>JAWVGU010000206.1:0-426958 GCA_037039885.1 Miamiensis avidus
CCCAACCCCAACCCCAACCCCAACCCCAACCCCAACCCCAACCCCAACCCACCCCAACCCCAACCCCAACCCCAACCCCAACCCCAACCCCAACCCCAACCCCAACCCCAACCCCAACCCCAACCCCAACCCCTAATTAAATAAACAATTATTTAATAATTTTTAAATTTATATAGTTAATTATTAATATTAACACTGTTAGAATAATAAATAATAATATTTAATTTAAAATAAAATTAAATAGTAATAATAAAATATTAGTTAATATATGAAAGTATTTAGATAATAAAAAAATAGAAAATGATAATGAAAGGGCCACACTAGTAATCATAAAATGTAGAAAATGTAATATCAAAGAAATTGTATAAAATTTTTGGCAAGGCATCTTCGGTCCGTCAACAAATGGAAGAGGATCGAAAAGCATTAAATACTAAAATAGAAAGGTAGGTGGAAATTAGAATCAAAGAAGAAAATTCTATTCATATCAATAATTCTAAAAAGAAGTCCCTTGATAGGAAATTGTTAAAGGGGTATACAACAGAAAGTTAAAACAAAAATGAGTATAATGATTAAAGTTTATAAAATAAAAAACTAAATACCAAATAAAATTTAAAAGAACCTCGATTCCTCCACTAAAATATATACAGCAAATCATAAATAAAATAAATCAGATATACAGAAACAAAGTCACAATAGCTTTCAAACCTCTTACAAAAGGCAAAAAATACAATAGTTGATAAAAATATTGAACAAAATAACGGTGATTAATAGCAAAGCGATAGAAGTAGTAGAAGTTAAGAAGATCTATAATAGGATTTGGAAAAAAGCAAAGATGGCAGAGATAATAAAGACGAGCTTTCGAGTTGTAGCCAAAAGAAAAGAAATACAATGGATAAGGAAAAATCTGATAATTAATAAATGGACATAATTTAATATCATAAAAGTAATAATTAAAATGAAGAGTATGACAAATAAAGCGAGAAAGATTCTTAAGATAATGTGGCCTCTTTAAATATGTTGGAACTAAATTAAAGTCTAATTGTCACGTGTCCACTACAGCAGAATTAACTTATAGATGATAGTAGTTTTTTAACTCAGCAACTTCATCCTGAATAGAGGCAAACTGTTCAAAATTAGTTATAGAAATAAGAAAAACTAAAAAAAGAAGTTAAACACAGTATATCATTTAGAAAAAAATATAAAAATAATTTATTGGACTTGATTCTTCAACTTTATTAGTATAAAGTAATAATGGGTTTGCTAATAATAATAATAGCAAATTTAATAAATCTTATTAGACTGCGTCAGGCAATGGCAATCAGCACTAATAACTTACATAATAGAACTTGACTACCATAAATAAATACAAAGTTTCTTATATTGGCGAAGACTCTAAAATAAAAGCAAAAGACACTTCATTTCTATTGCAGCTGTAAAAAGATGATATCGCGCATTTTTAAGAAGATTTTGCAATAGTTTAATAGAAATCCAGGAATCTTTAAAATAAATTTATGAGCCATTCTCCAATTTCAAAGAAAATGGGCAAAAGGGCTTCTATTTTTATTAATAAAGACCAAAGAGCTTAAGATTTACATAATACATCTGCTTTAAGTATAAACTAAAACTATCGAAATATAATTAATAACAGTTAGCAAACATCTATATCTATTAAAAATAGTCATTTTTGGAAAAATAAAAATGCATTTTTAGACATTTTATCTTCTTAAATAAATCTAGAAAATAATAAAGTTATTTCTTAAAAAACCCTATTATTAATAATGATGATGGTGGTGATGAAGATTAAAAAAATGTTTTAAATTAAATAAAATAATTATAGACAAATCATGAGAACGAAATAGCATTATAAGATACTACTTTAAAAAAAAAATTCCATAAAATACATAGTCTAACACCTCAAAATAACAAAAACCAATATAGTTGTCCATTCCTTAATTGTCACAAAAAAATAAGCGATAGGCCAAGCATTAAAGTTAATCGTTTTCTCTCTAAAAAAATAAAATTGATTTTAACAATACTAATAATAGTATAGTGCGTCAAATGACTACAGCATAACACTAACAGGAATAGGAATAACAGCACTAATTGATGACAACCTAAAAATCAATATTTACTAAACAAACTGGGAAAAAAAATTTGATTACAAATTATCTGTCCTGAAATATCTAGCTCCCGATTTACCTTAAGAAATAAAGTAAATATTGTCCCGCCAATACAATCATATAGAAGGCAATAATTTCGAAAAAATAGCCTATGGTAATAAGTTTTATATTATATTATTTATAAACAAAAATTAATAAATCAAACTGTTTAAAGTTCTATTCTAACTTATTGCCATTGCCTTGGACCATAATTTGATGAAATTATTCATCAAAACTGTGTATTTTTGTGCTCAAATGGCTTTAGATATGAATCATTTCGATTAGGCCATATTTTTCTTTAACGAAACTCGCAAGTTTAGTAAAAAGACTGGACAGGCTAAAATGCAAATGCTTTCGTACATGGGGATGGCGAAAATATGTAAGAGAAAGCTAAATTATCAAGAAGCAAACTAACTTCTTAAAAAGCACTATAATTTGCTTGGTACACGAAAGACTTAAAACATGAATTCGAAATTTACGAACTAATCAGTATAAATTACTACCATGAAGGCAATCTAGCAAAATAGGCAGAGTTTTACCATAGATCTATTCACGAAGTTCCAGAGTCAGAAGCTTCGACCGTGAAGAATTTAGCTTTAAGGATGATGGAAAGTTATGGAAAAAGTGTAGAATGTCCTCAAAAATATTTTACCATCATGCATCTACTAACTCTTTATGTACCTATTCTGCCATTAGATGTTTTTCCTTACCAAGCAGATAAGGCAGACTATAAAATCGACTTAAATTTATAAAAAAGGTCCAATTTTATCAGAGCTTCCCAACACTAATAATAGTAGCAATATCAGCCCTCTATAATCACAACCAACAAAAATGAATCTGTTTATACAAATCATAAACTGCTATAACCCATTTCTTCTACTTCTTCTCATACGTTTATAGATGATGTTGATAATATCACTACAGATTAAATAAAGTAAGATGAACCAATAGTATAAGATTTAGAGCATTTGCTTAAAGGGAACAGCATTTCAGAGGGAGCGAAACTGAGAATCAGAAATGATAAATCGAAAAATTAGTTTTGGTTGAAAACCACGTATTCGTAAATAATTAAAGAGGTTCTTAAGGATACAGAATTTGAAATACAAATAGATTTTCCCAGTTTTCCAACCGTTTTAAATCTTCCAAGTTCTATAGTGGCTCTTTCTGAAAAACATAACTCATAATATGCTTTCGGAATCCCTAAACCTTTTAAGTATGGAGCGGATAACTTTAAAAAACTAGACAAGGAAAGGGAAAAACAACCAAAAGCGTTTATTCATATTTAAATAGTTAGGCTGCGACTGCTGACACTCTTTCTAAATAGAAAAACCTTATTGCTACCAGATATCTTAACCAATTAGCGGCAGAATAAGATAAAAAAAAGAGACTTTTATTTAGAAAGTTAAGAGAAGCAAAAGAGTTTTAACGGAATGGGACAAAAACTTGGAAAAAGAAACCCAATTGTATGTAGAAAATCTGGTAAGAAGTAAATTTAAAACCTAAATAAAAGATCCAATATAAACTAAGTTATATTACGTAAAAAATGAAGAATAAAATAAAATAGATCAATGTTTTCCGAAAACTCACAAGTTTTAATATAGAATGATGATAGATAATTTAGCAGTTAATGATATTGCTTATTGAATTATGATTTAAACTATTAAATAATGTTTAATTTTTTTTTTATATTTTATTTTAGAGCTGTTAATTGCAAATTTTTTTTTTTTAAATTAATAAATATATTTTAGATCAATTTAATTTAAATTATATATTTTTCATAAATATAACATATCATTTTACATATAGTAAATTTTTTAAAAATTATAATAATTGCCTTACTAAAAAAAAAAAAAAAATTTAATCTGTATAATGATATTTTTCAATCTATTATTGTGAAAAAATAAATTATTTTTTGAAATTTTGAAACATTGATACTCAAATTTTATTTATTAAAAATGACAAATAAATATCATTACTATAGATACAAAATTTATTCCTATAATACTTAGTATAAAATTATTAGTTTTTTATTTTTTTTAATAAAGCAATATATAAAAATACTAAGTATTTAATTTCAAATATACAGATAATATATCAATAAAAATATTAAGAAATTCTGATTTATTTTATTAATAAAGCAAATATTTTATTTAAAATATTGATTGAAAGATATATAATCAAATTATATATTAAAATATAAATATTTGCAAAAATAAATATATCCATATCTATTTTTGTTAATTTATATAATATAAATAAATATTATTTTCAAAGAATTAAAGCAAACAAACCAAATAAGGCTAAATATATGGCCATTATTGAAGAAGAAGAACTTTCAACGAATAAATATTTTTCTTTCTTATAGTCGAAGCCAACAGCTGTATTTTCAAAGAAAGTTGTATTGCAGCCCTCTCTACATTTTAAAACTGTGTTTACATGTTCATTTTTTCTAATCCCACTATTTACTTGTTCTCTTTATTTGCAATAGTTATAACATGATTATTATATCTATTATAATTTAAAATTTATAATTGTATCCATCAAAATTATATACATATAAATATATTATAATTACCTAAAAGTATCGTTTAGAATATTGAAGATGAATAAATCGTTTTGTATATATATCTTCATTATTATTATATAATCTAAATATTTGACAAGACAAACTTTGAATAAGATCTTTTTACTTTCCATTTAAAGTTTCATCTCCATCAGCATAATCATATTAGGTAGTTGGTGATTTGCTCATACAGCTATCAACTCTTCCAATGAAATAGTCTCTCTCATCCCTTTCAGCGAAGCTAAGTATAGTATCATTTTCAAAATTACAAAGTGATAGACATTTTTGGTTTTCTTAGTATGCAACTGCATAAGAATTTTTGTCACTATTATAAAATTCAAATTTAGCTTCACTTAAACAATAATCTGATATACATTCAGATAATGTATAGCCTTTTTCTACAGATCCTGTTTCAGATTTCGTTCTTTTAACTTTAGCATTAAATGGGTAAATTATACAATTATTTTAACATTATTAATATCTAACTAAAGATTCAACAAACAATCCTTCAGTGAATTCCAAGTGAGAACATTACATGTATTTATATTCAACATCCTTAGTATCTTCACCTCCATCATCACCATTAGTACATTTTTTCCATATGTTCATATTTTTTTATCATCAGTTTTAGCTTATCCTGTTAATTAATCAATAGCTGTACTTATCTCAGTTACACAGGTACTTCTACAGGTGTTTAAGAATTTACTTCTCTCTTGAAGAGTAGTGAGAGTAGCACATATAGAGACGGAAAGAATAATAGAAAGGATAATTATTTATTTCATTTTTTGTATGTTTTTGTTTTTTTTAAATTTTTTTGTTTCTTAATTTGTCAATTAATATTAATTTTATGCATTATTATAGGCATATATATTTATTTTTTTCCTATCTATTTTATAAACTAAATTAGATATAAATTTAATAAACTAATTCAAATCGAAAAATAAATTCTAAATATTTTTTGGTAGTAAAACCGTACAAAATAGTAAAAAGTTAAAATATAATATAAAATTAAATAATCAATAGTATTTATTCATTATTTATTATACTCTACACTACTTAAAATACATATATGATAAATAAAGCCATTAGAGTTTGTAATTATATTAAATTATTTGTATCTATTTATTTTAAAAATATATAATTGTATTAGTAATTATATATTTCTTTGATATATATTAAAATGAATATTTTGATTAATTTTATTTTAAAAAAATTTCGTTTCTATTTTGATTTGATTAATATTATTTTTAATGATTTCATATAATTTTAAAAAATATATGAGCTATTATTTAAAATCAAATTTCTAATATAATTTAAGTATATGCAAAATTTTTCTAAAATAAAATTAATCAAAATATTCACTTTAATATATTACTTTCTTCAAAAAAAATTACAAATCAAAATTTTTATGCTAGGTTTTTTAAGAATTAATTATATATCTATAGTACATGAATTAATTATATGGTATTTATTTTGTATATTTTATACACTAATTATGATTATTGAATTAAAAAAACAATTTTGGTTTTAAAAAAACAGATTTAAAAACATAAATATAATGCGTATATTTACAAATTAATTATTTTTTTTGTGAAAAAATTATTAGCTTGATTTAAAAATTAAGTATAGTGTTCAAAAAATAATAAAATAAGTAATCAAAAATATATAAAAAAAGTGAAAAAACAAAATAAAATAAAATTAAACTATTAGATAATTCTTTGATTTGTAATTATTATTCAACGAAAGTAATATATTAAAGAAATATATTTGATTAATAATATTTTTAATGGTTTCATATAATTTTAAATATATGATCTATTATTTAAAATATATTTTAATATAATACCAAAATATCATATTTTAAAAACCATTATGGCAAAATTTTAATAAAACTATATAATGTTAGCTTATATTTATATTTAATAGTATATCAAAACTTATTAATTAACTGAAATAAAATACTTTGTATATATTATTTAATTAAATAAATTTATATATATATAGAATTTATTCAACAGAATCTTTCTTTTATTTCCCTTTTTTAAATTTAGTAAAGTTGTAAAAAAAACATATTGCTAATCCAAATCTATATTTTTTCTTGTCATTACCTAATATAAATAAAATAAAGTAAAATATCCTTTCTTTTTAAAATGGGTTTGTTATTTATAAATAATCTAATTTTTTATTTTAACAATAAACCTATTAAATTAATTTATATTCTACAATAAAATATAGGTTATGGAAATAAAATTATTAGAATTTATTTCAAATTATCTACATACATTCTTGCTTTAGGATATATCATATTTCTATAAAATTAAAATTCATATTAGATTTATAATAACCATTAAAATTATTTTAATTTTATTATTTAATTAATTTTAATAGCATTTTACATTAGTTAAAATTATTATTTGAGTAGGTTTATATCATCCATATATGTTAAAGAATGTTCTTTCAGAAAATATTAATTTTTTTAAAAAATTTCTTTTAACTCCATTTAGTATATAATTAAGTTTTACACTTTAAAAAAAAAATAAGTGAAGTATTATTTTATAAAAATTATTAATAATCATTTAAACTCCAATAATTTTAATATAGGTATATATTAGACTTACTAACTAAATTAAATGAATTTTGAAATCTTCTATGTCATAAAAAAATAAAATTAACTAATCATATATGATTTATTGGTTAAATGCTTAAAAAAAATATAAAAAGAAAGATATCAATATTAATGAAATTTTATCGTACTTATTTATAATTTATTATATTTTTAATATAATTTTTCAAAATCAACTAATTTTTTTTTATTTATGGTTTATTATATACTCATATAAACTTACTAAAATTTATAAATATTAATATGGTTTTCAAAGAATTAAAGCTAATAAACCTAATAAGGCTAAAGAAATGGTCATTATTGAAGAAAAAGATTCAACGAATTTAGAGTTTACTCCTTTACTATCAAACCCAACAGCAGCATTATCGTAGAAAGTTTTTTGACAGCCATCGTTACATTTTAAAACTGTGTTTACATGTTCATTTTTTCTATTCCCACTATTTACTTGTTCTCTTTATTTACAATAGTTATAACATGATTATTATATCTATTATAAATTTAAAATTTATAACTGCATCCATCAAAATTATATACTTATAAATATATTATAATTACCACATAGTATTGTTTAGAATATTGATATTCAATATTATCTGTTGTACTGGATCTATATTATCTGTATATTTAACAAGACAAACTTTGAATAAGATCTTTTTACTTTCCATTTAAAGTTTCATCTCCATCAGCATAATCATAATTTTTAGATGGTGATTCGTTCATACATTTAGTAACTCTATTAATGAAATAATATCTCTCATCCCTTTCGGCAAAGTTAAGTTTAGTATTTTTTTCTAAATCACAATCACTTAAACATTTCTAAATTTATAACACAGCTTTAAAATAAATCTCTATAAAGTTTATAAGTAAAGTCCTTCAGCTAATTCCATGTGAGAACATGAACTGCATTCATAATCAACATCCTTAGTATCATCACCTCCATCATCACCATAGTACATTTTTTCGATTTTTTCATATTTTTTTATCATCAATTTTAGCTTATCCTGACAATGTATTTATAGCTGTTTATTTTAGAAAATAAATTTTGATTTTATATAACTGTTTGATTTGCAATGAATAAACTTATTGTATTTTTACTGCTTGGTGCGAAATAGTAAAAGTTAAAATATAATATAATAATAAAATAAAATAGTTTAATAGTATTCTTTATACATTAAAAAATAGATTTATAATATACTTCCTAATTTACTAAGTTTGTATTATTAATTCATATATGTATGCTTATTTTTAAATTTTTGAACTATTTATTAAAACAATTTAAGTTTAAAAAAATTATATTCTATACTTTTAATTAGAATAGCCAAACTTTAATTTAGTTGTAGCAAAATTACTTTATGTCCACTATAATTTAATAATATTAGTTCATATATGTATATTTATTTTTTAAATTTTCAAATATTTATTAAAACAATTTATATTTAAGAAAATTATATTCTATACTCTATTTTATTTAAATAAACTATTAATGGGTTTGGAGATTAAATAAAAATATACCATAAAATTTTTAAAAAAGATAATAATACATACTTAAAACACCTGCGATAAAATTATATAAAGTATACAATACAGATTTAACTTAGTATTAAATATAAATAGTGTATTAATTTATATTATAGATAATAAAAATTAGTATTTACTTTATAGAAATTAAATATCAGTAATTATTTATAGAAAAAATAATTACTTATTTATATTTATAAATTTAAAATTAAAAAAAAGCGTTTTAACAATAAAAATAACCTAAATATAATTTTTTAGATGATTGGAGGTAGTACTGTTATAATTCTTATCTTCAATGTGAATATTATATGGGGGATTAATATAATATTCTAAAAATATTATATTATTACATATTCTACATTAATTAAAGTATCAGATTTATTAATAAAATTATTATAAGAAATTTTAATATGACTTCAAAAAATCTTTAAATTAACACAAAATGAATACAAAAATTAAATACCATGTATTTATCAACAACACATGCCTATATTGTTATGAAATAATTCTAATTATTAAGAAAAATTATCTATATACATTCTAAGTGTAAAATTCACATTTAAATATATTATATAGGATATTTATGTCACAAATAAGACTAACGTATATATATATATTCTTATACATAATGAGAAAAATTCAGAAGCATGATTAGTGAGATTATACACAGGTACAAATTCCTCAACAATAAAAAAGAAGATTAGAAGAAATAAAAATTAAAGAAGAATTAGGAAAAATAAATAAAAATTTTTATATCAAAATTCTAAATTGTATCATTTAATATAAAAATTATAAATATACTTAGTAAATGTATATGCTATTTTAATGTGGATAAAAAATTTAAAATATTAATTTTTTTTTTATTAAAAAAATTTCACATTAAATAAAATATTATGAGATAGGGTTTCTATGATATTTTAAATTTGCAATCTAGTAGACGATACCTTCAGAATTTATTTAATTTTTTATTAAAACTATATTTAATTATAATTAATAATAATGAATATTACACTTGAAAAGTGTATTAGGTCTAAACTAAAGACTTTTTAATAATTTAAACTCCATTACTAATTAATCATGATATAAGTATATATTCGGTTTTAAAGCTAATTTATTTGAATTTTGAACTACTCAATGTCATAAAATAATAACATTTCAAAACATATCTTATTTATTTTATTAGTTTAATGCTTAAAAATTATTATAAAATTTTATTTTTTAACAGTTTATTTCATGTATTAAAATATTGATCATAATTATAGATCACATTTAAAAAAATAAAAATTTTGTAAAAACTCTAATAAGAAGAAAGTTTGGTGAAAATGCGTTTGTAATATTTTTAAGATAATTTTATAATATAAACTTAATTAATAGACACAAAATATTAAATTTATTTAATTTAATAGAATATATCCTTGTATGAATTATTATTTATTATTAATAAAATTAATAAATTCAGAAATAATTTGAAGATATCATTTTATTATTTAAAAATAAGTTTTGAGAATAAGTTTGATTTTATTTAACATCATATCTCTGAATTTATTTTTTTCAAATTTCGAATCATTTTCAAAAGTTATTATTAAATGGATCTAATAAATGAGAAACATATTTGGGTATTTTAAATCAATTTCCAAAGAAATATAGAGATTGGTATATTTAATTTATTTTAATCATTTAAAGATAATTTATTTTATTATTAAATGAAATATTTTATTAAAATAAGGTTTTCTTATTAAAATAATGGGTAGTAAAGTTTATTGGCCATGGAAATCTTGAAATAAAAATAATTAAATTCCATTAATTATTTTGATAATATACAAATCACAATTTTTAATGTTTTTTTTAAATTTGTTTTATTTTTGTTGCTTAGATCGGTTGATATTTATTCTTCTAATTCCTTTGAAAAGGAAGTATTTATTCGTTTGATGCCTTCCATGAAATGATCTTTATTTTTAAATATTTAATATTCCAGGATTCTTATATTGTTAATATTAGATATCTAATTGACTATAATTATACAAGTAAATATTATATTTTGGAAAAATAATTGATTACATAAAATTTAATATAAGTTTCATTTAATTTAATGATAATATCTACAATATATAAAATAATTATCATAATTTTTTATGTTTATTAAAACAAATTATATATATTAAATTAAAATTCTATTTATTTTACAATTTTTTCTATATAAAATTTAAATATAATTTTATAAAAAATGTAATTATATCAAGTCAATAATATTTAATATTCAGAAATTATAATTTATTCTATTTTATTATCAAACATTTTATTTAAAATAATGATAAAAATATATCAATATAAATATTATATTTACTATATAGAAATACAGAAATTTACTATAAAATTATACCCATATATGTTTATAGTAAATATATATATATATATAAATATGACATTCAAATAATTAAAGCTAATAAAGCAAATAAGGCTATAGAGATAGTCATTATTGAAGAAAAAGATTCAACGAATTTAGATTGTACTCGCTTTTTGTCAAACCCAACAGCAGTATTTTCGTAGAAAGTTTAATGGCAGCCTTCAAAACATTTCAAAACTGTGTTTACATGTTCATTTTTTCTATTCCCACTATTTACTTGTTCTCTTTCTTTGCAATAGTTATAACATGTTTCTCTCATCTATTTTAAATTTAAAATTTATAACTATATCCATCATAATTATATACTTATAAATATATTATAATTACCATAAAGTATTGTTTAGAATATTGATATTCAATATTATCTATTGTATCATCATCATATTATCTAAATATTTGACAAGACAAACTTTGAATAAGATCTTTTTACTTTCCATTTAAAGTTTCATCTCCATCAGCATAATCATATTTGGTAGTTGGTGAAATGCTCAAACAGGTATAAACTCTTTTAATGAAATAGTCTCTCTCATCCTTTTCGGCGAAGCTAAGCTTAGTATCATTTTCTGAACGACAAAGTACATGACATTTTTTATTTTCTTAGTATGCAACTGCAAAAGAATTTTTAGTTTTATCAAAAAATTCAAATTCAGCTTCATTTTTACAATAAGTTTATATACAAGTTTTTAACGTATAGTCTTTTTCTACAGATCCTGTTGCAGATTCCGTTCTTTTAACTTTAGCATTAGTTGGGTAAGTGGTACAAACACCGTAACATTTTTTATATCTAGCTAAAGATTCAACAAACAATCCTTCAGTGAATTCCATGTGAGAACATGAACTGTATTCATAATCAACATTCTTAGTATCTTCACCTCCATCATCACCATTAGTACATTTTTTCCATATGTTCATATTTTTAACATCATCAGTTTTAGCTTATCCTGTTAATTAACCAATAGCTGTACTTATCTCAGTTACACAGGTACTTCTACAGGAGTTTAAGAATTGACTTCTTTCTTGAACAGTAGTGAGAGCAGCACATATAGAGACGGCAAGTATAATAGAAAGGATAATTATTAATTTCATTTTTTATTTATTTGTTTTTTTTTTTTTTAAATTATTTTTGTTTCTTAATTTGTCAATTATTATTAATTTTATTCATTATTATCGGCATATATATTTATTTTTTTCCTTTATATTTTCTAAACTAATTAAGAAATGTTATAAATAGTATATAAACTTGATATACACATTAGAAAAATAATTGACATTTTATTGCAGTTAGTTATAAATTGAATAAACTAATTCAAATTGAAAAATAAATTCTAAATATTTTTGGTAGTAAAACCTACAAAATAGTAAAACGTTAAAATATAAAATTAAATAATCAATAGTATTTATTCATTATTTATTATATTCTACACTTCCTAAAATACATATATGATAAAAAAAACCATTAGAGTTTATAATTATATTAAATTATTTGTATTTATTTATTTATTTTAAAAAATATATAATTTTATTAGTAATTATATATTTCTTTGATATATTTAAAAAATGAATATTTTGATTAATTTTATTTTAGAAAATTTAGTTTCTACTTAGATTTGATTAATATTGTTTTTAATGATTTCATATAATTTTTAAAAATATATGAGCTATTATTTAAAAACAAATTTCTAATATAATTTAAGTGTATGCAAAATTTTTATAAAATAATATTAATCCAAAAATTCACTTTAATATATATCAAAGAAATATATTTGATTAATAATATTTTTAATGTTTGATATAATTTTTAAAAATATGATCTATTATTTAAAATATATTTCTAATATAATACCAAAATATCATATTTTAAAAACCATTATATCAAAATTTTAATAAAACTATGTATTATTAACTTATATTTATATATAATACTATATCTAAACTTATTGATTAACTGAAATAAAAATACTTTGTAGAAATTATTAATTAAATAAATTATTATATATATATAGAATTTATTCAACAGAATCTTTCTTTTATTTCCCTTTTTTTAAATATAGTAAAGTTGTCAAAAAAAACATATTGCTAATCCAAATCTATATTTTTTCTTGTCATTACCTAATATAAATAAAATAAAGTAAAATATCCTTTCCTTTTAAAATGGGTTTGTTATTTATAAATAATCTAATTTTTTATTTTAACAATAATCCCATTAAATTAATGTATATTCTACAATAAAATATAGGTTATGGGAATAAAATTATTAGAATTTATTACAAATTATCTAAATACATTCTTGCTTTAGGAATTATCATATATCTATAAAATTAAAATTCATATTAAATTTATATAACTAAACACACAAATTCTGTGGGAAATTTTATGAATAAATTTCTTATATATAATTATATATAATTATATCATATAAAAAATTTAAACATTATCGACTAAAATTTATATTATTAATATAAAATAAACTAATTCCAAATAATTTCCATTCTCTTTTCCAGTACTCCAAGTATGTTTGTTCTTGTTGCAATAAACATCTACACTTTAACACAATTATTCAGCACACAAACTTGAATAAAGAGGAATTTATATTCCGAATGACAAATGTTTATAATTAAAATTATCCTCAAAAAAAAGCAAAAGAAATGAATACTAGAATGATATATAAATTAAATGATTATATATAATCTTTAATGAATAATTGATTTACTTTTATTCATTAATTAATTATAATAGTAGTATAGTTTCATTAATATTATATAATAATAAAGTATGGTATATTATCATTGATATGATACATGTTATGTTATTAATATAAAATGATTATATATAAAAAATTACATTTAATTTACTTTATATATTTAAAGTTATACAAATATTAATAAAAATCGTATTAATTTTTTTTTTATAATATGATTCTGGAATCACTAATTTAGTGGTTCCTAGACCACTAAATTAATGATTACAGCTTTTTTAATTGTGATTCTTAAAATAAATTAATAACTATATATATAAAATAATTAAACAAATAAATACATAAAATAAATCAAATGTCGATAAAACGAATTATCTATTTTTAAGAAATTTTTTCTAAGAGTCAGGCAATTTAGAGCGCAATTTCTTAAAAAATTATAGAATAAATTGTATATATATATTTTATTGTTTAACTAGATGGATATCAACCATTTATATGACCAATAATGGTGCTTAGTTCAACCTTTAAATGGGTAGTACTGAGGTTCTATCCCAAAATGAAGAATTATATAAAGTACTCCATGGACAAAAACTAAATTGGTATTATTACCCCAAACCCATGTTAGTATAGAATTAGTTCTTTAGAAAATTATTAGCTACAATTCTAAGCATAATTAATGCGCGTTTTTTTTAGTCTTCTCTTCTGCTTATAATAACATTAATAAAAGGTTATTTAAAATCATTAGGAAACTAAAAATTTTCGAAGATAATGAATTCCAATTTCTAGAACTCCTCTCTAAAAGAGTTTTCTTTTCAGCTGGAAATCAAATTACTTGTTTGAGAGATGGAACGAACTAACGAAACCCCCTTGCTCCTGCTTTCTTCAATATTTATATGGAAGAAGTTATGATAAACGTTCTAATTACAAATACGCTAAAACCAGATATTTTGTTAAAGGTCTTAGTTTCGAGAACCCAGGAAACTAAAAAAGTAAACTCTACAGAAAAAGAGAGGAAAATGAACTAAAAATAGCCTTCATTTTAAAATCAGTAGAATCTAACATGATCCCTAGTAGTGTCACTAGAACTCCCAGTCCCATTCGAAGCCTTTATCTAGGCTACGATATCTAAAGCTGTGGAAACCTAGAACCTTCGAAGCTATTAGGACTCAAGAAATTCTGAAACTGATACTAAATAATGATAAATTCGTTTTACTATATAATTAGATTTAATTTTTATGAAATTAAGTTAAAATAATTTGGGGTATGTCAAACTATGTCCGATATTGCCCTATATTGTCCGATGGCTAATGTCCGATATTGTCTGATCCGTCGGACCATATCGGACATTATGGAAAATTGATATTTTCAGGATTCATCGCATATCCCGGGATCATTTTTAAATTCCGACAGCGCCAAAGGGTTTTTCTGGATGAATTTTCATGTTTTGTCACTAGAATTTATATAATAATGAGTTTTTCTCTGTTTTTATCTACTTAAATCCATCGGACAAAATCGGACAATATCAGACATATACTCCAATCGTATAAATCGATCGTAAAACATATTTAAAACCTAAATGCGCATCATATGAACCCATTTTGAACCATTTCTGACCCCTTTTCGAAACATCAATAGTCCATATATTAAAAAAATTTTTATAATTTTTCAGGATAATTCTATATCAATTTCTAATTCTGGTATTACCATATTTGGTTTTTCTGGATGCACTTTTATCTTTTAGCACTGGATTTTGCATAATAATATGATTATATATATAATAGCCTATGTAAAAATCTATCGGACAATAAGACTATATAAATATAAATTAATATAAGTGAAATATTATTTATAATAATAGTAATATACATTAAAAAATATCTTAATATAAAAGTATCAAAAATATTATTATATAACCTTACAAAGTTATTTCTTCCAATTACATTAGAAATAAATCGAAAGCATTAGAATTCCTTAGATATCTTTTATGATTATCATTTATTAATTTGATTTATGATTTTTGTATATGAAAATCTATTTTTTCCTCTCAAATTAAGAAACATTCAATATTTGTTATTAATGTACTAAAATTAAGCTATACAAATTTGCTATTTCTTTGTAGCTAAATTATATTATTAACATTATTTTCTCTCCAAATTAATAAAATTAGTACTCAAAATTAAGTTAAGTTTATTAGTTTTTCAAGAGATCTTCCAAATTAAGTACATCCTTCATCACCAATTGAATTTCAACTATTAAAATTAATTAGGTTAATTTTTTTATATTGTAAATAAAATTATATTTGCAAATAAAATTTATATTTATGGCATAAATGCTGAAGATAGTCATTAAAAAAAAAATTTATTTTTCAAAAAAAAAATAGATTGAAAATAACATATAGTTTATATATATTTAATAAAATAATCATTTTAGTAATTTATTTAAATACATATTTATTGATTCTCAAACAAATACATTAGTGATTCTATATTTTTAATATGTGGTCCAGAACTTATCAATAATGATTCCATAATCACTTATCATATAATAAAGAATTATATTACAATTAAAATGTACATATAAATTAATTGAAAGCATCTCATATTGATTGAGTAAGCAAAAAATAAATAAATAAATACGTAATTAAAATAATTTATATACAAATATAATAAATATATTGATTATAATGTTTTATTTATAAACACTCATACATAGAAATTTTTCATAGAATTTGTGGGGATAGTTATAATAACCATTAAAATTATTTTAATTTTATTATTTAATTAATTTTAATAGAATTTCACATTAGTTAAAATTATTATTTAAGTATGTTTCTATTATCCATATATATTACAAAAAGTTCTTTCAGAAAATATTAATTTTTTAAAAAAATTTCTTTTAACTCCATTTAGTATAAATATATAAGTATTACCCTTTGCAAATTATTTATATTTACAACCAATTTTTTAAACATATTTTTTGGATCACCCAATTATTTTATATAATAATATATTTCATTTATTATATAATTTAAAAATTTATACTAATATTTTTTAAGAAGTAATGCCCTAGAAATTCCATTTATTTTATATAACACATATATTCTTACTAATGAATTATTCAAAAAATTAATAAATAAATATATAATAATAGTTTAAATAATAATTAATAAATATTTAATTGATATTTGTATATTTTAAACTATAGTCTTAAATTATACAGATTTAATTGTAAAAATTAATTAATTTTATCAATGTATATTGCTTAGATTACAAAAATTAAATATTAATTTCCAAAATAAACCTCCTACTAAAAAAATAAATAATTACAATTAATTATATAAGCTATACAAAACAATTGCAAATAGTTTTTAAATTAAATGATCCACTATAAAATATTATTAAAAAAAATAATAGGATAAAACTATATTACATTATAATAATTATTCAAAACATATACTAAATAAGAGCTAATGAGAAATGTATATTTATATATAATTATTGCATTTAAAAATCAAATATTTATTTACAAATATAGATTACATAAAAAATTATTTAATTTAACTATAATTTGCAAAATGTAATATTACACTTTAAAAAAATAATAAGTCAAATATTATTTTATAAAAATTATTAATAATCATTTAAACTCCAATAATTATAATATAGGTATATATTAGACTTACTAATTTAATTAAATGAATTTTTAAATTCTTCTATGTCATAAAAAAATAAATTTACTAATCATATATGATTCATTAGTTAAATGCTTAAAAAAAATATAAAAAGAAAGATATCAATATTAATGAAATTTTACCGAACTTATTTTTAACTTATTATATTTTTATTATAATAAATTTTTCAAAATCAACTAATTTTTTTTTTATTTATGGTTTATTATATACTCATATAAACTTACTTTAATATATAAAACTTATAAACATTAATATATTTTTCAAAGAATTAAAGCTAATAAACCTAATAAGGCTAAAGAAATGGTCATTATTGAAGAAAAAGATTCAACAAATTTAGAGTTTACTCCTTTACTATCAAACCCAACAGCAGCATTTTCGTAGAAAGTTTTTTGACAGCCATCGTTACATTTTAAAACTGTGTTTACATGTTCATTTTTTCTATTCCCACTATTTACTTGTTCTCTTTCTTTGCAATAGTTATAACATGATTATTATATCTATTATAAATTTAAAATTTATAACTGTATCCATCAAAATTATATACTTATAAATATATTATAATTACCACATAGTATTGTTTAGAATATTGAAATTCAATATTATCTGTTGTACTGGATCTATATTATCTGTATATTTAACAAGACAAACTTTGAATAAGATCTTTTTACTTTCCCTTTAAAGTTTCATCTCCATCAGCATAATCATAATAGGTACTAGGTGAACTGCTCATACAGTTTTTAACTCTTTTAATGAAATAGTCTCTCTCATCCTTTTCGGCGAAGCTAAGCTTAGTATCATTTTCTAAAAGACAAAGTGATTGACATTTTTTATTTTCTTAGTATGCAACAGCATAAGAATTTTTAGTTTGATCTAAAAATTCAAATTTAGCTTCATTTTCACAATAAGTTTCTATACAAGTTTTTAACGTATAGTCTTTTTCTACAGATCCTGTTGCAGATTCCGTTCTTTTAACTTTAGCATTAGTTGGGTAAGTGGTACAAACACCGTAACATTTTTTATATCTAGCTAAAGATTCAACAAACAATCCCTCAGTGAATACCATGTTAGAACATGAACTGTATTCATTGTCAACATTCTTAGTAACATCACCTCCATCATCATCATTAGTACATTTTTTCCATTTTTTCATATTGTTTTCATCATCAGTTTTAGCTTATCCTGCTGCTAATGCATCAATAACTGTATTTATATCAGTTACACAGGTACTTCTACAGGAGTTTAAGAATTGACTTCTTTCTTGAACAGTAGTGAGAGCAGCACATATAGAGACGGCAAGTATAATAGAAAGGATAATTATGAATTTCATTTTTTATTTATTTGTTATCTTTTTTTTTTTTTTATGTAATTTTTTTTATTTTTTAATTTTTTTATTTTTAATAATTTTATTGATAATTTTAGTCCTTTATATATGTATGAAAAATAAAGAAAATATATAAATTGTAAATATTTGATATAATAATTTATAAGTTTTATGATTAGTAGCAGTTAGAATCACAATGATAAAGCTAATTCTAATTTAAATATAAATTCTAAATTATTATAGCAATTTAAGGAAACATTATACACGATAGAATTATAAACATTTCCACCTAAAATACATAAATGATAATAAAAACATTCAAATTAATTACATTATTAAATAACCTATATCCTAAAAATTTGAATTATTTAATATAACATAATTGACTTATGTAATAGTATATTAGAAAAGGAATTAAAGATTTTATATTCAAGTAAATATTAAATAAATATCAGTGCATTTAGATAACATATATTTAATTAAATTATTATGAAATCAATACTTTAATTTCAAAAATTCTTAATATTATTATTTATCAAATAAATTTTTAATATAACTTCTAAATTCAATATATGTAAAAGCATTATTACGAAATATTAATTAAATAAATTGTTTGATTATTTAATAATTTATATTTTTTGTTCATATTTATGGTTAGTTATAAGACTTGTCAATAATTTATAATAGCCATCTATATTAAAGGAAAGTATATTTAATATATTATCTAGACTTTTTAATTAGATTATCCAAACTTTTAATTAGCTGTAATATAATTACTTTTGACCCATACTTTAATTTAATAAATTTAAATGCTATAATGGGTTATGGGATTAAATTAAAATATATATATATAAAGTATAAATATAGGTAATTAGAAAAGTTAAATCATAAGTTATAATATTATCATTTGTACACCTGCTTCTTTAACTTAAAATTAAATATAAAATAAAATTTATTATTGATAATAAATTTTCTTATTATTTCTTATGGAAATTTAAGTAATCAATATTATTTTTAGAATATAACTACTTACTTGTATTAAAATGCAACTTTAATTAAAATTCATACTGATTTAATACTAAAAATAGTTTTAATCTATTTTTTTTAAGAAAAATGTTATTTTACTTTAATGAAGTAAATTTAATATAATGATAAATTCATTTAGAAAAAAACCTTATCAATGGTTAATAAAATTTCCTTAACCATTGATATAGTTTTCAAATTTTTCAACCATTGATAAAGTTTTTTGAATTAATTTAAAAAGTTATATGCATTTTATTAATAATTAATACATATTTAAACATTATTAAAATATATTAAATTAACAAAATATATTCAATTATATACATAAATATATATTAAAATGTAAATATATACATAAAAAATAAAATAATAATATTTTATTTCCTTTATAAAATATTATATAAAAATCATAATAATTATATATTATAATTAAGTATAAATATTTTATAATATATAAATATTATATATAGCTAAAATTTATTATTAATATAAAATCTCAAATTTATATTATGGTTTATCTATATATAATCAGACTATAGAGGAGAATTTATTTACTATATAAAATAATTATCATAATTTTGTTATGCTTATTAAAACAATTACATATACTAAATTAAAATTCTATTTATATTATAATTTTTTCTATTTAAAATTTAAATATAATTTTATTCAAAATGTAATTATTTAAGAATAATAGTATTCCGAGATTCTAGTTTATTCTATTTTTAAATCTAGCATTTTATTTAAAATTATAATAAAAAGATATCGAAAAATAAGTATTATATTTATTATATAGAAATAAAGAAATTTACAATAAAAATTATACGACATATGTTTGTAGTAAATTTATATATAATATAAATATGCCATTAAAATAAATAAAGCTGATAAAGCAAATAAGGCTATAGAGATGATTATTATTGAAGAAAAATTTTTAACGAATCTAGATTGTACTCCTTTACAGTTAAACCCAACAGCAGTATTTTCATAAAAAATTTTTCTGCAGCCATTTGAACATTTCAAAACTGTGTTTACATGCTCATTTTTTCTATTTCCACTATTTACTTGTTCTCTTTCTTTGTAATATTTATAACATGATTCTCTCATCTATTTTAAATTTAAAATTATAAGTATATTTATCATTATTATATACTTATAAATATATTATAATTACCCCAAATAATTATTTAGAATATATAAAATTTTGTAAAAATTGGTATATTTTCTGTGTATTTAACAAGACAAACTTTGAATAAGATATTTTTACTTTCCATTTAAAGTTTCATCTCCATCAACATAATCATATTTAGAGGTTGGTGATTTGCTCATACAGTTATTAACTCTTCTAATGAGATAGTCTCTCTCATTTTTTTCAGGGAAGCTAAGCTTAGAATCATTTTCATAATAACATAAATCATAACATTTACTATATTCGAAAAAAAAGCAAAGCTATATTGATTTTTAATATCATCATAAAATCCAAATTAAGCTTCACTTAAAAAATAAGTTTCTATACATTATTTTAATAAATAGTTTTATTCTGTAACTCCTTTTGTAGGTTCCGTTCTTTTAACTTAAGCATTAGTTGGAAAACCTGTACAAGCACTATATCATTGTTAAAATTTAGCTAAACATTCAAAGAAAAGTCATTCAGCGAATTCTGTGTGAGAACATGAACTGTGCTAATATTCTACATCCTTAGTCTCATCACCATCTTCCTTATCAATGGTACATTTTTTCCATATTTTCATATTTCGATCATCAGTTTTATCTTGACCTGTCAATGAGCCTATAGCTGTATCTATTCCAGATACACATTCACTTCTGCAGATATTTAAGAATTCATTTCTTTATAGAACAGTAGTGGGAGCAGCACATATAAAGACGGCAAGTATAATAGAAAGGATAATTAAGAATTTCTAATTAAATGTTTTTTTGGTTTTTAATTTTTTTTTTTTAAATTTTTGATTAATATTAATTTTATATATTATTATTATCATATATAATTATTTTTTTCATTTATATTTAAATTTAATAAAGAAAGGTTATAAAAAGGAAAAGCTTGAAATAATAATAAGAAACATATTGATATTTTATAACAGTTAGATATAAATTGGATAAGCTAAATCTAATCTAAAAATTAATTCTAAATATTTTTGGTAGTAAAACCCTACAAAATAGTAAAAAGTTAAAATATAATATTTAAATTAAATAACCAATAATGTTGATTCATTTTCCCTTATACTCTTCACTACTTAAAATACATATATAATAAGTAAAGCCATTCAAGTGGAAATTTATTAAATTACTTGTATCCATTTATTTTAAAATATTTATCATTTAATTAGCAATATATTATTACAGATTATATACTTAAATTTGAGTAATAATATACTAAATGGTTTCATATAATTATAAAAATATATAAGCTGTTATTTAAAAATAAAATGCTAAATATCATAATTAAAAACTATAATATCATAATTTGAAAAGATGTATATATTATTTGCTTATATTTATTCTTAATAATATATCAAATAAAATAAATTAAAAAATCCTTACCCTATAAAATAGATTATTTATATTTAAATATAATATCAATATTTTAATTATAAATCTATTAGATTAATGTATATTTTACTACAAAATATAGATTAAGGAATTCAAATTATTAGAATTAATTTCAAATTGGCTTCAATAGATCTAAAAAATAATCTTTAATATAGCAAAATAAGAATAAATAAATTAAATAATATATATCAAACAAAGTGGTTTTGGTATTTTGAATAGTTCAAAACAATAAAATGTTATCTTGCATACATTCTTACTATATAAAGTATGATAAAAGCACGATATAGATATATATAATTAAAATTTGCATATATATAATATCCATTAAATATATTTGAATTTTATTATCTAACTAAATTTAATAGAATTTCACATTAGAAAAAATTATTATTTGAATATTTTTCTATTATTTCTATTAATATTTTTGGATTTATTTTCATAATATATTAATTTAAAAAACTTTTTTTAATTCTATTTAGATATATGAGAATTGTTAATAATCTATTAAACTCCAATATAGGTGTCTATTAAACTTACTAACTAAGTTAATAGAGTTTTGAAATTATTCAATGTTATAAAAAAATGAAATTTAATATTCATATAGGATTCTTTGGTTAAATGCTTAAAAGTTATAAAATTATTTCTAAATACTATTTATTTGGGTTATACTTCATGTATTTTAAGTATGAACTTAATAACATTTTGAATTTCTATGAAAACCTAGTTTAGAATAAGATATATTAGATCTAATTATAAATATCTTTTAAGAAAATACAAAGATGTAGATTTAATACATACAAAATAGAGAATATATAATTTTGTTGAAATGCTTGATTTAATTCTGTTAAAATTAATAATTAATATAATTAATATGCTAACTTAATACACTGTTATTTTACAGATATAATTAATTAGTTTAACTTAAATTAATTAATAAGTCAAATATTATTTTATAAAAATTATTAATAATCATTTAAACTCCAATAATTATAATATAGGTATATATTAGACTTACTAATTTAATTAAATGAATTTTTAAATTCTTCTATGTCATAAAAAATAAAATTTACTAATCATATATGATTCATTAGTTAAATGCTTAAAAAAATATAAAAAGAAAGATATCAATATTAATGAAATTTTACCGAACTTATTTTTAACTTATTATATTTTTATTATAATAAATTTTCCAAAATCAACTAATTTTTTTTTTATTCATGGTTTATTATATACTCATATAAACTTACTTTAATTTATAAAATTTATAAACATTAATATGTTTTTCAAAGAATTAAAGCTAATAAACCTAATAAGGCTAAAGAAATGGTCATTATAGAAGAAAAGGATTCAACGAATTTTGAGTTTACTCCTTTACTATCAAACCCAACAGCAGCATTTTCGTAGAAAGTTTTTTGGCAGCCATCGTTACATTTTATAACTGTGTTTACATGTTCATTTTTTCTATTCCCACTATTTACTTGTTCTCTTTATTTGCAATAGTTATAGCATGATTATTATATCTATTATAAATTTAAAATTTATAACTGTATCCATCAAAATTATATACTTATAAATATATTATAATTACCACAAAGTATTGTTTAGAATATTGAAACTAATTATTATTTTTTGTATTGGTGCTATATTATCTGTATATTTAGCAAGACAAACTTTGAATAAGATCTTTTTACTTTCCATTTAAAGTTTCGTCTCCATCAGCATAATCATAATTGGTTGATGGGGAACTGCTCATACAGCTATAAACTCTTCCAATGAAATAGTCTCTCTCATCCTTTTCGGCGAAGCTAAGTTTAGTATCATTTTCTAAACTACAAAGTGATTGACATTTTTTATTTTCTTAGTATGCAACTGCAAAAGAATTTTAGTTTGATCAAAAAATTCAAATTTAGCTTCATTTTCACAATAAGTTTCTATACAAGTTTATAACGTATAGTCTTTTTATACAGATCCTGTTGCAGATTCCGTTCTTTTAACTTTAGCATTAGTTGGGTAAGTGGTACAAACACCGTAACATTTTTTATATCTAGCTAAAGATTCAACAAACAATCCCTCAGTGAATATCATGTTAGAACATGAACTGTATTCATTGTCAACATTCTTAGTATCTTCACCTCCATCATCACCATTAGTACATTTTTTCCATATGTTCATATTTTATCATCATCAGTTTTAGCTTATCCTGTTAATTAACCAATAGCTGTACTTATCTCAGTTACACAGGTACTTCTACAGGTGTTTAAGAATTGACTTCTTTCTTGAACAGTAGTGAGAGCAGCACATATAGAGACGGCAAGTATAATAGAAAGGATAATTATGAATTTCATTTTTTATTTATTTGTTATCTTTTTTTTTATTTAATTTTTTTATTTCTTAATTTTTTTATTTTTAATAATTTTATTGATGATTTTAGTGCTTTATATAGGTATGAAAAATAAAGAAAATCTATAAATAGTAAATATTTGATATAATAATTTTTAAGTTATATGATATGTAGCAGTTAGACTCACAATGATAAAACTAATTCTAATTTAAATATAAATTCTATATTATTATAGCAATTTAAGGAAATGTTATACACGATAAAATTATATATATATCTACCTAAAATACATAAATGATAATAAAAACACTCAAATTAATTACATTATTAAATAACCTCATAATTGATATATGTAATAGTATATTAGAAAAGGAATTAAAGATTTTATATTCAAATAAATATTTAATATCAGTGCATTTAGATAACTTACATTTAATTAAATTATTATGAAATCAATACTTTAATTTCAAAAATTCTTAATATTATTATTTATCAAATAAATTTCTAATATAACTTCTAAATTCCATCATATGTAAAAGCATTATTACGAAATATTAATTAAATAAATTGTTTGATTATATAATAATATATATTATTAGTTCATATTTATGGTTAGTTATAAGATTTGTCAATAATTTTTAATATCCATCTATATTAAAGGAAAGTATATTTAATATATTATCTATACTTTTTAATTAGATTATCCAAACTTTTAATTAGCTGTAATATAATTAGTTTTGATCCATACTTTAATTTACTTTAATTTAATAAATTTAAATGCTATTAATGGGTTATGGGATTAAATAAAAATAGATATATAAAAGTATAAATATAGGTAATTAGAAAAGTTATTTCGCAAGCTAAAATATTATCATTTATACACCTGCTACTTTAACTTAAAATTAAATATAAAATAAAATTTATTATCGATAATAAATCTTCTTATTATTTTTTATGGAAATTTAAGTAATCAATACTATTTTTAGAATATAACTACTTACTTGTATTAAAATGCATACTGATTTAATACTAAAAATAGTTTGAATATATTTCGAAGTAAATCTAATATAATGATAAATTTTTAGTTTCATTAGTGAATATTTTAAATATTAAATATGCATAATATATATTCTACACGATAGTATAGGTGTTGGAAATATTTTTAGAAGTGCTTTCAATATGATATCAAGGTGTTTAAATAAGATATCAAAAAAAACAAAATGAGAATAATAAATTTAAAAATAAGTTTATTATGGGAAAGAATACCCATTGTGTAAGATTATTAACCATTGATAAGGATTCTATAATCAAGAAATTCATTTAGAAAAAAAATCTTATCAATGGTTAAGAAAATTTCCTTAACCATTGATATAGTTTTCAAATTTTTTAACCATTGATAAAGTTTTTTGAATTAATTTAAAATGTTTTATGCATTTTTTTTATAATTAATACATAAATTTCACTCAAATTTCATGAAATTTTTATATTTTAAACCATTGATAAAGTTTTTTAATTATTTTAAAAGTTTATATATCTTATGTATAATAAATATTTAAATTTGGTATTAAAAATAAAATTTTATTTATTATATTTTTAACCATTGATATAGTTTTTGAATTATTTAAAAGATATTTATTATTTTTTATTAATATATAAATTTTAGTTTATTATAGTTTTCTTATATCTCGGCTATTTTGATCTTATCTTTTTAATAGAAGAGTTTGAAATAATAATATAAAAATAATTGATATATACAATATATAATTATAATAAAAACTTATTTTAATTTTATATATAAAAATTAAAATTTAATTATATTCTATTATAATTATAATTCTTATGATAATGTGTTTCTATTTTTTTTATTTATATTTTAAACTATGCAATCTTATAGAAGCTATTTTCAAAATTTTTTATTTAATTTTTAGAATTTACTTACTTCATTTAGTTATATTTTGTAATTATGAGTAATATATTTTAACCTAATATTAGGTATAAGTTTAATATTAGAAATTTTAATAATTTCAGCACTTATCAGAATTAATTATTTCTTTTTACTAACTAAATTAATTTAAATTTTATTTATGCAATTTAATCATAATAATATTTATTAATATCGCTTATAAATATCTTTAATATTTATTTTTACTTTAACTAAAATTAGTAAATTAAGTAATTAAAAGGTAATAATCTATACATAGTTTTTTGTTTTTCTATTAATAGTTTATTAAATAAATAGCTTACAAAGAAATTTAGAGTTATTAATATTAATTTAATAATACATTTTATTTTTTTCATGGTTAAGAATATTTTACCAAATATAGCATTTTTAAATTTTTATCCATTGATAAAAATCTTTTATTATTTCAATAATTATTTCAGGTTTGGGGGATATTATGATAAAATTTTTATTAAAAATTCTATTTATTGTTAAGAAAATTTAATCAGATAAATTTTTTTAGTTTTTTTTAACTATTGCTAAAAAAATTTTGAATTTTGTTATACAATACTAAATATTTGTTAATATTAAGTGTGCAATTGTTAATACATTTTATATAGATATCTATACTTTTAAGGAATAGTTATAAAATTAAAATGTATAAAATATCATATACTGCAACTTATAATGTATAATAGATATCGTCATATCAGCAAAAAAATTTTAAAAAGTGGTTTATTAATAATTATAAATTACATTAATTTTTAAGTTTGCTCAATTATTTTTAATAATAGAGTAAAATAAAAAAAACTCTATTTTATCCGTAGTTAAGACCCCTCCCTAATTAATACCCATATTATCAAATACAAACTTTATTTATTTAAGTGATAAATTTATGAAAAGTTATAACAGAAAATTTTTGTATTTAAATCATAAATTTACTGGATGGGATATAGAAGTATTATTTGTAAGTTTTAATTTTTTATTTAATTATATTGCAAATATACATTATTGGATATAGCTCTAATTAAGATAGAACTTTTTTTAAATTTTTGGCCATTTGTAAACATCTTTTTTCAATTTATTTATAATATACATGCTTATAATGGCTGATTTTTTTCACTTTTTATATGATTGAAAGAATTGGGAAAGTTGAATATATAGAAGTTAATTATTAAAATATTAGTATAATTATATTTATAAAATTAAAAAATAAATAATTGGTTGCAATGAATTAATGATTAATAAGAAATTTAATTATAATCTATTTTGTGATTTTTAGAAGAATTGAGTTTGTGCAATCTATTTATTTAATTTCTATTTATAAATAATTTAAACCAGTTTATTCGAACCATTTTGAAAATAATAAAATATTAAACATATAATAATAATTTTAATATCTAATAATTTTTTTGTTATATCATAATTATAGTATTCAGCTTTAGCATTATGATAGTATCTCTTTCTTGATTATCTATCATATTATTGCCATATATGAAGAAATCTATGAACTATGTAAAAATAATAATTTATTGGGGATATGAAGGACAATATTTCACATTAATTTACATTTATTCTATTTTATGATAAGGTAAATAAAGAAATGGATGTTTTAGGGTAATTCTATTATATTAATATTATTATTGTTATTAATAGAACATTCATTTTCTATATCTAAGATATGAATAGTCATTAGTCTTAATAAAATCAAATTGATGATTGCATTTAATATGTTTTGGTGAAATCATGATCAATATCATTACAAAATCGAACATATTTAAAGAAAATTGTATCTATATTTCGTTATTATAAGGTTTTTAAGCACTTGTTTTATGTCTTTTAAAAATTAGAATTGTGTAGAGATTTGAAGGTAATATCATTCTAGTAGAACTAGATAGGAGAATTAAAAATGCATCATTATATGCTAAATAAAATATTATCATAATAAGATGGCATAAATAGGTAATTTTCGAATAAAAATATACAAATTGAGAAGAACAAAAATGAATTATTTTATTTATATTTATTTAGGGGCTTTTACTATAAACTTAATAAAAAATATTAAAAAATAAAATAAGTCAAGATCTAAAAAATATATTTTCTAGAGTTTTTTCTAATTTCCTAAGAAATTATAATAATATGAAGGGAAAAAAATAGCTAAAAGATGAAGAAAAAATATCTAAAGAACTCTAGTAAATTTAAAACACCATTTAGCGCAAAAAAATTTTCTGCAAGGAAGAAATCGAGAATTAATGGGAAGAAATTAAAAAAATTGAAAATGGCGAAATCAACTTAAAATATAGCTAAAGGTATCCATTTGGATATATAATTTCCTGTATTCATACGAAATCATTTAGTTGCCCTTATAAACTTATTTTCAAAGAGAAAAACTTGTTAAATGAAGGCAATGTATTCGTTTACGATGAAAAACTCAGCAATTTTTATCATGATTATAATAATGCAAAACATCCAAGGTATACTCAATATGATAAAGAGTTCATAGAATGCAAAAAAAATTGGAAGACTCCTATTAAATAATTTAAAAATCATATTTAGATATTAAAAGTGAGAACCAAGACAAAACCCCCAGCCCGAATGATGTCATAAATAAGTTAAGTGAAAAAGGATTTAACATTTACGAAAACTCAATGTTTAAACAAAATAAAAAAAAATTAAGAAAAATTTGATAATATATTATAAAAAATTAAAGAAAAAGATAGTTAAAACACAAATGTTGAGAGGTAGCAATAAGAGAATTAAGAATTGAGAAAACGAAAGAAAAATGAATATTATTTTCCAAGGAATAATTGCATTTTATAAAAGAAACAGGGAATTTCAAAAAAAAGAAAAACAAAGCAACCAAATCTGACTATATTGAAGAACATAAAGACGAATCTATTTATTTTAGTGATTCAGATGAGGAATAAAAATTCAATTATACCAATTAGCAGATAATATAAGAATGATCCATTTAAAATAATTTTTCATGTACATAACAAAGCAATGAGTTTTAAAAATAGTATATATATATATTAATTTTTATAAAAAAAATTTTGTACTAATTATTTAAAAAAACAATATAAATATAAAATGTATAAATAAGTTGTAAAAAAAAATATATATGTGTTATACTAACTATTATTTTATATGTTTATAAAAATAGTGTTTGCTTACCTTTTGTATGATATTTAATAAAGTTTTTTTAAATTATTGTATCTTAAAAACAATTATAAGGCCTGGGAAGAATATTGAGCAAATTATCTTTGTTCGTGATTAAACTAATATAAGTTAATGATATTTATATTTTTTATATATAATTTGCTCTAATTATAAAAATCTTTAATAAAACAGCACAAAATATACTATATGGAAATATTTATAAAATATTAATTTAATAATATGTAGTGTAAGATTAATATAATAAATAAGTTCAGTTAGCAATCTATTTATTGTAAAATTTCAATATTTCTTAAGAAAACAATGTTTTATATAATTTCTGGTCATTTTATGTAAACAGGAATAGTTTTTTTTTAGAAGAGCTGAAATTGTTTAAAAGATCAAAATATCTGAGACAAATCCAATTACAAATGCTATTCCCCATCTAAAATTATTTTACAAATATGTAAATATTTTTTTGTTTTTCCCATAAATTGATAATTTTTATAAAAAATATATTTACTCATTAGATTTAGATAAGGATAAATCTGATATTCTATATACACCAGCAAATATTGATCCTCCTAAAAATGCTACTTAGAAGAAATAGGCAGTTACAATTGCAATAAGTTTTTCACTTCGGAGTAATTAGAGGAATAGTGAATAGGGAATAGAAAAAAGTATAAAAAGTGCTAAACTAACTGCAATATCCAAACCAAGACTCTGTATATAAAAGGGCAATTTATTAATATTATTATTGTATTCAATTAATTTTATAGATAAATAAGCATTTATCAACTTACCAGAGAGAAGAGTGAGAGTACTCCCAAAACGCAAATATGTTTCGAAAAATAGAAAAGATATCTTACTGATCTGGGTATTTTTTCGTTATAAACCAAACTTATTCCAAACAGTTCGTGGAAAATCTAATTTAATAAAATAAAATATGATAAATATGAATTGTTGAAATATGTATTTAAATTAATTTGTTACCATTAAAATGTAGAATGCTGAAGGTTTTTATGGTTTTGCTTCATCTTCGTTTTGTTTTTTTACATCAGGATTACTTTATGACAAATCTTGAGATTTTTCTTTGATATCAGCTAAACTATGTTGAGACTATAATGTATTCTATTTCTTGAATTCTTGAACATCTATTTAGGTGGGTTCTATAGTTTTGCTAGAGGGCATGTCAATTTCTATTTGACTATCAATATTGGTAGCTGTTCGCTCTACTTTGGTTCCCTATTTTTCTGACACTATAGATGTTTGCGTTTTTAATAACTTGACAACTTTGGAATACATCATGTACCTAGATTTAACTTTACTTAAGTCTTGTTTGGGAGGAGGAGGAGCCTCAGCAGCTTAAGCTCCCTTTCTTTTCTGAAGTTTGGCTGGGCTTGTTTTCGAAGCGATATTTTTTTAAGGAGTAGCCTGATTAGTTTACAATGCAGTTTGAGAAGTGGGTGCAAAATTATTATTTGCTTCTTCATATTTTTATAACTCTGACATAGATGCTTGGTTCTATGAAGATTTTAAATTATTTTCTTAATACTCCTCAACTGTAACCGGGTTATGGTCAATGGATTTTTACAACTGGTCATTGGTTGGCTAAATTGATTTGATTTGATTTTGGTCTTTACTATATCCGTAGAAAGCAGAACATCCCTAGGCAATAATTATTATCACAAAAGCGTAAAATACTATGTGTTTCCATATCTCAAATTCTTCAGGTCTTAAGTAAATTAATATTTATAAAATTTATGTGTTAAATAAAGAAAAGTAGCATTTACTTTGGTGGAATTGGAACTGGGTTGTTAACTTCAATATTAAATGTGTTTGTTCCCTAGATATTATTCGTATTTTATTTTATTTTATAAATTTAATATTTAACAATAAATTTACTGTTGTTCCTTGGTAATTTATTGCTTCTACTTTTAATTTGTAAACCGAATTTCCAATTAAGGAATTTTTCGGTATGGAAATAGACTTTTAATTATTGAAAGCAGGCATTTTCTTCTCATTTAAATCCTCGAGATGTTTATCGTTTTTAGGTAAAACTGTAATAAAAGACCAAGTTATGCTTTTAAATTCTTATTTCCCATCATTTGTGATTTTGTCAACTTCGAGGACAAGGTCTTCTGTATAAAGCAATTTAAGAGTTCCCTTAAGAGTGACAACGGGGGGAACTACTTTAGTGGGATCTTAAGATAAAGGAATGTAGGAAATCATTTCCAATTGGGGAAATTAGTTAGCTCCGCATCCAAGTCTCTAAAAGACACTATTTTTGAAAGCCACGGGTTCATTTTCCTTATAGGTGGAGGTGTAGGTAAATTTGACAATAACAACAGATTCTTTTCTGAATTGTTTGGAAATGTTTTAAACATCGACCATTTTGCACTCTGGCTTGGCTCCAAACTTTTGCCATTGCTAATTTTCGAAAATGGTTTGGCAATTGAAGTGGGAAAAGTTGCTTAAATCGATTTTGTTGATGAAAAGTTAAACGAAAAATTAGATTTACAACTCATCCAATGCGACCAATTACTGAACGAATCCTGCATTTGTGCACGTAGAACAAGTTTCAAACTTTGTGAATCCTTCCGAGTAGTGATCTATCGAAACTTGTCCGTTATCAGGAGCTGGACAGTCGCATTTCTATTGATCTGTGGTTGATTTAATTCTGTTTTTATTGCAAATAATGCAAGCAGTCTATACAGCAGGAGCTGCTGTAGCTGCTGCTTTTTATTATACATAAGCTTGTCCTGCTGCCATTCCCATTGTTCCTATACCAATGAAACTATCATTTACACTGATGTATGTGTCTCCTGCAGGACCTCCAACTTTATGAATAGCTTGATAACAAACAGCATTTTAAGATTAAGCAGCATCTCCTAAAATCCCAAAAACTACCCAGTCTCCTGGGGCAATATTAGAGATATAGGTATTCATTTCTCCACATTCTTAAATTAAAAAATGAAATTTTAAGATATATTAATAGGATAGTGAGATTTTATTAGTTAGTTTTTAAATATTTTCGAATATTTTTATTAATATACTTGCTGTTAATGCATTAGAATCAAAATTTTAATATCCCTTTTATTCTCCAGTTGTTTTATCAAAAACTACAATGTTCCATCCCTTTTATGCATTTAAATTAAGAGTTTGGCCATTCAATGTTACAGAGAATAGTTTGGTAGAATCATTACCAGCTGAAACGGCATGAATATATTTTGAACATGTTTCCTTTTGAGCTAAATAAATTGTTTAATTTAATACATAATTAAAAATGATACTTAAAGTGGAGTTAATTTTAATTATTAAATGTATTAGAATAAATGAATAATAATAAAAAAATAGAATATTCTATTACCTTAAACTGCAAAAACCATTAAAACTAAATATAAAATTGCTTAAACTTACTTAAAATTCGACTATCTCATAGTAAAGAATCCTGTAAAGAATAGAATATAGTTAAAATTAAAATTAAAATTAAAATTAAAATAAATATAGTGTTTTTTTTCTTTTTTTAACTTTAGTTTAGGTTTAAATTATAATTAGCGTAATTTTTATTTAAAATAATAAGATTCATATATAATATTAACAATGTTTTAAAAATTTAATATGTTTAGCTTACTTGATTCTTATTTTAGTTACTATTAAAGCTATGTGAAAATACGATTTAAGATAAAGAGAAATTGGTTTTATTTTTTTTTATTTTTTATTATTTTATTAATTTCAATATTATTATTATTTATATTGAAATAATTTTATTTCTTCATTAATACCACATATTCTAAATAAAAAAAAATAAATAGTAAGATTATCTTCATTATCTGAAATCTTATTTAGCAGTATTGACATATATTATTTTAGTAATCATAAAATAATAATAATCGAAAGACAGAATATAATACAAAGTTTAATTTTAAAATAAAAATTTATAAATAAATATATTTGCTAAAATATAAAAATTGTGATAAAAAATTGAGTTAAATTTATTATTAATAATTCTCAGCTTTACTGTAATAATAATTTGCTAAATACATTTAATTTAATAAAACTCACACATTCTCTTGTATTACTATATTGCATTATTTATTCACCCTTTTGTTATTTTATGATGAAATAAATTTGATTATTTCATAATTTCATATTTTATAACAAAGTATTTCCAATTTATTTAGCAAAATTTCCAAATTAATTTATATATGTCATAAAATTAAAAATATGTAGTCTTTTAATATTACTAATTTTTACAGACAATTTCAACTAAATAATTTTATTGAATAACTGCACTCATAATTTACCATAAAAATATTAGAAATTAACTATGATTATATAGAATGAATTACTTGAAGATTAATAAATTTACTTATTAATATATAACTGGGATTGTGATTTCATATCAAATACTAAGATAAACAAAAATAAAATATAATACAATACAATATCCTAACTTTTATTAAAAAATTTTGTAAGTTATAAATAAATTAATACGTGAATAATTTTAAATTTCAGTTAAAAAAAATCTTTTGCAAAAATTGAGTTATATTAATAATTATTATATATGTCACTTTTCCAATATAAATGTAGAAAAAAAAAAATTTTATTTTAAATTTTCTTAATTATATTTATTAAATTTAATTAAAATTATTTCATGAAAATAAATTACTTTTTATTAATAGGCTTATAGCATCTGTATGTAATTTATTTAGCTATTTAATAGATTAGAATAAAAATTTGACAAATAATATTTTCAGTTTTAACAATCACACATAATCTCTATTACCACCAGCTTAATCTGAACTATAAGCTCCATATTTTTAAATAATTTTAGCTTATTATTCCAAAAACTAATATGAAAATCAATTAAATAAAATAAAATCGAATTTCGAAGAAAAAAAAAATAAAATCTAAAAAATTATAAATTTACTTTTTCCGAGGGTTATTATTTTTAAGCTTCTTCTTTTACAGTCTATTTGACTTTGGGTTTGGATATTTCGATGAATTATGTATCTCTTCTAGGAGAAGAGTCATACTTAGTTCTATCAAACAAAACATTGGTGGTAAATTGCCCACTCAACGCAGTTTTATATGAAGAAGGAACTCTCGCCACTTCTGCACGGTTATAAGCAACAGAACTTTCTGCCTGCTTTTTTTTTAGCTGTTCTATATATCTCTATTCTCTTTCCTTATTGGTTTCTCTGGGTCTAAAAAAAGAGGAGAAGTTAAAAATAATTAGATTAGAAGTTAAAATTGCAAAATTACAACTATATTTCTTCTTTCTTTCTATGACTTTCGATGGATCTGGATTTCTATCGCCTTTTTTCTCTGGAATTAGATCTAGATCTGGAAGAAGAATATGAAGAAGATCGGGATCTTCTTCTGCTCTTTTTTTTGTCTTTTTTGCTGTGATGTTTGCTCGAATGTTTTTTTCTATGTTTCTTGTCTTTTCTGTGAGAAGAATGAGAAGAACTAGATCGAGATTAAGAACCTCTTTTGTGTTTTTTCTTTCGATTTCTGGAATGGGACTTAGATCTGCTTTTCGATTTTCTTTTCGTATTTGCGACTTCACCGTCACCGTTTTTGTAATCTGATTGATTTTTCTATGAAAAAGTGGTAGATTGTGGCAAGGCTTCAGTATTTTCTATCTAAAAAATAACGAGGTTTCAATATTTCAATAGATTTCAAAGATTATTTAATTTTTACTAAATCAACTTCCCCTAAATTGACCAACTCCTCTCCTCCCTAGAAAAAAGGTCTGCCGGAATGCGCTTGTTCGTCGAAGAATCTGCGAAATAAATAATAGCCATAATAATTAAATAATTTGAAAAGAAAATATGCAATAAAGGGTGAGATTAGTTAATTAGTTACCTTACTATTACAGATTTCCCACTCACAGATTGAATTTATCCGACATGCCACTCGTCATCTATTCTGCTGATTGCCATCACCTTGGCTTCTTTCGTAAATTTGTTGAATTGCAGAAGATTCTTGGTCTTTCTGTCTCTTTTTTCTTGCGTAAGAACCAATTTGGCTTGGATTTTGTTGTCGATTTTATTTGGGATTCTGGGCAGACGAGTGTTATGATAGTCCAAATTCATTAGCAAACTCTCAACGTATTCTCCGATGGTCATTTAAATGGAAGAAACAGTTTAGGGATAACATATTTCATCATCCAGTAAATACCTCCGTAGCCAGGCCCATATGTATTCCGGGTCGCAACAGAATCTTATGTACAGAAATCCTGCCAATCTCACTATCGGATTCAACTTGTAATCAATTAAATTCTTCACTTGTTTTACTTCAAAAAAAAATGGTGCGATTTAAGTTTAAAATTATTAACTCAGAAAATATAAAATTTTACACCACATTTTAAGTACCTGTAAGTCTCATGGTCATAAATTTGTAAAGACAGCAAAAAAACGAAGAAGGAATTCCTGTTGATCCCAAGGCCCATGGCTAGGCATGGGAAGCAGATTTTGTAATTTCATCTATAACCTTAATTTAAAATGTTTATATTTTTATAATTTCGACTTTAAAAAATGCATATATAAAAACTATTTTCATAATTTGTAATTTTTATTACCTCGTGAAAGGTCTTTAGATTATACAAATTTTTAAAATATTCATTTTACAAAATAGCATTTTGCAGTCTGGGATTTAGATTTCCTGTTGATCCATTGCCTGCAATTTTAAAAATATTTTCATCTTTTCCATTTGAAAATTTAATATTTTCGGCCAATTCTTAATTATCTTCTTCTTTATTAGAGTCCCCAATATTGTAAGTATCTTTGATTTTTTTGCATTGTCTTTAATCATTAAAAATTTTAATATTATTGATAATTGAGTGATTGCGATAAAAATACCTACAATTTTTAGAAAATCCCTTAGGATGAAGATCGCAAACCGGAATTTGTTTTTCCTTTTCCTTTTATTTTGCCTTTTCATTTTCTTTATTTTTTTAATTTTACAATTGCTTTATATCATCTTATTCTTGCTATGTCTGTTATATTTACTATTGCTAATGTAACAACTATTGCTATTAATATTGTTATTACTACTAATAATACATAAGTTACTACATATATTATTGTTGTTGCTATTATTATTGATACTATTATTGTTGCTAAAAATCAGCATATTTAACAGCAGGACATTAAATCACACTCGGCTATTATTATTACATCTATTAATTAACAACTCCACTGCTATTACTACTATAGTTGTCTACACTTCCCAAAGGTTACGGAACATATACTATTATGTTTAAGTTAAATTATAAGATAAAATATTTAATTTATTTTGAATTACAATTTCCAGGAGTCACTCCTACTCCTGCGCTTCCTCCTATGGGTGGAGGTTAAAGGGGAGCCTAAAAATTGAATTCAAATTGTATTATTTTTTAATTCTTAAGTAAATAATATTTTGTGTAATTACAGAAGCCAGATTAGGAGGAGCTTATATTTATTGTTGTTAGTCTTGCATTTCGTTATTTTATTTTTATTCGCTTTACTTAGTTTTTATGTGTGTTTTTTTGATATATAATAAATATAATTTTCAATTAAAAATATTAATTAATGTGTGTCTATTAAGCTAGAAGGACAGAATATAGCCAAGAATATTAATTAATAAATTTATTAATTTCAATTTAATATATTTACAATATTCCTTCGAAAATTATCTAAAATTTCTTTTTGTAGTGAAATTATTCTTTATAATATATGATTTTTAGAAGTAATAACTACATTGTTTTAACATTTTAACAATTTTTATGAATTTAAAAAATATAATAATATTAATTTTATATATAAACTATTAAATAAATTAATTTTAAGTATTTAATAAAAAGTAAATTTAATTAAAAATATACAACTAAAAGAAATAAATGATTGATTGATTGATTGACAGAGTAATTGATCGATTGTATCATTGAATGATTAATTGATTGTTTATCTTTCATCATTTTTAATTCTTACTTATCATTTTATTTTCTTAATTGTTATGCATGGAAAATATGCTGAACTGTGATAGTTGGGGTTCTTAAACTTGATTAATTCCGGAAAGATTAATAGGAGTGTCTATATTTTTCGCTATTCCACTCTGGTGCAATTATTTTTCCGTTCTATTGCTCACTAGTGATTGGGCCATAGAGTTAGAATTCGTTTATAATTTTTACTAAGAATTGCTTAAATACAAATAAAATAATTTAATAAAATTAACTCACATAAACTCGAAATAGTTTATTTATTTGTCGAATTATTTACAGCGGAAGATTAGTTTGCGAGTTTGTAATGAGGGGAAAGGCGTGATACTTGGTGGAATCGTTGTCATCATGTTTATTGTTGGGAGAATTCATAAAAAATTCATCTTGTTCCGGCTTTAAGTTATTCCTTTGATGTTGAATGTGGCTGCTTAACTGCTTTTGGTTGTTTGGATAGGACACAAGTTAATTTATGTTCTTATCATTATTACTAGTACTTTAACTCATCAATAGTTTTTATTGCACTTGTTGCTAAGTTGAAATTTACTAAAACGGCGGCTAAGAAGAGGCCATTTTGAGATTTTTTTGCGTGTTGAGTTTTGAGGGAGTGTTCATATTCTAGTTATGAGAGGATGCCTTGAGTTAGGAAAGAGAAGAAGTGGACGGAATCGTATTGTTAATTGCATTATTTTAGGGATGATACTGGCTGTTGTTATTTAATTAGTGTTATTGTTTGGGTGCTTTGTAGTTGGAGAAGGTTTGGAGGTCGATTTGGTCCTGGTTATTCAGAAATTAGTTCAGTTTTTTTGTTTAAGAAATTAGAATTCTTGACTGCGGCAAACATGAAACCGCTGAAGAAAAGATGGAGTCTTCCTCAGGTTGGAAAATATCATTTCCAGTGATGGGTCTGCTTGCCTTTTTGATGTTATTGAAGTTAGCGCTCTTTATATTGTGGCTGACATTTTTCGGAACGTAGTACAAGTTTTCTTCATTGTTCAGCAGCAGAGACTTATGGCCCGTAATGGTTACCTCTTTGAAAACATTGTCTATCTTCGTGGTTATTTCTTTGTGGAAAATGTAGTGTTCCGGCTCAAAGTGCACACTTTCTTTGCCAGTTGAGATTTAATTGTTCCCGTTTTTTCCTGATGCCTTCTGGTTGCCTTCGACATCATTGGCCCCGTTTTGACTTTCGTCTAAATTTTGGAAGTGGTTCGAGTTCTTGAACTTGCTTTTAAAGTTTTCTTACAAATTCTTTATGTTTTGTTGCTGGGTGTTTAGAGCATTTTCATTATTGGTGGGACTGTTTTTCCGGTGACTGTTTATATCAGAGTTACTGCCATTCTGCTTTTAAAATTGCGAAAATCCGTACACACTATTGTTGTTGACAATTATTCGCGCACTTGCGGGCGCAGAAATTTCAGGAGTTTCGCTTTTATTCCCAAGTGAGTGTAAGCTATATATCTATTGGTTATTTTCTGGTTGATTTTATAGAGATTGTTGTAGTTCCTTATGTGTTTTAGGGTCTTACTATATTAGATTCTTTAAAAACGAGTCGTTTTATTGTTATAATTAAGTATTTTCAGGTTAAATTTATTTTTCTTCTGTTTTCTGAGTCCCAATAGCTGTCTCTATTTTTTTGGAAGAAGAAGAATTAGTGGCTAGAACCCTGTTAATATTCATGTTTTTATTATTCGAAATAATGCTGCCGCTGTTATCAATGGTAGATTTGCTTTGCATATTGGTATTGCTGATTAAATTATTATTACCAATATTTTCTGAACTCTATTGATTTTATTCATCTGCATTTATTAAATTTTAAAGAATATTTTGCGTATACTATTGTTCATGCTATTTTTACTCTTTACTGATTTACGAGCCATTTTCCAGCCAAGGCCCCTTCGCACTTGCAATATAATGGTTATTGTGATTGCTATTTTAACTAAAGTCGGAAAGTTTTTGAATACTGATTTTGCTTTGCTATTAAGAGGGCAATAGCTGCGAACTGGTATTCGAATTCGTGTTGGAAGCACTTTTTTCGTGCTGAGAAATGGAAATCCCACCTTAAATACTGATGTCAGACTGTATACCAGAGCAGGACTGTCTCGAAATTTTGCGAATGTTCGTAAAGGAGGTGGCTGGCGAAAATCCGTGGCCCATTTGCGGCGACATTTCTGCGGCTGAAAGGTTATTGTGATTGAAATCAATGGAGGTTCTTCCCGGCATGTCGATATACTTTTTTTTAATTGCGGAATAGATTTTCGGCGGATTATTCTTTTGTGCAGCCAAAAACTGTTGAAGTTATTGCAACTAGGGGTTATTGCCTTACTGCTGGGGCACTTACTACTATTACTGAGTCTACTAGTTCAAACTGATTTAGGAGTGAGATGTCGACCTGTTTATCGAAACCATTTGCGGGGTCGAGGCTGACTGGTTTATAGAAAAGTCGCTTTCCTCCACAATTTCCGGCAGATTTTCTTGCATGAATAGTTGAGACGTTGACCTTTCTCTTTCAAAACTGCTGCCATTTTAGTTGTTGTTGTTGTTGCTTGTATTGGATTTAGGAGTGCCAGCATTGTCGTATGGGTTTATTGTGGGTGTTGATGTCTGAGATTTTTGCTGCTGCTGCCTCTATTCTGCAGAAAGTTTCCTTTTTTTATTTTTCCCGAACTTCGCGTGAGTTGAAGTAGACGGTATTTGAGTGGGCACTTTCTTTCGAATTGCAGATTTCACGGTTTCGCCGTTGTTTTTTTGGGTTTTGGAATGCATAAATTTGCCTTCTTTTAAATCTTCATCACTATTTTCTTCCTAAAATTTATCTTCCTCTTCTTCTTCTTCTTCATTGTCGGAATCTGAATCGCTAAGGGTTTTCTTTGTTTTTAAAAAAATATTACTGTTGGCAGGACTATTTGATTTTTTTAGGGCCCGAGCACCATTAACATTGTCATAAATATTTTCGTTTACGATGGGTTTGCTTTAGCTTGGCTGTTCTTATATTGAGTTGTTTTCTTCTTCTTAAGCATTTTGGCTTTTTTTTTTTAATTCAGACAATACTTAAAATATTTTTTACTGTCTTTTTCTTTATTACTCTTTGCAGTCCCATTACTACTACTATTATTAATATTAGCAGCAGTATTCGTAGTAGTTGTAGTAGTAATGGTATTTTTTTCATTTTCTACTTTACTGCTATCAACTTCATATATTTCTAGCTACTATTTGAGTTGCTTTATGATTTTATTTTTTTCTTATTCGTACTTACTCCCTCTTCAGTTTGTCCATTCTGAGAAGAATCCTACTATTACTATTATGACTATTGCGATTCCGATAACAAATGATCTTTCCTCGGACTTGAACTCAAAGAATTACTGCAACTATTATTTTTGTTGTTGTTGTTGTTGTTGTTGTTAGTAAGTTACTATTGTTATTATGTTACTTTTTCACTTTATAATTACTGTGAGAATGGAGAAATTGCCTTTTTATTGGAAGTACTTTAATTAAGTGGCTACAGCAAAAGTAGACTGTTGTTATTACTACTACTATTAGCCTTTCTTTTATTTTCTTCTTAAATCGATTTTAACTAAGGTGTGTTCGGTTTCAACCGAGAAAATGACTATCTTTTGTTCATCTGGTCAAAAGACTGGCCCCTCGATTTAAGCTGTGGAGAAGCGTCTTCAATGCTTTATTGATCGGTCACTGTTCCCTCTGAGTCCTAAAAAAAAATATGTTTATCTTTATTATACCTCACCCTATTTATATATAACTTACATAAATTGACTGAGAATTGCCCCTCTTCTTCAGTGGAGAGAGAGCTCCTCCTTGCTGTTGCATATTGTAAACGGAGTCTTTGTCGGACAGATAGGTATTGGAAGAGTTAGAAAGTTGTTGTTGCCCGATGAAATTTTGAATTCCCCTCATATTATTGTTATGAAAACTTTATCGAATTTCAAAGAAGTGCGGGTTTTTGTACTGGAATTTCGTCGGCTTTCCGAAGCTTTTGTAGCTGCTTTCGTCTTTCTGGAGCGACATTTCGAAAATATGTGAAAAAAACATCAGCATGCCCTTTTGCAGAAATTCGGAAAGGCGGTCCTTCAGGTACATGGCATCCTGCTACTTTTCTTCCTTCAGAAGATCGGCGCGATAGGACTGTTGCTAGTCCTTTTTGAGGATGTTGCTGAGCATGATTTGTTTATAGAAGTGGGTGGCTCTCGTCGTCCTCCGCGTCATTCCCTGCTGCATTTGGTTTTGCGTCACATCCTTGTTGACGACTCTGCGGTTCGTGTGCAAAAAGTCTTTGAACGCGGGGTCCAAGTCGTACTGCTGTCCGATCGGAAACGGAATCTTCCCGAAATTGTTCACGAAATCGTCGTAAATCGCCTTCGCCTTCAGGAACTCCAAGTAGATCGTCCACTCCTCCAGACTCTGGTCCGACTTCGCCGCAAAGTAAAACTTCCGCTCCTCCATCACTTTGTTCTTCTTGATCCACTGTGACGTCCCGATTTGGAACGCGAAGTCCTTTTTGCCGATCGCCTTTTCATTCAGTGCTGTTATTTGGAAGATTTTCGTCAGCTAAATGATACCCAGTGGCTGTTCCCTTTTCTGTGTGAAGTCTTCTTTGTATCTGTAGTATTTGAGCTCTCTGCTCGTGAGAACGGTGTATCTGGGCGCCCACGTCACGTTCGAGTCCGACTTTTTATCTAGAAAGTCTTCCTTAAGAACATCGTGGCCGAGTCCGCGCGCCTTGCTGCTCATCAGCAGATGGGCGCCCGGCCCCTCCTGACTGTGTGATTTGCTGAGAATGTTCGTTATTTTTTTCACGATGATGGACCTCTTTGCCTTGTGCGAAAACGCCTCCTAGTTCTCAATGTTCTTTTTGTTTTCACCCAAACACCAGTGGTACACCAGTCTTTCGCCCTCCAGATCTTCGTCATTGTCGTACTGCGGCAGCGTCTGGATGGCCTCCGCCACCTGAAGATGCAGCTGCTGCCGCTGCTGATACGTCAGATGCTGGTAAATGCATTCCCTGATAAATGGGCTCTGGAACCTGAAGTACACATTATTGTCCGTCTGGTCTAAGATTTCCAGAAAGTGAATGCGCTCTAAGTTGAATAATATTTACCGCAATTTGTCTGCCTTAATCAGGTCTTTGAACGGATGCACCTTGTGCAGCATCTAAATATCGAACACATTCCCGATTAGCGATGCCACCTTTAAAATCATTATGTCTAAACAGTTTTGCAGCCTGTCAATAATAGGACCGTTTATCTTATAGCACACGTACGGAGTGTCCGCTGTCAAAAGGTCTTCCAATTCAATAATTTTCTTTAAATGCGGACTTACAGTCATTACCTCAAATCTTCCGAAAATTATGATAAATGTTTATTAATATAGTTAGTTAGTTAGTTAGTTAGTTAGTTAGTTAGTTAGTTAGTTAGTTAGTTACCTATTGTTCGTATAGTCTTGTATTTCTTTTCTTTTTAAATGTCCTTGTTCAAGTAAAGCTTTGATAAAATCATGCGCTCTAAGAGGGTTTCCATTCACCTTAATGTAGAGAAAGTTAATAAAGAAATCAGAGGGGTTTTTCGCCAGTTCCTTCTTGATTTTTGAGAAAAATAAATAACTATGGGAACGAGAATATTCGTTTTAATGCTGAGCTCCAAAGGCCATTATTTCATTCCTTTTTCTTTTGTCTTCCTCAATCTTCTTTTGCAATTCTTCATCTTCGTAGCGAATGTCATCGACTTTGAAAACAGTGAAAATCATTTCCTTTATGTCTTCCATTTTCAGGTTCTTCAAGTCGATTACTTTGTACCTTATGGTTAAGATAGGAGGGTTTATGTTAGCAAAAAAAAATTTTAAATTAAATTAAATTAATTTGCTTAGCTTACCTTCCTTCCTATTGGTCATCTTCCAACTCCTATTCAATTTTAAACAGTCCATTTTCATAAATTTCTTCGATCGACCTCTCTTCCAAACTTGCGTTTATAGGCTTTTCTATATACTCGTCTCGAAGAGCTCCGATTACGTAAACCCTTTGAAAATTCTTCAGCAACATCCGAATAATTTTGAAGGAAAGCTTATCGTGATACTGCAGATCATCGAAACACAAAATTAGAGGTGCCACATACTATTATTGATGCAAAATCGATTATTTCCTTTAATCCTGACTAGCTAAAAGGGAAGTATATTTAAATTTGTATTCAAAAATTATTATAATTAAACCAACCTGCAGACTGACTGTCATCGTCACTTTCATTCGGCTGTTGCTCCAGAAATGTGCTGAAAAACTGCTTAATAGACCTGGTAATCAACTTGCGTTCCTCTTTTTCAGTGTAAGCGTAAAACTGCTTTTTGGGGACTGGGAAGTTTTCTATGTGGTCGTACTGTTCCAAGTCGAAAATAATTTTTATTTGATAAACGATTTCCTGGGCCTCCAAATCATTGCTTTAGTGTATTTGGTCTAAATACGGAATCATTTTCTTTAACAACTCAAAATCTGGCTTCGCCTTGAGTCGCTTTGCATACCGCTTAAACAAATGGTTCAGAGCCTATCTAACTCCATTCATTTTTAATTTCCTTGTGAAGCTGTTCAAAGTTGAAACAGAAATGCACGGTCTTTCTTCATATTTAAACAATTTCTGTTTTTTTTATAAACAAAAAAAGTTTAAAAAATAATTAAAAAATTAATTTTTCATCGCATTTTACATATGATTCCATCTTATCCTGGCATTTAAGAAGCAATTTCCTTAGAAAAAGCGACTTTCCGATTCCGTACGTGCCCCGTACCAGAGTAAAATAGGTTTGGTATTTTTATTTGATAAAGTTCTAAATGTGTTTAAACGCATCCGTCAACAACTCATTTCTCCCATGCATATACTCGTATTCCCTTAAGTCGTGCTTGGTCAGGTCTTCTCTGATTGGAAAACTGAAATTGTGCGTTCTCAAGTTCGGGAAAATGTTCATTTTGCACAATTGCCTGAAGTTTTCATTGTTCCAATTCAAGGGCTGGAATATGTTCATTTCGACCTATTTTCCTTTAAACAATTTTTGTCCCAAAACTTGAAAGAAATCTAATCCTAACTCTTATTTACGGTATTTTCGCAGCACAGAAATCTGAATTCCCGTTTTTCCTACATCTTCGCAGCAGCCATTATACGCGCCTACACAAATAATAATTGTTATTTCATCCTAGTTAAATAATATATATATTAAGTAAATTACAGCTAAGTTGACAGAGTCTCCGATAACTGAATATTCTCTTCTGTTTCCACTCGTCCCCACCACTCCAGCGAAAACCAGCCCAGTCGAAACTCCGATTGCGCACTTGCAGTTTATTTTTTCTAGCTCATCTTGTAGAAGAAATCCGCATAATATCGCTCTATAAATAAAGAAATACATTGTTGATTATATTTGCTTTATTTTATTTATGCAATTGTTTTAAATACCTCGATGAATCATCCTGATGACTCATAGGAGGAAGCCCAAAAACAACAATCAAAGTTGATCCTTTGTCATCCATCAGAAACTTGTTGAGAGAACCCTCATGTAAGTACACGCATTTTTGCACCGTTTCTATCACTTTTTGAATTCGATTTAATCCATCTACTGACTCTGCGTCCGCTAAATCTATCCCAATATTCATAAACATAATCGTCAGTTTCCTTAGTTCTGAACTCCACTTTTCTTACTCATATTCTATATACGCCTACAAAGCTTTGGGAACGTAGGCCATAATCGAAGTTTTAATCTTCTCAAGGCCACTTGCTGTGATTTTATCGGTGATCAAAAGGGCATCTGCTTTACTTCTAACCTTAAATAAATTCAAATTAACCAATAGCTACACTACTATCCATATATATTTTACCTTTTCGTTGACCTTTTGTAAGGAATAGAAAGGACCGTGCTTTGATTCCTTTTAATCCTCCACGTACTTAAAATCGAAGTATTGGTTAACCAACTCATATACCTATTTCATTATTTTAATTTTTAAGAAATCTAAATAACAAAAAGATAGATTCTTACTTCTCTTGAAACTATAATATCTCCCCCTTGCGCATGACCTTCAGAATCGAAAGCTTATTTCAACGGCGCTCCTGCTGGCAAATACTCGGCTCTCCCAAACACTCCACCCACGTAAATTATGGAGAAATTCCCAACTCCAAATCCAATCTTTACTTGCAATTTCACATTGTCCACTTTTAGCCAAGAATAATATTATTTTATTTTAAATACTCTATGTTTCAAATAATTTATCTTACTTATGTTCGTGTTATTTAGCTTTTGCTGAATAACGAAAGCAGCCTGAAGAGCCTTTCTTATTTACTCATTTACCGCTTCCTCTTCTCCTTATTATGAATTTTAAGTCGGCGGCCAAACTATGATCATGGCATCCCCTGCAAATTTGAATATATCTCCTCCCGATTTTCCTATTTCTTTCACCATTAATTCCATGTATCTAATGAAAATATTAGATTTCTTTTTGTTAAAGGTAATTATTTTATTTTGAATTATTAAATAAACCTATTAATTGCAAATGCTATCATTTCACAACCTTCTGGACCCTTTTTCGAAAAATCTTCTGTAAGTTTTGTAAAACCTGATATATCTGCAAACATAACAATTGACCTAACCTATATTTGGTGATTAAAATAAAAATCATTAAAATAATGGGAATTGGTTTTTAATTTTATTTGGCTTGATTTTTAAAATTCTAATTCTTCATAATAATTTTGAATTATAATTTTTCAATGCTATCATTTTAATTATTGGCAATATTTTTAAATAAAATTCATGTTTCATAATAAGGCAAAAACTTTACATATTTTTTTTGAAATATAATTTTTTTAATTCTGCCATTAAATAGAAGAGATGTATCATAAAATCTAGTGCAATATCATAATTTAAATGCTGTACAAAAATAATATTTATTTACGCTCTATTTTTCAGGTAAAACAAATTTATTTCCTTTGCCTATTGTATCTAAAAGATACTGAATTAGCATTGCAGGAACAAATCCTAAAAAACTAGTTTTTTCTATTCGATCAGCCATTTTTTTAAATAAAGATAATTTATTTTTGTTGTTTTCTGGCGATACTTTAATTATATTATATTGAAATTTGTTTTAATTAAAGTCATTTAATTAAAAAATTATTGAATTTTAATTCAGCAAACTTATACCTAGTAGAAAAAAGATGTTAATATGTGATTTAAAATCCCAGTTAATCACTTAATTACTATGTACTAATATTAAGGTTAATAAGCTATTTTAGAATTTATTAAAAACTTTATTCTCATATTTTTAACCTTATTTTAAAAATTAGATATATATTTTGTTTAAATAATTAAAGCAATTCACAAAATTCCTTTATAATTTTTAATTTTTATATCACAATTTAAAAAAAAAATGAAAAAACGAATTTTTGTACATATTATTTATTATTTAAATATTATCTATTAATAAATAAGATTAAATAATGTGTAAGAGAGATTTATATAACTAATCGTAACATTATATATTTATTAATCTTTTATGAATATCAACCAGCTTTTTTAACAATTTAAACTATATCTTCATCATGTAATAAATGATTTTTTCCTACTTTTTGAGGAGTTTATTTAACAGAAGTTCCCCAAACCTAATAATTATTAATATTTTATTATATTCGATATAATTGATATAAAAGCCCCTCCCGTATATATATTACCAAGGCATATGCAAAATTATCCATAATCCTTTTATGGATTCTGTTACAAAAGTCTTCAATTGAACATCTAGTTGCAGGAATACAAACAGGTTCATTGTAATCTATTCAATAATTAAATTAAATATTGTTTATTTGTAGAATTAGCATTATTATAATTTGCTTACCTGGAGCCAATCCCTTCGGTTTGGGATAAATTCTTAACAAATCTAAATATTCCCAACACGTTTCAATCAACCCATCCAAATTCCATTCTAAATGAGCTGAAATGGGAACATAATGAGGAATTTGATCTAGAATTTCTAATTCCTATAAAGTTATATCATCAATTTTATTTAAAGCATATATGCAAGGAATATATTTTCTATCCCCTTTAAAAAATGTATACAGTTATTTAGTTTTTTTATAAAATACATTAGATATTTTACCTTCTAATAAATCGATTAAATCATCTTCTGTGGCAGGACCTCTGATCATAACATCAGCATTACTTACTTTATATTCCTTTAATAACATTTTAATCATTTCATTATCTAAATCTGGGTTATCATACAAGTGAGTAATTGCAATTCCTCCCTTGTCTTTTTTCTATTTTTAAATAAATAAATTTATTATTATAAAAATAGAAATTTTTGCAAATCGAATTTTTGAATTACTGTTAAAGTAATCTGGGGAGGCTATTTATTTAACCTGATTCCGAATCCTTCCAATTCACGTTCTATAATTTTTTTATGTTTCATGGGCTTTGTGCAATCTAAAACAATACAAATTAAATTGCAAGTTCTGGCAACTGCAATGACTTATCTACCCCTACCTTTACCATCTTTAGCCCCCTCAATAATTCCTGGCAAATCGAGTAATTGAATTTTAGCTCCTTTATAACTAAAAAATTGTAATTAAAGAAAGGTAAAATATGTACAATATTTTTAATATATAATTGATTTTTACAATATATTTCCTGGAATGCACGTAAGAGTTGTAAATTCATATGCGGCAACCTTAGATTTGGTTTCAGTTAACTTAGTGAGCAGAGTACTTTTACCGACGGAAGGAAATCCTATCATTCCTATTCTAGAGTCTCCAGATTTTGACACATCGAATCCTCCTTATTCACCTTTTTTTTATTATAAATTTTATTTAATTCACCTTATCACCATTGTAAATATATTTATACTAATTGATAAATCTATCTTTCTTAATATTCTTACTTCCTTGAGCTGACTTTCCAGGTCCGGAAATCAATTCTCTTTTCAATTTAGCCAATTTTGCTTTTAACTATCCTAAATGATAAGCTGTGGCTTTATTCTTTTGAGTTCTTGCCATTTCATCTTCTATTTCTTGAATTTTTTATTAAACTGACATTTGTAAAATTTGTAGATTCTATCAGATTTTTTTTAATAAAATTATATTTTTGTTGAGGTTTTAGAGAAAATTTTTTTATTATTATAAAATTGCTTTGCTTTATTAGCTTATTAAATTTTTTATGTTTATATGATTTTGCTTGATTTTTTGATAGATTCAAATAGACTTGTAAATAATATAGGTATATATTTTATCTTATTATTACTAATTAAACAACTAAAATTTTAAGAATAATTAAATCACTCTTTAGCTACATGTTTATGAATAAATTAAATGTAGTAAAGAAATTATAAGCTCTTATTTATAATTTAAGATGAATTTACATTTATAAAATAAATTATAAAAATATAATTTTAAATAAAAATATTTATTTTAATTATATTTTTATTTTGTACTACCTATGTTTGTTATATTTTATAATTTTTTGAATAGTTACTATTTTAATTATTAAATAAAAGAATTTTTAAGGTGGATTTTATTATATTTATAAACTTAAATTCTTATATTAATAATAATAAGTTTACGTAACATGTGTATGCTTTATATAATATTAATTATATGAAAAACTTATTCGATAACTATTTATTTACTTGCATATTCCTCTATATAATCAATTATATAATAAACTTAAATTTTATAAGTAAACGTAGATTCATTTAGGAAATAGTTAAGGGTTGACTCATAATATGGGTCATTTATTCAGTAATAAAATTATTTTCATATGTATTTTACTAATTTTTAAAGTAAAAAAATAAACACAATCAATTAATATTTAAATAAAAAATAATAAAATAACAATAAGCAAAAAATTAAATATTTTATAAATAAAGTAGCACGATTGCATTTTATAATAAAATTATCATATGGATAAAAGACATAGAAAATAAGGGAAAAAATTCAAGACCCGAGCGTAAAAATTTCGAAACAGCTATCATACTTATTAAGACATGGAGCTGAATAAGAAGGTTTGTAAATTGGAACTGATGGATATGTGTCTCTAGATTAGATTTTGTCTAGACATGATTTCAAAGGAGTAACGGTGAAATAGATTGAAGATGTAGTTGCCAATAATGATAAACAAAGGTAACAAGAAGAAAATCATTTTTTTGAAATAAAATAACGAACATCTAATAATTTATTTCAAAAAAATGAAAATTAGATTTCAAATTATAACGAAAGTGTGCACTGAAAAAGGAATCAATGGCAGATATATCAGAGCCACCCAGGGCCATTCAATAAAAGGAGTTCAAGATGATGACTTATTAGAGCCTCTTACGGATTTTGAAAAATACCCTGTCGTAGTTCACGGAACATATTAGTAAAATTGGCTATCTATTAGAGAATCGGGCCTTAAACCCATGTCTAGGAATCATGTACACTTTGCCATTGGTTATCCGAAAGACGATGAAGTAATTAGTGGAATGAGATCTAGCTGTGATCTTTACATTGAAATCAATTTGGAAAAAGCTATAAAAAGCGGAATGAAATGGTATATTTCTCCTAATAAAGTGATTTTATCTAGTGGACACAACAGAGTTATAGAGCCTATTTACTTCAAAAAAGTTATTGATAAAACAGGAAAAGTAATTTTCGATAGCATTGATGAAAATTGGGAAGAAGTACACCTTAAAGACGAAGAAAAATAAAAAAAATTATAATAATAAAGAGAAGAGGCAGCAGCAGATAAAAATCTGTTGCAAGATTCACTCTCCTCTGCACCCCCTATGAATGTCATAAAACAAAGTTCAAATATTAGTGATAATTGGGAAGAGATTAAAGAAATTAAAAAAGAATGAACAATTTATATAAAAAAATTATATGTATAGTCATTTTAATCAAATTAACTGCAATTGCAAATTAAAATAATATATTACATATTTAATTTCTCCCTTCTCTATCAATAATATCGTATATTTTATGTCTAAGGATTTAGTTTAATATTTATTTATATAAGTTTAGCAGAATATTAAATTATAATTTTATAATAAATTATTATAATTCCAATGTTTAAACTATTTTTAAGCTTAATAAGAAATATATATATATAAAATAATTTATAATTATAGTGATCATACATAATAGTTTATAAATATATTTTTAAAAATTTATTATCTAACAATTCTATATAATTTCATTTTTTCATTATTTATGATGATTTTCCCCCTAAATTCATTAAATCTCTAGAAAAAATATCTTGAGTAAACAAATTTCTTTTGGGAGATGATACTGATAGTGATTTTGGATATGAAATATAAACGTGTGTATGCTATGATTTATTTGACATCGGTCTGTCACTTTATACACTTTTGTAAATAGTTCTGTTACTATATAAATTTCCCTCTTAGGTTTAATACTGCTTTGATAAGTGACAACTGTTAAACCGATAATGTTATTTTTATAGTTTTATTTTATTAACATTTTATGTGGAAATATCAAAATCATTATTTTTTTTGTCAAAAAATATTGAAAAATCTTTTATCTAAAAATTGTACTTATTAAGTTAAGGAGTATATATTCCATTATGAAGATCTTTTTGCTGCAATATTCTTTCATTAATTTTGAGTAGATTAAAAGATTTTGTATGAAATTTTTCTGTATATATAAAGTATTCTATGTTGGATTATGTGTTCCATTTTAATTTTATATTTTATTAACAAATAGTTATTTTGACATTTATTATGGAGTTACTTATTAAGGAATTTTTAAAGATTTTTCATTTTTAGGTGCTAAACCAATTTTAAGTTTTCTATTAATATTTAAATTATCTATAATTTTTATAGGTATTTTAGACGGAGACTTTATATTCAAAGAAAGTTTGTTTTGAGTAATTTTTGCAGGGTAGTTTTTTTTCATATCATTTTATTATTTATATTATCTATCTATTTTCAACCCCTGAAAAATTTTGTGGATTTAATGGTCTAGCTTTTTATTATTAATATTCTAAAAGTATTTATGTTATGAAGGTATTCCCTACATCCTTTTACTTTATGAAGCTAGTTATGGTTATTGCGAAAGGCATACTGGATATTTCCATATCATAATATTTTATTTTATATTTTTATTATTATAAATATTGCTGTAAAATTCAATCGACTTCGATCTAATATATAAAGTTGGTAATTAATCAGATTGTAAATAACAGAACATTATATTTACTTTTTAACTATTTTTTTAAATGATAAAAATGTAAAATTTATTTTTTAATACAAAAAACTTTTTATTTATTAATTTATAAGGATGTATACTATTTTTTTCTATAAATATATTATTTTATATAATACTATTTTAACTTAATTTAAATAATAATAATAAATTAATATTTAATAATATTATGCAATTTTATTTGAGTCACAAACAATACTTTTTAATTTTATTTCTGATAGGCTTTCTACAGAAATTTCTGAAATTTTGCTTATACAACGTGGCTTAATACACTATCCACGAGTAATCATAATCCATATATCTCGTTATATCATCTTTGTTTATTTTTGCATAAATTAAAATATTTTACTTTATTGTCATAAAAATACCGATAGTAAAACAAAATTAAATTAAAAAATAAAGCCATTTTAGAAAAAAAAAAACTAATCTATACATATATATAGTTAAATTTAAAACACAATTTACAACTAATATATAAATAATGTCAAAAGAAGATTCGAAGAAAAGAGAAGAGAAAGAGGAGGAGGAATAGAGTATGTTAGATGTTTAAAAAGAGAAGAAAAATTTGCTCCATTTATCAAATTTTGTAGAAATAATAATTTGAAAGAAAAAGATACCCTTTGGGCGGATAAAAGAATTAAATTTTTCAGATCTCAAGATTTTATAGAATTTGTCAGAGAAAACCTAAAGGAGGTTGAGAAATTAATACCCTATTTTAAATGGAAAAGTGAAGAAAAGGGAGATGATACAGATATGTTTTGCTTCCTTAAATTTATGATGGAAGAAAAAATACTCATTAGATATGAAAGAGCGGAAGACCCTTCATAAAAAAAACTTAAATACCCTAAAAGACTGCTTTTAAATCCAATCACCCTGCCTGGGCCAGCTTTAGGAACTATAGATAAATGTTTTTATAATTTTAATTTTGATCCCAGACAAAAGCATTTAAGATTATACTCCGTTCTTTTTTTATCTTGTATAGCTGCTATTTGTCTATTCCCCATCTGGCCCCTTATTATTAAAAAAGGAATATTTTTACTCAGTCTATACCTTCTTATTTTCTTATTAGGATTTATATTTGTGAGAATACTGGTTTACTTCTGTTTCAGAGTTATTGGGTTTGAGTTCTGGATATTCCCTAATATTTTTGATGATAATTTATCTTTCAAAGAACAATGGAAGCCAGTTATTAGTTGCGAAAGATGTGAAGATGGATGGATAGGATATATGTTAAGAATTGTTGGTCTCTTTGTACTAGTGGCCTTCTTTATGTGGAGTTGGAACGAAAGAGAAGCTATTAAAGAGCAAAGTAAAGAAACATTTGATGATGTTTATTAATGGGGACTTAAAAAAATCACCCAACCTGATCTACCCTCTAGAGGATTGCCAGGATATGAAGAATTTATGAAAAAATTCGATGGAGAAGATTATAATTTAGAAGACAATAAGGATCATTAAAAATGATTCAACATATTATGAATATTGACTCAAAGAGGAAAATATTATAGTGTATATAAAATTTAATTTTTTATTTCATTTGATTGATTTATAGTTAATAAAAGATTCTATAATCATTTTTTATCATTTTTAAATCAATAAAATGAATTTTGATTATTTAAAATATATGTTAATTACAAATTATTTTATGGATATATCTTTATTTTTATGTTTATTAAAAAGGATTATTTAATAGTAATATTATCATTGTAATAGGTTATGTTTAAATTACTATATATTTAAATATAAGTTAGGTATTGGGTTTTCAGTATCCATTTTATTTATTACATCTGCTATTTAACTTGCCTTATACTTTAAATTATCAGAAATTTCTATTTAAATAAAATCTCCCTATTCACTTATAATATTATTTTACAAATTATTTTTCTTATAAAATAATTTGTATATTATGTTATCTAATTTTGATAAGAATAATTATCTTAGTAATAATTCATCAATTTCTTTAATGTATAATTATACTATTAATTGCATTACACTTAATTTAACTTCTAATATTTCTTATGAAGGCTCATCATCAATTTGTTTAATATAGCCTCAAACAAAATTTTTAATGTCAATTAATCTATTATAAATTTTTGTTTAAGCCCAATAGTAAATAAAACAAATACATTTTATCGGGCCTATTCTCCTAAGTCAACAATATGATTAAAAGACCCTAAAATATTTAATAAAATAACATTTCATTATAAATTTTTTATTTTGGTATTAGATACTATTTACCTAAATTCACAATTTGCTAATTTTCTATACTATAATCTATAGAAGATAATATACATTACAATACTTATTTATTAGCTAATATATCTGAGAAAAAATTTATCTTTTAATACAAATATTCAATATACACTTAATTAATGCACTCTTTTGCTTATACTACTTTTAATTGAGATTTTTAATAATAAAAGTTATAATAAAAAATAACTTTTATTATTATAATTAATTTAGTTCTGCTGTTAAATATGATTGGTTTTCATATTATTTGAGGCAATTTATTATAATAATTTATAAAACTTATAAATTTTCTTTACATAAAGTAAACAAATTATCTTTAGTAGTAAATAAATTTTAGATTATATCTATACTTTCTTTATAATTTATTACAAATAAATTTCCTATTTAAGTAAAAATCTAAGATAATATAATTTAAAAAATAAGTTATTTAAAAATTATTACCAAATATTTTTTCTACTTAATAACTTAAATTTTTGCATTCAGAATAATTATTTATCAAATATTAATAAAATTCTTAAACCAGTCCTATAGTTTCTTATGAAGGATCTAATTATTAAATGAATTATTTATTCAAAATCATTTCAGTAAAACTCTGTATCATAACCAATATATATTTAATATTTTTGCTTTAAAATTCTTTATTTAACGTGCTAACAAAAGCAAAAAATTAATTTCTATGTTTCTCATACAAAGCTCCAAGAAGTTGGCCTGCTATAATTCTTGAAAATAAATTTATTTATTAAATTTTAATTAATATAAATTAAATAAATTATAATTTACTTATTTTCGTTACCAAATATATTGTATTATATAATTGTTATTAATTAGCATGAAATATCAGGAAATATCTACATTATGTCATAGTATTGACTTAAAAATAATAATATATATAAAAAAACCTTAATATCATAATCTACTTCTTATGAAATACTGACATTTTACAAATTAATTTAATTTTTCTATTATTTGAATACATTTTTGTATTATTCTGGTATAAAAATGTTAATTAATTACAAAATTCCTTATTAAGTTTCTTATTATTATTATTTTTACACTCCATTTACTACAAAAATAGCTATTACATATGCTTTAGTAATTGTTTATTCTTCTTTATTAGGTTTAATATGTAGAAGTGTATTATTTAAAAAATAGTCAGAAAACACCAATTTTTCTTATAATATTTGATATAAAATTTATAAAATTTTATAATTAAAACCAAATTGATCTGGTATAATTTTTAAATGGCTTTCAGTTTAATCCTAATTATTTTTAGAAAATATATTAGGCTTGCCTTATAACTATTTTATCTTTAATAATTAGTCAAGTTGGTTTTAAGTGATTGGGTAGGAATTAATATCTATTATTTCATTATAGTTTTTTTAATATTAGATTTTATTATCTTAAAGGCAAATGTAATTTAAAAAACAATGCACAAACTATTCATAATATTAATTTTGTATTTTATACTGTTAAATGACAGTCTAAAATAATTAGGTTATTTAATCTATCCCTTTGTTGTCCTCAGTAAATTTAGAAAATAAGTCACTACTATATTATAATACTTTTAAATATATTTCTGGATCTATACAGTATTATAATGTTTCTTATTATTCAGTATCTTATATTATAAGTTTTCTTTTTTGATTCACTGGTATATATTATTATTAGGATAAAAATAAGGTTAATATTGACTTAAATAATGAAAACAAAAAATATATTTATCAATTTTGTTTTAATTAAATAATATTTTTTACTTAAATAGAAGAAATTGAACTCTTAATTAAATCTCTATTATCTAGCAACAATTAGTTTGTAAGAAAATTTAAAATATTATGAATAATACTCACAGATTTTGGCTAGATTTAATATTAGAACATTTATAAATTAAAAAATATTATATATAAAAAAAAATAAATACTGATAATTATTTGGCTAGTTCATTAGGAATATCTATTAAATATTTTTAAAGAGCAATTTATTGAATAGAATTTTAATTTAAATCATTTGAAGGCTCTTCTAATTATTTCAATTTATAAAGAAGTATCATAAAATATTAATGAAAGTAATATTAAGACTAAATCAATGGCACTTTAAAAAGAATGGTTTAAAACAAAGTCATTTTAATAAAAAAATATTTAATTAATTATTTTTAAAGTTTCTCATTTTCTAAAGACCTTTCATAACTATCTTCTTTGAAAAGTGATGCAATTAAAATGCTTATTATTTATTCAAAATTATGAATGTAGGGCATTTAATTTTTTATTAGGAAATTTATAATATGATAAGTCAAGTGGCAACCTTATATTTTTAGTTCTATATTTGATGAGCTTTCTCCTTCTTAATAAATATTGGTTTCAAAGATATTGTTTTAAAATATATTAATTAAAAAACATATTCATCAAATTTTATCATAGGCTAGTCTTTTAAATCAATTTTAAAAATATCTATTACACTTCTAATCAATTCCATTTATATAATTTTGTCACATTAATTTTAGCTTTCTTTTATAATTTAATAGTAAATTTCCCAATTTTTTCTGATAATCATTATACTTTTAGAATAGCTTTATGATAAAATTTTTAAAATTCCCAAAGTCTTGATTTTTATATTATATTATAATTTCTTATTTTAAATTGTTTTATAACAACAATCTAATATCATATTTATTGCATCCTATATAAATAAATTATCATTTCAATATTTTAAAATATAAAAACACAATATTTTATTAATAGGAATGTACTTGTTCACTTTATAAATTCAGCTGAATTTTTAGTTAAGATAAATTAAAACTATTACTATGTTTATGAATATCTTCTTAACAGCTTTTCATCTCCTGTGTCATTTTATAATGACTTAACTTTTATAGTATTTATATTATAAGACTAATTGTACTTTCTTATACTATTTATTATTTATCTTATAGTAAATTTTGGAATATATTATTAAATGGATTTTATTCTACGATCTTTAAAAAATTTATCAAAACTACTATAATAAATATTTAATATTAATAATAATTTAAATAATTTAAAAAGTCTTTACTTTACTAATTATTATTTAGCAATTATTATAAAAGAGTTAAGAAAGCTCGTCTTATCTTCCACGAACTTTAAATCAAAATATCTTCTTCTCCATTATTTGATTCGCTATTATCATAGTTTGAATAACAGCTTAGACTTTCATCATCATAATCATTTTCTTCTATTTCTAAATTTTATATGTTTAAAGAATCTTTTATTTACTCATTTTAAGTATTAAATCTACATTATTTATCTATTTCATCATGGTAATAAGAAATCTCTTAAGGCAAAGTAAAATTAATATTATCCATCGCTAGTTTAAATATTTAAAGATATATTTCTTTTGAAATACTATTACAACATTACGAAGATAAAATAATGTATTCTATTAAACTTATATATTCTATTATAAGTTCAAAATATGTTTAACTCATGGAAAGCTAAGAATATTGAAATATTTAAAATTAATTAAGTATCTATATATAATTAAACCTTACATAAGTATCATATTATAGCTATTCATCTGATGAAATGTTTTATTATGACTAGATATTTTAATATTGCAAACATAAAATATGTAAATTATTAATTTCTTTTTAACAATAATCAATAAATTTGGGTAGAAACGGCAAAACAATATTTTAATTTTATTCAAAGAAGCTTTTAATTGTCATTATTGCTATAATCTTTAATTGGTGATTTTCCTTTATATGTTTATTAAAAAATATTTATATATAAATAAATACGAATACTAATTTTACCTTATCTTAAGATATAGAATCACAAATGCTTATCACATTCAGAATTGTCTACTATTTTTATTCTTCATTAAATAATTTAGAAAATTATCCAATTATATTAGCTATTTTTTTTTAATAGATAGGGTAAAGTTGGGATCTCCTAGTTTTTCTAAAATAAAAATTCAATTTTTTTTAATGAAAACCATTATTTATTGTTAATTACCACATAAAAATTGTGCCAAATAAATTAATTTGATGTTTTCGCAGTTTTAATTATTTATCTTCCACTTAAGGAGACATATTGAAATTATGGAGATAAAATCAGAGTAAATCGATTTAAATTTAAGAGTTAATCCTTAAAATATATTTTTAATAATATATATAGCTTATATGATATTAAAATTACTATCATGAATATTTTCCATCACTAATATATTGACATCATTTATTTATGGATTAATTATTTCATTTAAAAATAATTTTAAAGAATCAATTGTTTATTGATATTATATTTCACTTGCTTCGCTATTAATTTTAGAAAATAATAGTTTAGTAATTTCTTAAATATAGTAGAGGTTCATAAAAGGGATTATCTTTTAAAAACATCTTGTTGAGTTATCTAAGAATACATTTTTATTAAATAAATATTTTATTTCTTTTATTGATATAATATAAAATATAACTTTATATTGATTTTTTTAAATAATTTTAATTTTATTTATACCCTATAAATCCATACTTGATGAATACATATTAGATATTATTATTTCAATATATATGTTGACATATTTAGAGTTGTTAATAATTAAATTTTAAAAATATGTGGAGTTATCCAGGAATAATTCAGTTAAATCAAAAATGCCCATAAACTATATATCTATATCTGAGTTTCGAGCTTATTCTAGATATTTTTATACTTATTAATCCATATTATATTAAATTTTATATTTCTATTCTATTCTATTTTTTTTTTTTTCAATTAGAATAAGTTTATATTTAATTAATATTTTTTTTCTCACAAATTATGATCAATAATTAATTTAATAATACAGTCAAAGCAATAAATCGCACCCATAATAAATTATTAAATTGAAAAATATAAAACTATGAATTATGGCATCATTTTTTCATAACCGGAAAATCCACTTTAATAATACGATTTTATTTTTCGCCTTTTACTAAAGATAACCGTTAAGTAGGGTTTACATATCCGGATTTTTTAAATTTTTGTGGGGTACTTCAAGTACCCAATCCCCTTTTTAACTAAACTAAAGAAACCATTATACTTACAAATAATTTTTATATTATATATAATAAATATTAATATAGAATTACGGCAATTAGAGTCATTGTATTTTCATCCATGTTTATACGATGCTAAAATTGCCGATATTTAATTGGCTCTATAGAACACTAGGTATTTTATTTTATTTATCTAGACATGAATGAAACCATACAAACAATTACTTCTCTTCAATTTATAGTTTTAAAAGTTTACTTTCTATAATAATATAATTTCTTTATTTATTATTATTAGAATAGTATTATAAATAAAAGCAATACTAATTATTAATTTAGATTATATATAAAATAATAATTTGCTTTATTTTAATGTATATATTTAGAATATCTAAACCATAAAAATCATATTATAAAACAAAAAAAATCATTTAAAATTTATCGTACAATCATTTAATAATATAACTATTTATTATTATTAATAATTAATAATATAAGCAAGTAATTGCGGAAATGCTATTCCCAAAAATTATATTTTAAATTTTTTCTCTACAATATTCTTATGGAACTTTAATTATTATATATTTTATTATATGGTTAATTAATTATATATAAAATAAGAATTTAGAAAAAAAAACATATACAATGTCGGAATATAAAATAAATTCAGAATAACAAATATAATTAATAAATGATAGTGTAAATTTAAAAGAAAATAAAAATCAATAATAATATCCATCAGCGTATAATTTTTTAGCTTTTCTTATTTATTAATTATTTTTTAAAAAACAACTTTAATGTAATAATATATAAAGATCATAGCATGCAAATATCGAAAATAAGGTGAAGTTAAGAAAAACATAATTAGAAAATATTATGGAACTAGAAACTACATAGTGTACTAAGTTATAATCACCAAAAAGCGTTTTTAGAATGTCTGATTATTTAAAATCATAAAAACATTCTTAAGTACTTAATCGAAAATAAAGTGTATGTGTTTTAAAAAGCGTGTTATCTACTCCAAAAACTCATTTCATTTGGCCTCATCAGAGCCCTTTAAACTGTTCAAATAGTGGAGGTAATATAACAAGAACCTCAAGTATAGGATTATACTAAGAATTTGTAAAATACTTTTATAAAAAAATAAAAAAATTAAATTAATAATATTAAAAATTAGATATAGGATGACTATATTTAAGATCATTCGTTTAAAAAATGGAATTTCGTAAAAGTTCTTGGCAAAGTCAAAAAATTTATTAATAAAATTATGCAAGCTTCACCAGGTTAAAGCTTCTCTAAAGTGAATAATAATGTATGGTTTTATTTATGAATAAAAGTTTATATTTTTAAAACATATTTAACTACTAATTTCTTGTAAAAAGCATCTTGAAATGATAAATGATGTAGTTTACTTCTAAGATTTATTTATAAAAGATAAAGATAGAGAAAATTAAAATAAATAATAGAATTATAGGATTTAATCTATTTTTGATTTATTCTTAATTTCTCCTGATAATTTTTTAGTAATGTATTTATATAAGATAATAAATATATTAAACTAAATTGTATTTATCTTAAGCTTAGCCTATGGAAAATATATATATTATTTTTGACTCTTATTCTTTTATTTTTAATTCCAATGGTTGAAAGTTACTAGCTTGATCTTAAATAAGGACTAACCTACTATGCTTTTTATTTTATACCTGCTGTAACTTTTTCAATAGATTTATTTATTTAATTTAACATATCATATGTAAAATATATCTTATTTAATTATTTAAAAATATTAATAAAATTTATGATTTATAAATATAGTACAATGAAGGAATATTAGTGACTGATAGAAAAGATATATTTAAATTCTATTATCAAAATGGTTTTTTATTAGACATTCTGTCACTTGCCTCACTTTTTTATTAGTTATTTTTCACTTAATGGTTTATCTCTTTAGTTTTTCTAATAAAAATTCCCAGGCTTATACAGTTAATCAATGAAATTGATGAGTAAATATATATAAAATTAAATATTTTGTTCCTAATTCTATTAAATTAAATTTATTATACATATAGACAATATGAAATCCAATAAAGATATCCAACAATTTATACATTAATATAATTAATTATTATGACTATTCTATTAGCACATTACTGTGGATGCGGTTTTCATTCAGTTTCTTAGTTTAGAAAAGTAGATTTTAATAAATTAAATAATAAATATATTTTTTATTTAAAATCAAAATTTATATATTTTTTTAGTAATCTGAATAAAACTGGTTATAATTTTACAATATTGAACATGAAGAAAAGTCAGTAAAATATATATATGCTCTTTATTTTAGCTTTATAACAATGGTTACAGTTGGATATGGAGACATAGCCCCGATTTCATAGGCGGAAATTATATATGTTATGTGTATGACCTTAATATCATCTTTTGCTTTTTCATATACAGTAAATACAGTTGGAACTATATTTTCAGAAAGATCTAATAAAATAGCAAAAGTTAAGTAACAAAAATTAATTAAAATTTAATTGTTAATTTCTTTACTAAAATAAATAATTATTTCTTATTTTATATTATTAGATTATAAAAGTATGAGATTTCACATTATATGAGATAAAGAAATATATCTAATCATATACAATAATAGGTTAAAAAGTATATTGGATATATTTAATAAAAAGAGTCAGATTCCCCAGAAAAAGGATAAGCTATATTAAATCTTGTTTCAAATGTAATATTTATGTATTATATATATGCCCTATTATATAAATAAAAATAATGAAATAGAAATTAAAAGATGCAGTATATTAAAACTTTTATGGGAGAATCTTATTAGAAACTAAAATTTTTTCTCTTAATTTTTCTAAAGAATGCTTACTTACATTATCATTAGTAATGCATGAAAGTCTATATGGCCCAGGAGAGTAAATATAGTATTTTAATAATAATGCAAGAAAAAAACTATACTCAAATTTTTTTAATTTATAGAGTAATATTCAGCAAAGGAGAATCTGATGGTAGAATATTTTTTATAAATAAGGGAAATGTTTAGCTTTTTATAGACCATGCGAAGTCATAAGAAAATAATACAAGTTAACTCTTAGCAGATTAGAGATAAGTAAATATTAAAATTTATATCAAAATATAAGCATTGAAATAAATATTAATTTAGAATGGGGAAGTATTTGGTGAATTAAATTTTTTTTCTGACAGCTAACGATAGTTTAGTGCTCGAAGTTTAAATATTAGCCATATTGTTTTTTTATAAAGAAATGACTTTATAAAGATACTAAAATAATATCCGAATGATTATGTAAATAAATAAACAAAGAAATAATATTTTTGTATCATATTTAATATATATTCAATTTAGCAACGATTTAAGGAAATTCATGACAAAATAGTATTTCAAAATTATAGAATGAATTAAAGATGTCTAACTTGTAAAAATAAATATTAGCACTCTATAATAGACTGTCCTATAATGCACTACTCACGAAATAAATTATTTTTGATTGATAGATTTAATTATTCTATAGAGATCAAGGTATTAATATATAAATATAAATTTATAATTAAAATTAAAATCTTTAAAATATGACCAAAGGAAAGAAATTAATATAATAGAAGAAAAGTAAAAAGTTTACATTCTAAAAATTAAAATGGTATTATTAAATAGTGTCTTATAAAACTCAGGAAAGATTGCATTTTCAATGATTTAAATGAATAAGAATCTATTTAATAAATGGATTTCTAAAATGATAAAGATTTTTATACATACATGCCAAAGATTTGCTTTAAAAATGGAGAAATATAATTGGTAACAGATGTAGAGGAAGGAGATTTATATGGGAATGGAGATGGGCTATATTAATATTTAAATTTGGTAGAAGACGAAGAAGGAAAATATATTGAAAATATGGATTAAAGTGAAGAAGATGATGAAGAAGAAGATGAATGTTCTGATTCTTAGGGTTCAGAGGAAAAAGAGGAATAATAATAGAGTGGTGTGGAATCTAAAAATAAATAAATTTTACAAGCTTAAAAATTAATAGGAATAAGTAACAAAAAAATAAGCATTTCTTTTTGGAAGATCAGTATATCCCTGAAAGTCCTTAGTTTAGAAAGTCTATATAAAGAGATTTACATACTAATAAATAAGCAAAGAATAAAGTTTTCATGTAAAAGAGAAAATCGAAAAATTAAAAAAATAAAACATGTGTAATTTAAAATTAAAATAATGCTAATCCATAAGTCATGAAAGTTTAATAGTAGGCACAAAGAAAACCATCCAGTTAAAGGCATTTCGATGAAGATATTTAAATTATTGAAGAAAATACTAATAGCAGTAACAATGAAAGCCATGTAAATATTAGCAAAAATAAATCTGTTAAGGATATATCATCTATATCTATTAAATATTCATCAGCTAATATATTTGCGAAAGAAAAGTAAATATAAAAACTAGAAAATTAATTAGAAAGCAATTCAAGTATGCAGACTTTATCACACCACGTAGATAATTTAAATTAAAATATCAATAATAAAAATAATTAGTAACAAAATTATTAAGAAGAAGCTTAATTAATAAAAAATATGTTAGATGAAGATGAATTAAGTCTTGAAAATAAGAAGAAAAAATTTAATTATTCCCCAGCTTCTATTAAAAGTCCTCTTCAAATCTATTAATAAAAATAGCACTTAAAATAATTTTAAGAAAAATCATAAGTATCTTTATTAAACAAACACTAAGATTCTCAACAACCTTAAAAATAATAATAATAACAATAACCTAATTTATTAAATAACAGAGACTCTATACAAAATATATAAATGTTTTAGTCATAATAATTTTCATTTTAAGATTGCTAGAAGAGAAAAATATCAAAGTTTAATTAATTATAATAAAATAATGAACCGAAACTATCATTTATGAATATCTCTCCTTAATAGCCAGTACTTAGAGATAAAAAAATGAGTGGAAGATAATCAATTGTTGCATTAAAATAGAGTAATGGTTAAAAAATATTGCTATAAACATCACCTTAGTAAATGAATTTTAGTAATAAACGAAACTCAGTCTTACCTTTAAATCATAATTGTGAAAATTCAAAATCATTATTAAATTAAATCCAAATTTCTAATAGTAACTCCAATAAGTTATAATATAATAAAAGACCTTCATAATTTAATGGAAAAATAAAGATGTCATAAGATCAAAATAATACTCGTTAAACTGAAAATCCAAGGTAACATATTATTTTAATATAATTATTTTAATTTATCAATCTAAAAAATTCATTTTAAACTATTAAAATTACATTTTTAAAGTAATAAGAACTTAAAAAATCTGAAGGTAGTTAATAAAATTCTGGTTTAAATGAAATTCAAAATTAAAATTAAGTCTAGATGATAGAAGAAATAATTAAAATTTAATTGGATTAAACCCGAAAAATAATGAAATCTAACATTAATAAGAATCTATTGAAGATATTAAAGAAGAAGAATAATTATTTATGTACGGATTTGAATAAATGAAAATATTTAACAATTACTTTGTTTAAAACAATGTGAATAATGTAATATGTAATATTTAAAAAATATTGATGAATAAATAAAATGATTTGATGAAATAATTAAAAAAAAAAATTTAATGAAAAAATTGAAATTTAAGAGAGATTCTGGCGAAGAGTAATAAATTTATATATTCAGTTTTTTTAATTAGTAAAATACTTATTAATATTATTTCAATTAAAAAGTAAATCATATAAGGCTAAAGATTAGATAAAATCTGTTTTGAAAAAACTTGTATTACTATCTCCTTAAAAATAGCAAAGTTCATAACTATTGTAATCAAAATTAATAAAGCCCTAAGTTGTAGAACTTAAATAACAAAATGTTGAGCTTTTAAAAATAAATACTTAAGAACCAATTAGTGATAGTGAAGAATCTTAAAACCAATAGAGTTTAGGTAATTCACTTTAGCACAGTTTTACACCAAAATCAAAAAATCTAGTAAATAGTGTTTCCAACTTCTAAAAGGATGGTTAAATTTTTAAAACTTTACAAAAAAAAATTTTAAAAAAATAATCGATAGAGGAAAATATTGAAACATAAGACAAACTTAATTAAGATAGTATATACGAAAGTAATAATTTAGAATCTATTAAGTCATAGCAGGCTTCTCCTACGAATAGTCTTCTTTAGAATAGTAATTATTTATTTAAAAAAAAATCTGAAATAGATTGACAAATAACTTAATAATTTAATTTTCCCCTTATTATAAATAAAGATATTAGACAAAATATATTTATATATGTAAATATAAATTATTATAAAATCTCCACTAATATATTAATTATTTATATAAGTATTATTATCACCAATTCATAATTTTGTTTTGTTTTCTTTGATTGTGGGCAAATGGTCTTAATTAGAATCAGCTTAATTTTAAAATATTTTATAAATAGAGTTTAATTATTAGATATATTTTTTCGAAATTTTTAATACTTTTTGCAGAAGTTGGTCTTTCTTTTTGGTAACTTCTATTTAAAGAGGAGTAAAGAGGTTATTTAAAGTTAGAATTATGCATTTACTGTTACTCTTATATAAACGACAATTATGAAGGCACTTAAATAAAATTTTAATTATTTAAAATTTTTTGATAAAACGATTACTAATATAAGAAAATTACTTATATCGAAAACTTCTTATTACTCATAAACACTTGTATTTTTCATAGATCCTACATCGGCCTTATATATTTTTCCATCATATCCTTTCATCTAAAATTTATTCATAGTAATAATAAAATTAATTTTCTATAAAGCCCTAAAAATTGAATTACATCTCCATGGACATGAGTCTGTCTTCCCTTGGTTCCGCATGCCAAACATTTATTAGGTATAATTCTTTGATTTCCGGTTATAATAGAAATAGTTTCTTATTAGTTGGTTTTTAACAACATTGATAACTAATTATAAAATTATTCTATGGATTCAAATTCTCTTCTGAACTAGTTCACCAATTCGTTCAAACTTTTCAGCTTTAAAAAATATTGTTATAATTTATAACCAAAAAATAAAGCATTAATATATGAATAATTATTATATTACTTTTTCACTTGTGTGAGTAAATTCTCTTCTGACCTCTTCATCATCAGCTTTTTATTGCAATAATTTCAAAAAATCATTGTTACTTGACAGTTCTGAAAATTTCTTCTTTATTCTTTTTTCCAAATCTCCAAAGTTAATTAATCTTTACTTTACATCATCGATGTCTTTAGCCATTCCCTTATTTCTTTCTTCGCATAAGATTTTTATTCTCTCTAAATGACTCAATATTTCCTCTAAAAAAATGCAAATTTAATTGAGTAAAAAAAAGCCTTTTTATATGTATATATTAGCATACCTTTTGACATTTGATTTCCGTCTTATTATCTCATCAATGAAAAGTTACTTAACACTTTATGCTCTAGTGTTTAAAATTATCTTCTTAATTCAGTTTCTAGTGATTTGTATTGGGCATGCTAGTTGGAAACTTCATCTCTAGAAATATCAGAAATATTAATTCTAAATTATCATAATTTTATTTATTTTAGTTTGTTTACTTTAGTCTTTTGAGACTTGCTTCTAGTTAGCATATTTTATGAGGATCACTAAGAGGATTTTCTTCTGTTTTTTTTTCGCTGTTTTACATTCCCAATTATATTTTAACATCTAATTCATTTACTCTTACTTCCAATGCTTTCTGTACACATTTGCATAATTATTAAAGAGTTTATTTTTAAAAAATATTTATGAATTACTTCTTCAGTATCAATTTTTTATTTAACTCTCTAAATCATTAATCATTTTTCTAATTTTTTCGAATATTGCATTTGCATCTCCTCTTCCTTCTAAGGTAGTAATTTATTTTTAGAGTTCCGCAAATTTATCAAAAACTAATTTTTTATTATTTTCAAAGGTTTCTAAACTACATAGCTTAGATAAAAACTAAATAAAAAAAATAAAATTTGTACAAATAATATAAAAATTAAATTGCTTAAATTATAATTATTTTGGATTCAATAGTTATTTTATACCATATCTTCCATTTCTTTTAGTTATTTTTTCAATTATTTATTTTTATTGCAATGCGAATCATCTACATGGCGAATTTTATCTCCAATTTCTTCAATATTTCTTAAAATTCCTCCAAAGTTTTCCTCTCTTTACTTGCTCATCTAATTAAATAAACATATAAAAGTTAAATTTTACAAAGATATTATTAACATTGATTTATAACCTCTCTTAATAGTTTATCTTCTAATTATTTTACAGAGTTGTCAACAAATTCTGCTGTAACTCTATTTTGTAACAAAGCTTCAGCTTCTTAAATTTTCCATAATGTTTTTTTTCTGATTCCTTTACAGAAAGCTCAAGTTTATTTATTGTATTTGTAGTTTTTCTATTTAAATCATCCATTTACTTCTACATTTTTCTCCTTAAATCTTCTATTTCATTTAAAATTTTCTTTTTATTTTTTTGACTTTCTATTTCATCTCTTCCTTTTCACACTTTGTTTCTATAGCTTTTTCTAATTTTTGCAGTTTTTTATCCCAATCATTATTTCCCTATTTAAATAAAGCACGGTTATTTGCAATTAATTGTTTATTTTCTCTAATTATACCTTATATAGATAGTGGCAGGCATGTCCTAATAAAGATGTTTAATTTGCAACTTTGTTAGCAGCACTATCAATCCCATCTCCTGTGTTTTCTGGTAGTAGTTTTCCCATTGTATACATAACATTTTTATTAAATTCTCCGTCATGTAAACTTATACTGCTATTTATTGTATTAAGACTCTTTTCAACCTAATTTTATTATTATTTTTAATATTTCTTTAATTGTTTTAAATCGTATTATTTATATATCTATACTTAAATTTTAGTGGCCTTAAGCTTTAAATCATCTTATAATTTATTTATAACTACTGATTATCTATTAATAACTTAAACAATATTTTCTAAAAACTGCTTCAAATTATCTGTTTTTACATCGAGTTTAAATAAATTATCAATCTATGATGCTTGTTAAGGTTTTTCTAAAATAAATTATTAGTTATCTATCACAAGTTATATTTTTTAAATCATTTATTAATATGATTATTTTCCATTCATGTTTTTAAGGCAATAATAATTATTTTTTAAATGGATTATAATTTAAAATGAAATATGAACTATTATTAGATGGGAAATATTATTTTATTAATACCATTTATCATATCTGAATGTTGTTACATCTTCTAGATTTTGTAAATTAAAGGATAGTTTTTTATTTTTTTATTTTTTATTAGGGTAAATTTTATTAATATTTTATTTTATTAGGTTAAATAGAAAAGGGTTATGTATTATCTAATTAATATTAGCAATGACTCACATTTATTTCATGTAAGCGAGTTGGAATTTATAACCATATATAAAAGCAGTGTATCTAAAAAATAATATTATTAGAGATATTTTTATTATTTATTTTATTATAAAAGTGTTACATTTTTAAAATTTAAATATTTAAGATATTGCATCATATAACTTTTTTAATAAAATTAGTACATTATCATTTATATATAAATTAGCTTTTAAATATTTGTATTATAGTTCCATGCATCAAAACTCTTTATAATAATATTAAAAACTAATTATAATATAAGAATAATTATATAGTATATTTATAAATTTGTATATATATCTTCATAAAAAATAGTCAGGAATAGACTTTTTAGCTGGAACTCCTTTGCTTTCCTAAAAAAAAAAAAGTATATAAAAATGTATTATTTATATAAGAAATTAAATATATAAATAAATATACATTAGTAGCAGCTTCAAATGTTTTATAATTTTTTTACAGATTTTCATCTAATTCTAATATCGCAGCTATATTTCCACATCTATTTATTTTATATAAATAATATGAAATAATTTACGATTGAAACTTATATTTATATTAAAAAATAAATACAATATTACCTATAACAATAATTAGGAGCAGACCATACTGTTGTTAACTATTCTTCAAACATTACTCTATATCCCTCCATAACTAATTGATGGGCTCTACATATTAAATCAATATTATTGGTTCGATTAAATTCTTCAACTACATCTCCTCCAAATATATAACCAGCTCCTCTTGGAGAAAGTCCCCAACCTTCAATATCCTACTTAAAATATTATTCATTTATCAATAAATTTTATATATTATTATATACATCCGGGTCACTCCACATTAAATCACACATAGATCCATCATGAGGAACTTCTTATTTTCTATCAATTGCTCTAATCTAAAATATTATATATAATTTATACTTTTTTTTTTTCTTCAATATTATTTTTATTTTCAATCTAATATTAATAAGTATTCTTACATCATCTAAATTTTTAATAGAAGGACTTAAACCTCCGTGAACACAGAAAAATTTATCTTCTATGATAGCTGCTAATGATAAATAATCAAATATTTCCGTGCAATATCTCCATACATTTAAAGATCCATATTTTCTTAAGCATTCATCATAAAAACCGTAAACTTAAGTAATTTATCTTCCAAAATTTTAAATAAACATTAAAAAAAACTAAAATAGAAAATATTTACATCTAAATTATTATTATTATTACCTTGATTCGTGATTTCCTCTAATAAGAGTTATTCTATCGGGATATCTAACTTTTAATGCAAGCAATAGTAATACACTTTCGACAGAATTAAATCCCCTATCAACAAAATCTCCCAAAAATAAATAGTTAGTATCTGGACAATCACCTCCAACTTTGAATAGTTCCATCAAATCATAAAATTATCCGTGAATATCTCCACATATCTTTAAAATATTAATAAATGAATCTCATAATTTAGATTATTACGAATTATTTGGTTTTTATATTTAAAATTTAAATTATTAAGAAAATATGTATAAATATTAAAAAAATAGAAAATAGCTTTTAATGAATATGTAAAAAATAATTCTTATTTGAATTGTTTACTATAAATATATATAAATTTTGGGAATTAAATATAATTGTTAATTGATTGGGAAAGTATATTTACAGTCACTGGTGCGTCTACCCTTTAAACATTTGATTCTTCAACTAAAATTTCTCTAGCTTTTATACATAATTATTTAACATCTTGTTCTGAGATCTATTCACATTTTTTTAATTTTTCAATAAATCCGTCTAACTCTGAACTATTTGGCATTTATAATATATATATAGATTATTTTTATTTCTTACTTTATGCCTTAAAATTTGCTAAGTAAATAGGTTTTGTAATTTATTTATTTATTTATTAATTATAGTGTTGAAAAAAATCAAAACACTAACTTGAAATAATATAATAATAATCGATATATAAGATGGCTAGGTTTTATAGACCATACAGAAAATCCGCGCTATAAATGTGATTTATATTTTATAAGAGTTTAAATAAGAATTATATTATTTAAACATATTATTTTTTTATAATAATTATTAAAATATTAGTAATTTAATATTATCTCATCTCATAGCTTTTTCTATTTTTATTTTCAAATTAATATTTATAAAATTTATTTTTAACTTTTATATTATTTTGATTTTCATTTATAATAATTTAAATTTTTAATAAAAAACAGTTATTTACAAATATATATTGAGAATTTAACAAGCATGCCTAATATATTGTGAAAATAAATTTTAACTTTTTGCATTATACACTTTATTAAAATAAATATTATTTTTTTATAATATTTTTTTATATTTTCATAAAATAAATACATGATTTCTTACTTTCATTTTATTTTATGATCTGGTATATTTTAATAAACAATATTATCATAATTGATCTGCAGCTTAATTCAAATTCAGCTCACACGATATATAATTCTATATATTATTTTTATCTTATTAAATATATAAAATACAAAACTATATTATATCAATACTCTTAATTATAAAATTGATAGAAATTTTATTTTGGTTTCTTTATTAAGTAATAGTTAAAATATATATTTATTATATTAGAGATTTTAAAATAATGGTAAATGGTAAGTTGTTCTTATAATTATCATATTTTTTTACATAGAATGTGTCTTTTCCCATATAATATAATAGATAAACTTTTTTATAATTTATAGGAAACATAAATTGGCTAAGTTATCGTAAATAAACAGGACAAGCAATATTATTATTTCGTCTAGAAAATTTTAATTAATTTTGTGTCTCATTTTGTTATTTTATAGTAAAATAATAAATAATTTTATTAATATATGAATAATATTTGCTTAACATTAACCACTAAGAGAGGAAAACTAATAATTATTGCAGATAGAAAATAACATATAAATTGGATAATTATAATATATTTCTAATAGCAAAATTAGACAATGAAACTAAATAATATAAACAAAGGTATAGAAATTGAGGATGAAAGTCCAATAAAGCATGGAATAGTGAAAAAAAATGAAGATTTAATAGAATAAGAAGAACTTAATGAAGAAGATTCCTTAGATTATGAAAGAGAAATAGATGAATAAGATCTATATCCCAGATTATAAAATATAGTAGCAACTGTAAATTTATGCTGCCAACTTGATTTAAAGCAAATAGCTTTGTAAGCTAGAAATGCAGAATATAATCCAAAGAGGTATAAAAATAAAATTATAAAAATACAATTAATTACTAAATATTTTTATTAAAAAAAATTAGATTTGCAGCTGTAATAATGAGATTGAGAGACCCTAAGACAACAGCTTTAATATTTTCTTCAGGCAAGATGGTATGTACCGGTGCAAAAACAGAATAAGATAGTAATAGGGCTTCTAGAAAATATGCAAAAATTATATAAAAACTAGGTTTCAATGTGAGGTTTACTGAGTTTAAGATCCAAAATATTGTGGGGTCTACAGATGTAAAATTCCCTATAAATTTGGACAATTTAGAACATGATCACAAAGCATTTGTATAATATGAACCAGAAATATTTCCTGGGCTAATATATAGGGAAATTTCAACGCGGATTGTCCTACTTATTTTTGTTTCAGGTAAAATTGTACTGACTGGAGCAAAAACCAGGGAAAAAATTGTTGAAGCTTTCAAAAAAATCTATGCTGTGTTAAAAAAATATATGAAAAAGGATTTTAAGCCAAAAATGAATTAAAAAGCTTTGCAAAATTAGTCAATACCTTCAATTTAAAGCTCAAAAATAACAACGAATAGTAGTGTTAGTGCGTCAATTCCACGGAATACCAGGTCACTGACCTAAAAATCTTCTAATAAAAAAGAATGAGATTATGAGAAAAATATGGATTAATTGTTTTTAATGTAATGGCGAATAAATAAAAGTGATATAAATTTAATAATAACTATAACTATATAATATATATCCATACATACACACACATGCAAAAACAAACAAATATACCTATAATTATTAAAAAATTTCAATATATTTATTACTTATGTATAAAAATATAATTAAGATTCATTATTTTTTAAATAATTGTGATATTTATAAGTTAGAAAAAAACAATTTTAAATTTTATTTAAACTAACTTTTATTTTTTTCTATTATTTATTTATAATAATTAAAAAAAAAATATCAAAATAGTGGCCTTGAATATATATATAATAAGTATAAAGAAAAAAATTTATTTGTATATTGAGTCTAAATCAGAAAATATAGCAACCTGACTTTTTCTTTTAATGGTTTGATTTCTGGGACATAGAACTACTACTTGGGGTATTATTTTGAGGAGTTAATGAGCCATTTTTCTTAGAAAACGCTAGTCCATAATTCGGTTTTTTATCTCCTCTTTGTGTTACGGACATATCTTCTTCTTAATTAAGTTGGTAATTTTATTTTGAATATTTACTATATTAGCCCTATGAATGGGGAGAAGGGTCATTGGTGATAGTTTGATGGGATTATATGGCCGATGTTTGTATAGACCTTTAGGTCAAATTCATGTCTCTTTCATTAACTAAAAACTGCTATTCTTTCAAAAATTTACACATTACTATTATTATTATTTCCAATCTATTTCTTTTTTATATCTTAGTTCATTCTTCGCTCTCTTTCTGTTTAAGTAAGCTTTATTTCATTAAGTGGAGTCGGGAAATCTAAATAGGCTTTTTGCATGGTTTCTTCTTGCTCATATTATTCAAGGTTGAGGCTTTTTATAAATTCTTCTTCCCCTTAAAAAAGCTCTAATTATGTAAACAAAATATAATTTTTATCTTCGATTAAATTAATATGAAAAATATTTGCTATTTAATTATTTTTTACCTAAATTGAAGGGAAGAAACTTCGTGTAGTTATTTAAATCATTTTTAGAAATATCATCTGCCTAGGCTTCTATAAAATACCAATCATATACTTGATCTGGAAGATAGTTATGCTTATCCATTAAATTTGTGAATAAATTTTTTATAGATGTAATCTGGATTTTCCTCAAACTTTAAATTTCTGGCATATTTAAGAAAAGTTGCAAATTCACTAGGTAATCCATCGCATATATCTTCTTCTGGTAAATTAACTTTCATTTATCTAACTTTAATATGCTTTTCGTCTTTTGTTCTGGCTTATATCCCTTGCCATGGCAAACTTCCTTTCAACATAAAAATGAACATATAGGCAAGAGATTCCAAATCATCTCGTCTACTTAATTCACATCCCTTATGAGCATTGATGCTGGCATACCTATAACGTTAATAATCTTAATATTGAAATTTCTAAAAATAATGATTATATTTATCAATTATACCTTGCAGTTCCAATTAACGGTTTTTTGTCTTTCCATGGGATATGTTAGTGAGTTGATAAGTCTACATATCTTTTTGAAAGCCCAAAATCTATGGTGAAAAAATTATTCGCTCTTTTACCTCGTCCAATCATAAAATTTTCTGGTTTTAAATCTCTATGAATGTGCTACTTGAAATGTATATACTCAATATTTCTTAAAATTTATAGAATAATGTTTAAGACACATCTTAAACTGAATTTTCCCCCACACTTTTCCTGTAACTAAGCCAACGACTAATCTAGCAATTCCATTACTAAGAAGTTGAATTCTCCTTCTTGTCCACACCAATACATACTAGGAATACCCGTTCCCCCTTAAAGATTTTGCATAATTTTTCCTTCATATAATACTTGGGGATGTTTTGATCTTATTTGTTCCATTTTAATAGCACTTTCTAAGTTATTTTGACAATTTATTGCTCTGTACACCTATGCATATGAGCTTCCACCAATTTTTTCTTATAATTTATACCTTGCACAAATTCTAAGTTCCAACTCACTCATATGTAATTATAGTATATAGTATTATATTAGCTTAAAGTATTATTATAATTAAAAAATTTATAATTTTTTATTTGACCTATCTAAATTCTGGTATTAATTATTATTAATAATTTACAAGCTTTTTTATTACAATTATATTTTTATTTATTAACATTAAAATTATTTGTATTTTCTTCTTGTTTTAAAGTTATTATTAATAAAAAAGAAATCAATTAAATTAATTTATTCTTTTTTCAATATTGATAAATAAAAAATTAAACTTTACTTTTGGTAATCTCATTCACCTAAATTTCACGAGATAATATTCAAATTTGATTAATTTCAAAATTTACATAATAATCTCCTATAATTACAATCTAAAATATAACTAAAAACAAAATTTTACCACTCAAGAAATAAACCAGTAGAAAACGTTAAATGAATATAGATAAATAAAATGATCGAAGCAATATTTGCGAAGAATAAGAATAGTATGGAAATCCAGAGAAGTGTTTTAATTGTCAATGTTTACCTGATGATATTTTGATGTTGGCGTGTGATCATGATCTTTGCCTTTTGTGTGCAGCCTATTAATACAATAATAAAAAGTTGGAAAATGTAATACAAGAATTGCTAATAATAAATAAATGGTAATAATTCTATTTATATAGGGAATTAAGTGCTAGTTTTGCGAAACAGAAACAGATTTAGATGAAGAAACAATTTTAGAACTCTAAAGAATATTGGCTGAATAATATTAATAAGTATTATTTATTGAGAAACTAATTTTACATAAATTTATATTTTAGTTATTTTTATATAAGAAATTGTAAAGCAAATCATAATCTGTGTAACATACCTCTCATTTTAAAAGTAAAGATAGTAATTTAGACAAAAGTAAGTTAAAGAATATCATAAATAACTCAATTATTGATCAGTATTAAGACAGAAATAATGAAAATAATGTTAATATTACAAACAAAAGCATTATGAAATATAAAAACTACTCCTATTAGAAAAATAGTGAAAGTAGATTTAACTCACTTAAATAATATCCTGAAGACAATAGTTATTAAAAGTAATAAACTAAATTTTATTAAAACTAATATGAAATCCATTTAATTTATAATAGAAGTATGGGCAAAAGTGTCTATGATATTAAATAATTCTGCAAAGATCATCCTGAAGAGGAAATAATGTATTTTTGTTTTGATTGTAAATGCGAATGCATGTGCGCTGAATGTGTTATCCATGGGCCACACAAAAATCATGAAGTTAAAACTATTAAAAAATCTTTCCCATTAATTAAATAAAATTTATAAGTTTTCTTTAGCACTTTGAACTTTTAAACAAATAAGCTATCATAATTAAAAGTAAAACTTCTTTGTAGTAGTATATCTTAAAAAAACAAATTTGATATAAATATTTTATTAGGATAATTTAAATGATTCCAAGTAGTAAATCAGAGAAAGCAATAAATTCTTATAAGAAAAAATTAGCCAAAATTTTGAAGAGTTGGTTTTAAAATTATAATTAAAAGAAAAATAACTATAAGAGAATTGTTAAAGTGTAATTAATAATTAATATACATAATAAAACTAAATTAATAAATTATTATATTATTTTATATAGATTTTTGAATAAAACATTGAATAAATTGAGTATATAACTTCACAAATATCATCTAAAATAGAAGATTTCTAAAATTAATATAATTTTTTAAATGATCATTTAAGAGTTTAAAATGAAGTAAAATACATTAATTTTTAATGAAATTATATTTATTATTAAAAATCATTAAAACATAGTGGGAATTGCTCAACTTTTATTCTGAAAATTTAGAATAGCTTAATAATATAGGAAAAATAAGTGAAGAATCAATGAAAGAGATTAATATAGAATAATAATTTAAAATAGAATTAAATTTCGATGACATTTAAAATTAAATCACAAAAGTTGCATCTGAAATCATAAATATGAATCCTAGCTTTTCCAGAAATTTACTTTTTAATGATAGAATAAGCTAAAATTATTGTTAAGTATAAAAAAATATAGTTTATAATTTGATATAGATATATATTTTTAATTTATTTATAGAATTAGAAGTAAGAATAGTCGCAGAATTCATTTTTAAGTAAAAGCTTTTAAAACAGCAAAGTAAATATAGAAATCTAGTAGAGGGAAAGCAAAATGAGTTAAAAGAGCTCCTTTAAATCTCTTTTACCTATTCAAGGTAAGTTATAAAGAGATTAAAGTTATACTCAAAATCAACTTGATATTTAATTTGACAGTGAACAGAGCTTTGAAAATTAAAATGAATTTCGTAAAAGAAAAATATTACAACCTAGTATATCTTATAATTAGTAATAAAGTATATGCTGATAATTATATTTTGATTTTTATAAATAAGAATGTATAAATTAAACTATATAATTATAATAACATAATTTAATAATATATAAGAATAATATTATAAAAAAATAGAATTTTTATAGGAATAATTTTTTCTTTTCATCTAAATAAAATAAACCACCGTTAAAAATGTAATTAATATTCTTATTGAATACCAATAAACCTATAATTAATTATAAATTAAAAATAACAATACAAGGAAATTAAAAGCAAAAATAAGCAAATTAGTTTTTAAACCCAACCCCAACAATTCGTTTTATAATCAAACGCAATTAGGTTTCTCATGTATGAAAAAAAAGATCATAATTTTGGTCTCTCATTCGCCTAGTTTTTTAAAGAAAATAATTTCCTTGAATTGAAATATAAATATCCACTATAAATATTAATATAAAAATAAATTTAAATAAAATTATAATTATAAATTAAATAATAAAAAAAAAATTGTTTATTTAAGGAAGGGAAAGAAAAAGAAAATCCTAGATTATATAATTATAAAAATAAATCATATAAATTCAAATTATAGATAAAAAAAATATTCATTTTTACTTAAAACATCATAGAAATAAAAAAGTCCGTTAATAATATATAAAGAAACTAAATAAATATAAATAAAATTTGAAATATAAAAAAATAAGTAAAAGGATGATTTAAATAAAATTATATTACATTAAATTTATTAATCATGATTTATTACATTTTTATTTTATTTTATTTTATTTTATATCTATTTATATGATAACAGTTTACATAGTTTTTTTATATAAATATAATAGTATATTTCCATTTATAATTTTATAGTATTCATTTAAAAAATATCCGAAATACTAAATTAACTATTTAATAGCAATTATGAGTAATTAAAGATATCATTTTTTTAGTAGATATTAGTATACTTCTATTTGATAGTTCAAAAATCATTGAATATTGAGTATAATTATAAATTAAAAGGAAAATTATTTTTTAAATTCAAACACATTAATTGTGTCAACAATAAATTCAATAAATAATTTTAATAAAATAAAACATACCAATTGAAAGACAAACATAAAAATAAAATAAATAGTGTTCCTTTACTATAATTTTATGAATTCTAACTTTGGATAAAGAGAAAAATACGCATTAGATTATAAAGATCATAACAGACTTTATGATAAGCCTAGTTCCTCATAATTAAGTTCTCACAATGATAGAGAAAAATATCAAAAAGTAATAGAAAATTAATTTGAAAAATAATATATATTTATTAGTGTATAAGTTTATTTACATAAATTAATTGATTTCAATAGTAATTTAGTAATTAAAATGTAGCTTCCTCTCATAACAAATTATAAAATAATAATACTAATGGAATGAGTAGTGTCCAAGATTTAATGGCATAATCATCAAATGTGTAGCTTTAAGTAATAATTTTTATAAGAACTAAATCATTTTATAGTTATAATTAAAAAAACTGATATTTCCTTATATTCATTCATATCAATTTTATTAAACTTAGAAAGTAGAAGATAGAGAAATTTTAAAACGTCTAAGAGCTTTGGAGCAAAATTAAATTGTTTAAGTAACTATTTTGCATATGCACTATTTTATATAACTATAACTATAACTATATAATTATATTAATTATTTATTATTAATGTTAGGAAGAAATGTCGCATAAAACAATAGAATTAGAACAAAAAATCACAAAAATACAAGAAAAGTTCAGTAGATTAGATCAATATGTGGATGTAAACACTTGCTTTAATAACATTATGTTTTTATACTTATTAGAGAATTTATTTTAAAATAATTATTATATATCTAAAATAGACACTTGAAAGTAATTCAAAAATTGTTGACAATTTGAAAAACAATATTGATGCTAAATTTTTACTTTTTGAACAAAAAATTTAAATTTTACAGAAAAAATTTGAAAACATTGAATAAAAATAACAAGGAAATACTACCGACAATAATAATGAAGTCTCTTTTATTAATGATTAAAATTAAGGCAACAAAGGCGGCGAGAAAGATCTCTTTACAGAGATTAATAGCTTATATAAAGTAATACATCAAATAATTTTTTAAATATGTAATTTTTATATATTTACAATTTTAATTAATAAAAACAGCTTGTAAGAAAAAGTATAAGCAGTTAGAAAGAGATGTTTGAAGAACTTACTCATTTGAAACGAATGATGAGGTCTGAAAGAGAAAATTCTTGTTCCAGTCAATTAAGAGGGGGGTAAAGTGGAATAAAATCATCTATCTTAAGATCTAATAACAATTCAATGAAAAATTCTTCTACTCTTACCAATTAAATTGCCACTTTACAGTAATAGTCTGAAACTAATATTTTAAATAATAACTTATGGAAAAACCAAAACACCGAAACCGATTCTATCGGAGGGGGGAGCACTCTTTCCAATTATGAAGCTGTTTGCGCTTAGAAATTCAGAAATTTAAATAACCGTATGAAAGGGATGGGAAATTAAGATGAGCAAGATGAATGCACAGAAGATTTTAACTAATAATAAAACTTGGAAAACAGTGAAAAGAAAAATAGAGCTGTTATGGAACACACATTTATGAATTAGGAAATTGTATCTCAAGAATAAATACATTAATAACAACATAAATATAGAAACATGGACCAAAATTAATAAACTATCTAATTAAAATAACCCTCTCATTAACACTAGGATTCTACTTCTTCTAGTTATTCTAAAGGAATCCTCACGGCTAATAATGGCAATGGTAGAACCTATGTAGATAACTAAAGTACTCATTATTTTATAATAATATATAGCTTTACTTATCTAATTTCTTTTAATTTCAGAAAAATAAATATTAAATGGGAAATCCTCTCATAACTTTGAAGATTATGAAAATGAAAATGTATAAAAACGAAGATAAGAATATGGAAAAGTTTCAAGCACATAAGAATTATATGATAAATCAGAAATTGAAAGAAGAAAGTTAAAGATAGATGAGGGTAAAACTTTTTTACTATTGAAATTTTATAAATATAGGAATTATTATTTATTAAAATAAATTTTATTAGAAATAAATAGACGATTACAAGAAGATAGAGAAAATAGAAAAAGACAACAATCCAACGAAAAAGAAAATCTTAAATTTATACCTGAAAAAAATAATCTTCTGATGAGTAATAATTTTTAAATATAAAATTCTTCACTTATATTACTTTTAAAAACCTACTTATTTTTATTTTTAGCAAAAATAGTTATAATAGTTTGAAATCTAGATCAAAAGAATCTTTACATAACGGGGTCTATGATAGAAAAAAATTGGGATATGGAGGAAACTCAGGAGTTATCAATACTAATAACTCTAGTATAGCTACTTGTGATAAATAATTGAAAAAATGGGATTTTAAAAGCCCTGAATAAAAATACTATATATAAACTAATAAAATTAATTTGAAATGATATATTATTATAACTAAAGATTGTTTAGGTTGCATTCTAATTAATATATATAATATTATTTTTAATATAATAAAATAATTAAAATTTTATAATATATAGAAACTATGTATATTAAATGATTGTTCATATCTTTAATATTTAAATTAATAATTAATTAAAATATTATAATTATTAAAATATATGATGCTTGTTCTTACATAGATATGATCTGTTTTTTCTTAAATTATATTTATTTAATATATAATATTAAATTTTGTATATAAATACAAATATATATAAATACTTAAATATTTAATTTTCATTATGAACCTAAATCACCATGTTCATTTTTGCATTAATATCTTATACTATCCTCATTACCATTTTTCTTATCGCAGTCTTTAGTTTTTATTTTAAATGGATTTATACTATTTTCTCCTATAGCTAATATATACCAATCATTTTTTTCTTATATTTATATATAGTTTTATATATTATATGCCACCTTTTTACTTATATTAAAACTAGTATTTTATTTTCTAGCATAAACTAGATCGATATCGTCTGGTGCAAAAATCTAATATCCTTCTAAAACAATTTCCTATTATCTTTTGTTGTCATTAATATTTTGGTTAATAAAAATTACTGCAACTTTATCAATTGATAAAATAAAAGGTCTTGAAATCAAAGAAATTTCGCTAACATTTAAATTTTTACTTTTACTAATTTTAAGTTTTACTATCAAGTTTTCAGTATCAATTTAATATATTTTCAATTTATCTTTAGAAACTACTAAAAAATGATAGCCCATATCATCAAATTCGAATTCTTTTACTTAAGACATAGGATCTAAGTCTATTTAATACACTATTAATTATTATGGATTGTTAATATTATCTATATTGCTTGCATTAATAAGTTAAAATTCTTAATTTAATGAATTATCTGTATATCTATTTATTAAAATCAATGTTTTTTCGTCTTACTATATTACTTTATAATAGATAACATTTTAAATCTATAAACTGAGTTTTTTAATATCTGATTGATTAGAAAAATCATAAATTGTTAACGGATTATTGTTAAAGCATAAAAATTCTTTATTATTTTCAATCTTAAAATATGTCATTCCCTATTCATAATTGGAAAAATGTTATTTAGAAATTACATCAGGTAGTTATATAGTTTTAATTTCATTAAATTATCTGGAAGAAAAATTTAATTCAAATAATTTGATTTAATTTTATGTAGATTATTTCATATCCCCTATTCCAATTGCATAAAATTTATTATCTTTTTCAAAAAATTCTAGGTAAATCCTAAAACATATCCAATTTTTGACCATTTTCTTATACTTAATAAGAGTTCTCAATTAATTTGTGAATTTTATCTTTTTCAGGTTTTTCTATTTCTAAAATAAATTATTAAAGCTTATAAATATTAGAAGAAGGCAAGCTTTTTAATTAAACACTTATAAAATTTTTATTCTCAAATGTAATGTATTCTGTATTATAAATGATAGATCTGTCCCAGTAAGTAACAAAATCTTTTTCTTCTATTTCTTTTATATATGCCTTTTTTCCTTTCTAATTTATTCCTTTAGGTTTTTTCTTTTTAGGAGGTAATATTCTTCTTTTTTAATTTTGAGAAGGCAATTCTAATATATTAAAAATATTATTTTCGCTGGAAAGAGAAATCAATATCCATAAAATAACTACAGTTATCATTAGCTTTTAATACATATCTAAGCAATTAATAATTACACTTTCAGAATGAGTTAAGCTCAAAAATTTATTACTAAATTCTTTTGATTTTTTTTGTATATGAATTTTTTTTTTTTATGGAATTAATATATTAATTTTCTTAATCAATTAAAATGGTGTATTGTTTAGAGTATACTTATTACTAATAATTTTTCTATACATATTATATATAGTGATATATTCTATATTTGATTACGTAAATTAAATTTCTAATATATAAACTCGTATTGTATCAGAGATTAAATTTGAAAGATATAATATATATTATTCTAACTTTATAATTAAAATTTAATTAGGATCAATTTTTCTAAGTATAGAATAATAATTAAAATTATATGAAAATAGATTTGTTTACATCTAATAGATTAAAATATATTTTTTTTATAGAATTATTACCTAAGTTAATTATTACTTTTATCAAATAAAAATTACAAATCAGAAAATTATTTTCAAAACTTTTAATTTTGTTTTTTAGTTTTTTCTGGATATTTTATTTGATATTTATATTATTTTTGAACATATGACTTATTTTTTTTATCAAGATAATAATTTATTCCAAAATAAATATTAATTCTTATAAAACAAATGTTTTTTTCATAATGTATTTTGGAAAAAATAAAAATATTATTTTTAAATTTTTAATCAAAATTAATATATAAAAAATAAATAAATAAATATTATTAAATTAAGTAATATTAGAGAATAGAATTATAATTAATTTTTTATAAAATTACAATTATATATTTTTATATATATCATTTTTATACATATTATTAATAAATATTTATATAATTTTTTCAATATTAATATAAAATTATTTAACAATTCACAAAATAGTTCATTCTTTCATATGATAATTTTCTAGTATTTTATTTTGAATAATCTATCCTTCTTTTGTAATAAACTCATTTAATATTTAATTTTTCTGAGATCTCTATCGATAGAAAATTGGTGTGACAGTATCATTTTTAAAAATAGAATGTTAAAAGATATCTTGAAACTATAGGCATGGAATCACTTTTATAGGAGAAACTCCTATATATGCTCTAATTTTATTGTTTATACTTAAAACCTTATCATGATTTCTACCTATATCATCAAAATAAGTATTGCATTATGCTCATACTAATTATTGCTATTTTTTCTAAAAAAATTATAATTTGATAATTGATTTATATCTTTCAATGTAATTTTATATGTATTTTTATTTGCTTTTTCTATATAATTTGAATAAAGTAAATTAGCAAATTTTCCATCTAATATAAATATGTAATGTTATTCTATAGACTAAATATTGTTGGGAACATTATTTTCTTATTAGTTTATTACAATATCTTAACGTTTTATATTATCAATACATTTATCTATTTATTATTAGTTTTATGACTATTATTAATTTTATAAGATTTTATTAGCTTTTTCAAGTTAATTTACTTTCTTATTCAAATTATTTATTTAAATGCTATAATATATTTAAGTAAATATAATAAAAAGTGTTAAAATAAAAATTATGCAAATTTTTATATCTAACTTTTAAATTTTAGAATCTATTTGAATTTAATTTGAATTTGAAACCGTTTAATTGGAATTAAAATTGTAAATTATATTATTATTCTGTTTTATTTATCTTTTGTCTTAATTTAGTTCTTATTTATTTATTTCTAACCCATTTTTCATAAAATCCTATATATTTTCATTATTAAGGGGAATATTATTTTACTTTCCTTATTCTCTCTACACAAACAAATTATTCTACTGAGATTCTGTATTATTTATCTTTTTAAATTTTGGAATTTTTTCTTAATTTTTGAGCTATTATTATTCTCCATCAAACTTTCTTTGTAATATCTACTATTTAATTTACTTTTATATTTTATCATATAAAAGCATATTATTTTGGTCTGATTTATTTTATTCTTATTAGTTTTAAGACCTTTAATACTACTCTCCATCTATAATATTTTTATTAGATTTTGTCATATTTTAGTTACTCTAATTTTTAACTTCTTAATTTATCTTTTTTTCAATAATTATATGTTAGTTTTATATTTAATTGTTGAATGTATCATCATTTTTAATATCTCTATTCTATATTTTATAAGATTCTCCATCTTTTAACTGTATAATTGTATTATTTTATAGTTTATTATTATATATCTGTTAATTTTAATTTTACAATCCCTAATTATCTTACAATTTTATTTAGTTATTTTATTCCCAATAATGATTTTATTAAATTTATGGATACTGTAAAGATTATTTTTCATATTAAGTTTTATTTTTATAAATATTCTCTTAAAAATTTTCAATATTCACTTATTATTTTTCATTTGTATGCTCTTTTTATTCTGACTTTATACTTTAATTTTTGGGGATTTAATTCATATTTTATTTTATTTTATGTTTAGTTTATTTTTTAGATGAATTTTGCTTTGAAAACTTTTCTTTCTTACATTCAACATTTATAATTACTGATAATATTAATAGAATAATTATTAATAATTTTAATTTTAATATATTCATTTTTTTATTTTTGAGATTGTTTATTTTATTTATGCTATATTATTATAGATTTATTCTTAATATTTTTATTACTTCAAAATAAATAATTTGTCTGGTTTAATATTAATAAATTAGTTGAATAGATAATATATTTTAAGTAATTATTATAAACCATATATATAAATTTTTATCTTTAATCAGAAAAAATTTATAATCAATTGTATTTATATTGTATAGAAAATATTTTATAAAAAAAAAATATAATATAAAATATAAATATAATTATCAATATTCTAATAATATAATCATTTTTTTGTTTTAACAATATTTTATTTGACTACTTAATATCTTAGGATTTTTTATATATAAATTCCATACACTTTCTTATTTCATTTTATCCTAGATATTCTTATATACATACTAAATTATTTTATTCATTTAATATATTTTAGAGTTATTTCTTCTTTTTCTGAACTACAATAAATTTTAAATATAGAGAATTATTTATGAAAAAAATTTTTTATATATAATATTTACCATATTATTAAATTTATTCAGGGTTTTTTTAATATATTATTATTTCTTTTTTATGAATTTCGCATAGATACAATGCTTTACATTTGGCAAATAATTCAAAATGCTAATTATTATCAAAAGCATGAAATAACTACTATCTTTGAAATCTTATTTATTTTATTTAATCAGATTCTATCAATCCAGTTAAAAGTTTACCAATAATAGGTAATTTTTCTATCAAAAATTATAATTAGCTTAGAATAACCTATGTTATATCACAAAATATCCTGACTACCTCTATAGAATTATATTTTAATTCAAGTCTTATTTAGTTATATATATTAATTTTACATGTAAATCTATTATTTACCCTGCTGTCAATAAATTAATATATTCTATTAATAAGATTTAAAATATTTGTAAAAATGTTAAAAGTATTGTTTTAATATTTTTTACCTGTATTCTTTTCTATTAACATAATCTTGTTAAGATTTTATGTATATCTCATTAAAATTTTTGTATAATTTAGTGTAAGTTGAAAAAAATATTTCTGACTGACTAATCAATTCAAGGACTTATTAAAAATCACTTATAATTTTCTCTTCCAATTATTTAGCAGAGTTTGGAATATAAAACATTTTGTTTTCTATGTTATAATATTCAAATATTTTATTTTGAACTTATAAATTGAATATAATTTAAAAATTATAGTTTATAGTTTACAACTTTTCTAATTGGCATATCTGTTATTTTTAATATCATCACTAGAGGTTTATAATACTAATTCACTAATTTGTTAATAAACATTTTTGGGTTAATTTTAATTTTCTATCTATTATATCATTTGTATTTTTTATTATTTGTCGTTGTTAAATTGTTTTAATTGAAATTTAATATATGATATTATATGTGTTTCGAATAAAAAAATAGAATTTAAATTATATTAACTATTGACTGATTAGATAATAAATAATTCTTTATATTTTATTGAATTAAAATTAGTAATTCCATCATAAAATATACAATATTATTTGTAAATAAGTTATATATTTTTTATTCCAGATTATAATTATTTTAGAACTGTTTATATTTATTTAAATTAAATTTTATAAAATGATATTATAAAATATTTAAATGGCCAATACTTTTGGAATTAATTATTAATTCCATTTAGTCCTATCCAAATAAATAAATTATATTTTATATATTATATTTCTATATTTAAATTGAATTTATTTAAAGTAAAAATAATAGGATTCTAAGATAAAGAAAAATAAAATCAATTATCTAAATTTTCATTTTCATTCTTACAATATTATCGTTTTTAGGTTTCATTTCCTGACCCCTCACACTCTTTTACTTTTATTTCATAAGAAATTATATTATTTTCTCCTATTGCAGTGATATAGCTTGTAGACCCCTTTTAAATTTAGACATAATGATTTATATTATAAGCAACAAAATCATTATTATTTTAATTATTTATAACAGTCCTATAATTCATCATTTCTATATCATTAGGAGCAAATATTTAGTAAATGTCGAGAATATGTTATTATTTCGGTCTTAAAATATCAGAAATAAATCTATTTATAAAAAATCCTATAATATCAGAATGTTAAAAAATGAAAGGTTTTGAAATATTAGATATCTCATTTCTATTTTAGTTTAAATTTTTAGGAAATGTTCCCGGATTATCTAATTCTTAAACTTAAAGTAAATCAATATCAACTTTGAAAACTCTAAAATTATTTTATTATACTACTATTAAATAATATCCTAAATTATTATATTTAAATTCTCTAAATTAAGCTGAAGGTGATATATCTTATTCATATAATACAGATGGCTTTTTAGTTAGATCATTAATATCCAAGTTATTAAGATTTATTACTTATATTTACTAATCTAGTTAAGAATTTCTATATCTATTAACTATAGCTACAGTATTAGAATTATGCTTTATAATTTTATAATCAATCACATTATTGATCTAAAAATCAAATTTTTTTATTTAATCTTAATTATTGAAATCATAAAATCTTAGTGGATTATTATTAAAGCAAATATACTCTCCTAAGTTAGATGTAAAGAATGTCATTCCTTATTCATAATTTAAAAATTCATTTTTAGTTATATCATCGGGTAGAGTGAGAATTTTTGTTGTTGAGAAAGAGGGAAAAACCTAAAACAGCTTTACTTTATAGTTTTAAGATGGTTTTGTGATATCATCCACTGAAAAAGCATATATTTTATTATTTTTTTCAAAAAAATTCTAAGTAAATCCTAAAACCCACCCTTATTCTGTACCCGAAGAAGATTTAGTATATTATAAAAGTGCTATTATATAAAACTTTCCGGATCATTTACTTAATAAATATATTGTTATAGCTTTCTTTCAGTTATTGATGGAAAATCTTTTATTTAAATGCTTAAATACTGTTAACTTTATAAATTAAAATATTATATATTATAAACTGTTCCCTAGCCCATAGATGCTATTGTGTTTTTATTTCCATTTTTTCAAAATAATACTTTCTACCATTTTGTTTTATGATTAAATTTCGAGTTTATTTATTATCTATACATTTTATCTTTACTATTATTATAATCAAGAATATAATTTTGAAATTTGTCATTAATTTTATGATTTTTTTATTCATTTATTATTTGTTTGTTTTTTAATTTAATTGTAACTAATAAATTTTTCTTTTCAATTTATAATGAGGTTTAGAATTTCATTAAATTGGTATATATTTTATTATTTTAGATAAATATCAATAAATTACCTTTTAAAAAATAAATGAATATTTAAATAAATTTACTAAAGTTTATATCTAATTTTTTTAAATTATTTCTTTATTTTTTAATTACTAATTTTATTTTTTTGAAAAGAAAATTAATTATTATTTTTATTTTAATTCAAAAAATAAAATTATAATTCTATATTTATGATATTAAATGACAATATGATATAACCATTTTTTCTAATAGAAATATTATATTACTTCATTTTTAATAATATATTTGTAAATCCTCTCATAAGTTTGAAGATTATGAAAATGAAAATGTATAAAAACGAAGATAAGAATATGGAAAAATTTCAAGCACATAAGAATTATATGATAAATCAGAAATTGAAAGAAGAAAGTTAAAGATAGATGAGGGTAAGACTTTTTTACTATTGAAATTTTATAAATATAGGAATTATTATTTATTAAAATAAATTTTATTAGAAATAAATAGACGATTACAAGAAGATAGAGAAAATAGAAAAAGATAACAATCCAATGAAAAAGAAAATCTTAAATTTGTACCTGAAAAAAATTAATCTTCTGATGAGTAATAATTTTTAAATATAAAATTCTTCACTTATATTACTTTTAAAAACCTACTTATTTTTATATTTTTAGCAAAAATAGTTATAATAGTTTGAAATCTAGATCAAAAGAATCTTTACATAACGGGGTCTATGATAGAAAAAAATTGGGATATGGAGGAAACTCAAGAGTTATCAATACTAATAACTCTAGTATAGCTACTTGTGATAAATAATTGAAAAAATGGGATTTTAAAAGCCCTGAATAAAAATACTATATATAAACTAATAAAATTAATTTGAAATGATATATTATTATAACTAAAGATTATTTAGGCTGCATTCTAATTAATATATATAATATTATTTTTAATATAATAAAATAATTAAAATTTTATATAATATATAGAAACTATGTATATTAAATGATTGTTCATATCTTTAATATTTAAATTAGTAATTAATTAAAAATATTATAATTATTAAAATATATGATGCTTGTTCTTACATAGATATGATCTGTTTTATTTTAAATTATAATAAAATATTAAATTTTATTTGTATATACAAATATATATAAATACTTAAATATTAATTTTCATTAAGAACCTAAATCACCATGTTCATTTTTGCATTAATATCTTATACTATCCTCATTACCATTTTTCTTATCGCAGTCTTTAGTTTTTATTTTAAATGGATTTATACTATTTTCTCCTATAGCTAATATATACCAATCATTTTTTTCTTATATTTATATATAGTTTTATATATTATATGCCACCTTTTTACTTATATTAAAACTAGTATTTTATTTTCTAGCATAAACTAGATCGATATCGTCTGGTGCAAAAATCTAATATCCTTCTAAAACAATTTCCTATTATCTTTTGTTGTCATTAATATTTTGGTTAATAAAAATTATTGCAACTTTATCAATAGATAAAATAAAAGGTCTTGAAATCAAAGAAATTTCGCTAACATTTAAATTTTTACTTTTGCTAATTTTAAATTTTACTATCAAGTTTTCAGTATCAATTTAATATATTTTCAATTTATCTTTAGAAACTACTAAAAAATGATAGCCCATATCATCAAATTCGAATTCTTTTACCTAAGACATAGGATCTAAGTCTATTTAATACACTATTAATTATTGTGGATTGTTAATATTATCTATATTGCTTGCATTAATAAGTTAAAATTCTTAATTTAATGAATTATCTGTATATCTATTTATTAAAATCAACGTTTTTTCGTCTTACTATATTACTTTATAATAGATAACATTTTAAATCTATAAACTGAGTTTTTAATATCTGATTGATTAGAAAAATCATAAATTGTTAACGGATTATTGTTAAAGCATAAAAATTCTTTATTATTTTCAATCTTAAAATATGTCATTCCCTATTCATAATTGGAAAAATGTTATTTAGAAATTACATCAGGTAGTTATATAGTTTTAATTTCATTAAATTATCTGGAAGAAAAATTTAATTCAAATAATTTGATTTAATTTTATGTAGATTGTTTCATATCCCCTATTCCAATTGCATATAATTTATTATCTTTTCAAAAAAATTCTAGGTAAATCCTAAAACATATCCAATTTTTTGACCATTTTCTTATACTTAATAAGAGTTCTCAATTAATTTGTGAATTTTATCTTTTTCAGGTTTTTCTATTTCTAAAACAAATTATTAAAGCTTAAAAATATTAGAAGAAGGCAAGCTTTTTAATTAAACACTTATATAATTTTTATTATCAAATGATATGTATTCTGTATTATAAATGATAGATCTGTCCCAATATGTAACAAAATCCTTTTCTTCTATTTCTTTTATATATGCCTTTTTTCCTTTCTAATTTATTCCTTTAGGTTTTTTCTTTTTAGGAGGTAATATTCTTCTTTTTTAATTTTGAGAAGGCAATTCTAATATATTAAAAATATTATTTTCGCTGGAAAGAGAAATAAATATCCATAAAATAACTACAGTTATCATTAGCTTTTAATACATATCTAAGCAATTAATAATTACACTTTCAGAATGAGTTAAGCCAAATAATTTATTATTAAATTCTTTTGATTTTATTATTTTTGTATGTAATTTATCTTCTTTTTTTATGGAATTAATATATTAATTTTCTTAAATAAATTAAAATGGTGTATTGTTTAGAGTATACTTATTACTAATAATTTTTCTATACATATTATATATAGTGATATATTCTATATTTGATTACGTAAATTAAATTTCTAATATATAAACTTGTATTTTATCAGAGATTAAATTTGAAAGATATAATATAAATTATTCTAATTTTATAATTAGAAATTTAATTAGGATTAATTTTTCTAATTATAGAAAAATAATTAAAATTATATGAAAGATTGTTTGCATCAATTAAATTAAAATATATTTTTTGTATAGAATTATTACCTAAGTTAAATATTACTTTTATAAAAAAAAATTACAAATTAGAAAATTATTTTCATAACTTTGAATTTGTTTTTTTAGTTTTTTCTGGATATTTTATTTGGTATTTATATTATTTTTGAACATATGACTTATTTTTTTTTATCAAGATAATAATTTATTCAAAAATAAATATTAATTCTTATAAAACAAATGTTATTTCATATTGTATTTTGGATAAAATAAAAATATTCTTTTTAAATTTTTAATCAAAATTAATATATATAAAAAAAAATAATTAAATATTATTAAATTAAGTAATATTAGAATAGAATATATTGTAAAAAATAAATAAGAATAGAATTTTAATTAATTTTTTATAAAACTACAATTTTATATTTTTATATATATAATTTTTATACATACTATTAATATGTATTTATATAATTTTTTCAATATTAATATAAAATTATTTAACAATTTGTAAAATCTAACTCACAAAATAGTTCATTCTTTCATATGATAATTTTCTAGTATTTTATTTTGAATAATCTATCCTTCTTTTGTAATAAACTCATTTAATATTTAATTTTTATAAGATCTCTATCGATAGAAAATTGGTGTGACAGTATCATTTTTAAAAATAGAATGCTAAAAGATATCTTGAAACTATAGACATGGAATCACTTTTATAGGAGAAACTCCTATATATGCTCTAATTTTATTGTTTATACTTAAAACCTTATCATGATTTATACCTATATCATCAAAAATAAGTATTGCATTATGCTCATACTAATTATTGCTATTTTTTCTAAAAAAATTATAATTTGATAATTGATTTATATCTTTCAATATAATTTTATATGTATTTTTATTTGCTTTTTCTATATAATTTGAATAAAGTAAATTAGCAAATTTTCCATCTAATATAAATATGTAATGTTATTCTATAGACTAAATATTGTTAGGAACATTATTTTCTTATTAGTTTATTACAATATCTTAACGTTTTATATTATCAATACATTTATCTATTTATTATTAGTTTTATGACTATTATTAATTTTATAAGCTTTTATTAGCTTTTTCAAGTTAATTTACTTTCTTATTCAAATTATTTATTTATATTTAAGTAAATATAATAAAAAGTGTTAAAATAAAAATTATGCAAATTTTTATATCTAACTTTTAAATTTTAGAATCTATTTGAGTTTAATTTTAATTTTAATTTGAAACCGTTTAATTGGAATTAAAATTTTAAATTATATTATTATTCTGTTTTATTTATCTTTTGTCTTAATTTAGTTCTTATTTATTTATTTCTAACCCATTTTTCATAAAATCCTATATATTTTCATTATTAAGGGGAGTATTATCTTACTTTTCTTAATCTCTCTGTATTAACAAATTATTCTACTGAGATTCTTTATTATTTATCTTTTTAAATTTTGGAATCTTTTCTTAATTTTTAAGCTATTATTATTCTCCATCAAACTTAATTCTTTGTAATATCTACTATTTATTTTACTTTTATATTTTATCATATATAAGCATATTATTTTGGTCTGATTTATTTTATTATTATTAGTTATAAGATCTTTAATACTACTCTCCATCTATAATATTTTTATTAGATTTTATCATATTTTAGTTAATTTAATTATTATCGTCTTAATTTATCTTTTTTTCAATAATTATATATTAGTTTTATATTTAGTTGTTGTCTATATCATTATTTTTAATATCTCTATCCTATATTTTATAAGATTCTCCATCTTTTAACTCTATAATCGTATTATTTTCTTGTTTATTATTATATATTTGTTAATTTTAATTTATCAATACCTAATTATCTTACATTTTATTATATTTATTTTATTCCCTATAAGTATTTTAATGTTTAGATTATTTTTCCTATTTAGTTATATTTTTAAAAATATCTTATTAAAAATTTTCGATATTCACTTATTATTTTTCTTCATTTGTATGTTGTTTTTATTCTGACTTTTTGGTAAATATTAATTTTTGGGGATTTAATTATTATTATTTTTAGTTTATTTTTTAGATAAATTTTACTTTGAAACCTTTACTATCCTACATTCAACATTTATAATCACTGATAAAATTAATAGAATAATGATTAATAATTTTAATTTTAATAAATTCATTTTTTTATTTTTTTGAGATTGATTATTTTATTTATGTTATATTTTTATAGATTTATTCTTAATATTTTTATTACTTCACAATAAATAATTTGTCTGATTTAATATTAATAAATTTGTTGAATAGATAGTATATTTTAAATTATTATATACGTGTATTTTTATCATTAATCAGAAAAAATAATAAATAAAATATTATCAATTGTGTTTATATTGTATAGAAAATACTTTATAAAAAAACAATGAAATACTAAATATAAATATTATTATCAATATTCTAATAATTTAATCATTTCTTTATTTTTACAATTTTTTATTTGACTAATTAATATCTTAAGATTTAGTATACATATATTCCATACACTTTCTTATTTCATTCTACCTTAGATGTTCTTATATACATACTAAATTATTTTATTCATTTAATATATTTTGGAATTATTTCTTATTTTTCTGAACTACAATAAATTTTAATTAAAGATAATAATTTAAATGAAAAAAATTTTTTAAATATAAAATTTACCATACTATTAAATTTATTCAGGGTTTTTTTAATATTTTAATATTTCCCTTTTATGAATTTCGCATAGATACAGTGCTTTACACTTGGCAAATAATTCAAAATGCTAATTATTATCAAAAGCATGAAATAACTACTATCTTTAAAATCTTATTTATTTTATTTAATCAGATTCTATCAATCCAGTTAAAAGTTTACCAATAATAGGTAATTTTTCTATCAAAAATTATACTTAGCTTAAAATAACCTATGTTATATCACAAAATATCCTGACTACTTCTATAAAATTATATTTTAATTCAAATCTTACTTAAATATATATATTAATTTTACATGTAAATTTATTATTTACCCTGCTGTCAATAAATTAATATATTCTATTAATAAGATTTAAAATATTTGTAAAAATGGTAAAAGTATTGTTTTAATATTTTTTACCTATATTCTTTTCTATTAACATAATCTTGTTAAGATTTTAAGTATATCTCATTAAAATTTTTGTATAGTTTAGTGTAAGTTGAAAAAAATATTTCTGACTAGCTAATCAATTCAAGAACTTATTAAAAATCTTTTATAATTTTCTCTTCCAATTATTTAGCAGAGTTTGGAATTTAAAACATTTTGTTTTCTATGTTATAATAATAAAAATTTTTATTTTGATCTTATAAATTGAATACAGTTTAAAAATTATGGTTTTAAATTTACAACTTTTCTAATTGGCATATCTGTTATTTTTAATATCATCACTAGAGGTTTATAATACTAATTCACTTATTTGTTAATAAACATTTTTGGGTTAATTTTAATTTTCTATCTATTACATTATTTATTATTTGTATATTATTCGTTGTTGTTAAATTGTTTTATCGAAATTTAATTATATAATATTATATGTGTTTCGAATAAAAAAATAGAATTTAAATTATGTCAACTTTTGACAGATTAGATAATAAATCATTTTTTTATATTTTATTGAATTAAAATTAGTTCTTCCATCATAAAATATACAATATTATTTGTAAATAAGTTATATATTTTTAATTCCAAATTAAAATTATTTTAGAATTGCTTATATTTAATTAAATTAAATTTTATATAATGATATATAAAATATTAAAATGATAAAAAACATTAGGAATTAATTATTAATTCCATTTAATCCTATCCAAATAAAAAAATTATATTTTCTATATTTAAATTGAATTTATTTAAAGTAAAAATATTAGGATTCTAAGATAAAGAAAAATAAAATCAATTATCTAAATTTTCATTTTCATTCTTACAATATTATCGTTTTTAGGTTTCATTTCCTGACCCCTCACACTCTTTTACTTTTATTTCATAAGAAATTATATTATTTTCTCCTATTGCAGTGATATAGCTTGTAGACCCATTTTAAATTTAGACATAATGATTTATATTATAAGCAACAAAATCATTATTATTTTAATTATTTATAACAGTCCTATAATTCATCATTTCTATATCATTTGGAGCAAATATTTAGTATATGTCGAGAATATGTTATTATTTCGGTCTTAAAATATCAGAAATAAATCTATTTATAAAAAATCCTATAATATCAGAATGTTAAAAAATGAAAGGTTTTGAAATATTAGATATCTCATTTCTATTTTAGTTTAAATTTTTAGGAAATGTTCCCGGATTATCTAATTCTTAAACTTAAAGTAAATCAATATCAACTTTGAAAACTCTAAAATTATTTTATTATACTACTATTAAATAATATCCTAAATTATTATATTTAAATTCTCTAAATTAAGCTGAAGGTGATATATCTTATTCATATAATACAGATGGCTTTTTAGTTAGATCATTAATATCCAAGTTATTAAGATTTATTACTTATATTTACTAATCTAGTTAAGAATTTCTATATCTATTAACTATAGCTACAGTATTAGAATTATGCTTTATAATTTTATAATCAATCACATTATTGATCTAAAAATCAAATTTTTTTATTTAATCTTAATTATTGAAATCATAAAATCTTAGTGGATTATTATTAAAGCAAATATACTCTCCTAAGTTAGATGTAAAGAATGTCATTCCTTATTCATAATTTAAAAATTCATTTTTAGTTATATCATCGGGTAGAGTGAGAATTTTTGCTGTTGAGAAAGAGGGAAAAACCTAAAACAGCTTTACTTTATAGTTTTAAGATGGTTTTGTGATATCATCCACTGAAAAAGCATATATTTTATTATTTTTTTCAAAAAAATTCTAAGTAAATCCTAAAACCCACCCTTATTCTGTACCCGAAGAAGATTTAGTATATTATAAAAAGTGCTATTATATAAAACTTTCCGGATCATTTACTTAATAAATATATTGCTATAGCTTTCTTTCAGCTATTGATGGAAAATCTTTTATTTAAATGCTTAAATACTGCTAACTTTATAAATTGAAATATTCTATATTATAAACTGTTCCCCTAGCCCATAGATGCTATTGTGTTTTTATTTCCATTTTTTCAAAATAATACTTTCTACCATTTTGTTTTATGATTAAATTTCGAGTTTATTTATTATCTATACATTTTATCTTTACTATTACTATAATCAAGAATACTATTTTGAAATTTGTCATTAATTTTATGATTTTTTTATTCATTTATTATTTGTTTGTTTTTTAATTTAATTATAACTAATAAATTTTTCTTTTCAATTTATAATGAGGTTTAGAATTTCATTAAATTGGTATATATTTTATTATTTTAGATAAATATCAATAATATTACCTTTTAAAAAATAAATGAATATTTAAATAAATTTACTAAAGTTTATATCTAATTTTTTTAAATTATTTCTTCATTTTTTAATTACTAATTTTATTTTTTTGAAAAGAAAATTAATTATTATTTTTATTTTAATTTAAAAAATAAAATTATAATTCTATATTAATAATATTAAATGACAATATGATATAACCATTTATTTTATTATATTACTTCATTTTTAATAATATATTTGTAAAACCAGAATAACATAACATGTACTACTATAGTTAATTTTAAATTTATTTTTTTGTTCTAATTGTTAAGAAGTTCTTTAAGTAATTCGAAAATTGTAAAAAGGATATAATTTGAAGTGTTTTATGGAGTTTTGGAATTTAAAATCACAATATATTAATCTTTATATTATAAATTATAATCTGAATTTATTTTATTAGATATGAATAATAAACTATTTAGTTTAACTGTACCACAATTTAATTTTATAATATACAGCACTTATATTAGTAATATATTATAATATGACATATTATATTTGCTTTATTACCTTTAAATTTTACTTATCAACTTTATAATTAATTTTCATAAAAAAAAATATATCTTATTAAATCATTTTGGTTTTCCATAATAGAAACGACAATATTATCTTTTAGCATCTTCGTTCCCAGAAGTATTACAATTTATTAGTGTAACTCTATAAGAAATATATGAAGTTTCACTCATCGTTATAAAATAATCCTGACTTCCCTAAGTTAACTATACAAAAGTTGATAAATTAAATCCTTCATTGTTATTAAAGTTTTTACTATATAATTTTTCAAGATCATTAGGTGCAAACATTTAATACATTTCAATTTAATAGTCACTTTATCTCATATCAAGAGAAACTTGGTTGCTTATAAATAAAACAGCTATGTTTGAAGTAGAAAAAATTGATGGTTTAACTAAATTGGACATTTCATTCCCATTTGTTCCTCTATTCATGTTTTTTTTTTAACTAACAGTTTATGCATTGATATCAATTTAATAAATTTAAAAACTTGAATGATCAACAACCACAAAATGATATCCAATGTTATCAAAATAAAATTCTTTAAACTGTGCATTTTACTAAACAGAAACAGTATGTATTATTTTTGGTTTTTTATTGACATTACCTATATTTAGATCACTTAAATTTAAAACTTGTATTTACTAATCAAAACTTTTATTGGTATAAACGTTTAAGACAGAAAAGGCTTTAGAACTAGCAGTAATAACTGAATAATCTAAAACATTATTAATCTCAAAATCAAATTTTCTAATATTATCTTAATTACTAAAATCATAAATAACAAATTTATCATCATTTAAACAAAAATAATCAATTCCTCCTGATGAAAAATAAGTTACTCCTTATTCATAATTTCTAAACTAATTATTAGATATATTATCAGGCAATGTTAATACTTTGATTTGTTAAAAAGAAGGAAAAATCTAAACTAGTTTTATTTAGTTTTGAGATGATGTTTCAAAGTTATTTATACCAAAAGCATAAAGATTATTGTTTTTCGAATAAAAATTTTAAGTAAATCCAAGTATTTCACCCGATTTACTAACAGTTCCATCCAAGCTTTTAGAATAGCTCCATTAAAACTTTTAATTAAGATTTGAAGGGTTATCACACTAGTATATAATTTGCTTCAATGCTCTATTCTAAGACTAAGCTATCTCTTTTAATTGTATACTTATATACTATTTATTATTGTGGATAAACTTGTCGACATTGTATATAAATGATTTAGTCCATTAGTTTACAGTATTTTACTTATTTATACTATCAATATAGTATTTACTTCCATACTAATTTATGGCCATTTCTCTACGCTTATTCCATATATCCTAAGTGCATTCAATTAATACAAATAACTATATAATTTAAACTAAAATACAAAAATGAAGTTATTTCATTTTTAAATTTAGATTTCGTATTTTTTAACCTATTTTTATGATATATTAATTATTTTTTTAATAAATATTTTGATATTTTTATGAACTTTTTTGTAAGTTGTAAACAAATATATAATTAAATTAACTTTAGAAATTATTTAAAATTTTGGAAATTAGAATATGTATTCATATTATAAAATAAATGTAAGTAGAATATGCAATCCTTAATATTACATGTCAATTATTACTGTAACATTTAAGAAATTCTGAAAATACTAATAAATAGATAATTACTATACAATGGAGTTTTAGAAAAAATTAATATTAATTAATTTTATTATAATTTTATCAATATAATATTATACAAAATTATAACATTCTCATATTTATTAATTTAAATCCAATTGTTAAAACTATCATGTATTATTAAATTTTTCCAGAATATATATAATTTATTATTAATTCTTGTTAGAATAATATTTTTAATATTATTAACCAATATTTTATTGATAAATATATTTTAGTTTATAAATATTAATAAAATTTTTAAAATATTATTTTGTTTACTCAAAATTTAAATTTTTTAAATCAAATTGATTTTTAAGCTAAGTTTGATTGCTAGTATAATATATAGGTTTAAAAATATGATTCATAAATAATTGAAATTATTAGATTTAAAAATGAGACAGTTTTATGATTTCTTTACTGAAAAAAAGATCTATAATTATTTCTTCTTATTTCTCTTCTAAATATAAATAAAAATTATTTTTTAATAAATAATATATCTTATTTTCAAATATTATTGAATCAAACAGTCCAGTATTTTTCGGCTTGAGGGGAAACAAAATTATTTTTTAATGCATTTCTTAAGGTAGAAGTTTCTTTTTCTTGGGCTTCTTTAGAGTAGAGTCCAAATAATTAATAAGAAAAAGCGGTGTTAAGTAATACGAAAGGAACAACTCCTCTGTATAATCCTTTTTCAGCTCCTTTAGAGGCAACATCAAGAGCAGTTTAGAAGGATAAGGGAGTGTTGGCAACTTGGAGTTTAGTTTTAATGGCCAAAAATCCGTAAGAAGCGACCCAAAGAGGAGCGGAAACGTATTGCCAGTTGTTGTCTTCGTACCAATTTCTGAGGTGTAATAAGAAGGCAGAGTTATAAATCAATCTGAAAACTAACCCTCTGAATAAGTGGGGAACTCCATTTTCACTAACAATTCTTCCTAAAACGTCCATAGCTCCTTTGAATTCTCCGGTGGTGTCAGCGTATAAAATGGTTTTTACTGTATCAATGGGGTGGAACAATGATTCGAAAATGGAACTGCAAACTAATTAAGTGAAAAAGTCCGATCCTCTGGCCCATAATAAAGTGTTATATTAAATTCCGAGGAATTGAGTAGCGTTTAATAAAGCTCCTTTGAAATATCCTTTTCTAAATCCTTGGTTAACAACTTCTCCAAGAGTTCCAGAAGTGTTTACGGGGAGGAAGAATCTTTATTTCAAAACTGAGAATGATTATCTAATGGCAACGGCTCTTTCAATTCCACTTAATAAAGTTAATCTTAAAATATTGTCACAGGCCAAATCTAAAACTTCGGGTTCTTCAGACCATCTTTTTATTAAAATTTTATTTAAAATTTAATTATTTTTTTTTTATATTCAATTTTGCAAATTTCATTCACTCATATGAAAATATTTATTATTTATCTAATTATTCTAATATTGACTAAAGATTTTATTGTTATTTTTTCCGCTTGTATTATTTGTTTATTTCCATTATTATGCTAAATAATGTATTATTTTAAAAATACCAGTTTCTCTTACTCTACTGCTTTTTTTGCAATTATCTTCCAATTATTAGATAAATTTTTTATATTCATTATTTCAAAATCGAGTTCATATTAATTTGCAAAATATCTCATTTTCATTATTTAATTTTAAAATAATTTTAAATTTATTAATTATCTAATTTTTTAAATAATACCTTTTATTTAAAGATTCATATCTGTTGTTTAATCTATCTTTTTCAGATCTAAGGAATTTGGCGTGCCATGTGGTGTGAGAAGAAGCACCTCCTTTGAATTCTGTTAATGAAGGTAAGGTTTAATCATTTAATAAATAATTCCATCCATCTACGATGGGAGCCATTAAAGGTCCAAAGGTATTAGCCATATTGAAATGATTTTATTTTAATCAATTATTATTTTTCTATGAATATATGTGTATTGTTGATTTATTTTAATTTATTTTTATGTGTTGGTTGATTACTTTTTGCTATTATCAATTATAATATGAGTATTTTTGATTTATTGTATACACATACCTTAGTCCTTTTATATATTAATATATACAATGTAATATTTGTTTATAATTCTTAATTACACTAATAATAAAAACTATATAAAATATATTATATCTGTACTTATTCGTAAAAATTATTAAGCAGAATAAATGATTATCAATCATTACACTATCAAGTACTAATATTTTCATTTAATATATATTTATCAACAAAAAAAAAATAATTATTATACTATTTATAAAAATAAAAAAACAGAATTTTTCTAAAATTTCAAATTAAAAAATCAAATTTTAATCAGTTTGTTTAGAAATGAACGACACCACATAGAAATAAAACTATTTAAAGTCCCATATTATGGAAGAGGGATACGATGCAAGTCAATTTGTATCTTTCTTGAGTGAGTAAAAAGTAGATGGTAATAAATTCTTATTGATAAATTGCTTTAAACTTTTGCAAAATATATATTATTGATAATGCAATCAAAAAAAATATTATTTTAGGAGATGATATTGACCAATGGGATATAATGGAATTAAAATTAGTAAACTTGAATGGTTTATATAGTTTATTTTCTAATAAATAAATATAATAAAATTTATTTTATTTTTATAAAAATTTACCCTAGGCTGTAAAGTTATTCAAATAAAAAGTAGGTCCGTAGTAGGAAAATAATAGAGTAAGCAAGGAATATAAATAAGAATAATAAGAATAATAATCATAGGATTATTCTAACGAACAGGAATTAGACTAAAAAGAAGAAGAATAAGTCAACAAAAGTAATTTGGCATACACAAAATATATAATATGTATAGTATAGTACAAATGAAAATAGATTATACAATTTTTTTTACGAATTTTATGTTAGATTCTCAAATTGAAAATAATAGATATAGTGATAAACAATATAATTAAGAAGAATAAACTACTCAAGAAGAATAGCAATAAAATAAGTCGTAATTGGGACAAGATGAATAAAAAAATAATAGCAGTGCCATTAGAAAAAGCAATACAGAAGAACCTAATAAATAAAATGAATAGGAAAAAAAATCCAAAGTAGAATAAAATCAAAAAGATTAAAAAGCTTAAAAAAAATTGTTTACTGAGACTGATGTATCAAAATCTATTTTGTGCAAACCTGTGGAAAAAACTGAATTTTTTAAAAAACCAGAAGTTTTTATAATTTTGAATAGGTATATAAATAAATTAAATTTTAATAAAAAGCAAAATAAAATTGTCTTTATTTATTACTATTTAATAAATATTTAGCTATGAAAAAAAATAAGGAGGAATATTTTCTTCAGCCTATATATCATATAAAATATAAACATTCCCGTAAAATTGGGAGGTAGAAAGAAGATATAGTGACTTTTATAGTTTGAGAAATATTTTAAATAAACTTTATCCTGCTCTTATTGTAATACTTTAGAATATCTTAATTATTGAGCCTAATTATTTATTTCATTAAAATATTTTAGGTTCCGCCAGTTTCTAGAAAAACTAATACAAGAAAATTCTAACCAATGTTTATAAATAAAAGAATGACATTTTTAGAAGTATTATTATAGAATAAATTAAAGAATTTTAGTTATTTTATTCTTAAAAAAATAGAAATTCCTTAATAAAATCATTAAAAATCCTGAATTAAAAGCATGTAAATATGTCGAAGGATTTTTAAAAATAACCGATGAAAAAGAATTAAAATAATTATTAAAAGACGGAGAAAAAGTTGCGTCTCATACTAATTTATAAAACTTATAATCTATATAAGGAGAAGTAAAATTATAAATATATATGCATAAATAATTCTAAAAGGATAATTAAATTAAAAATAAAATTACTAACAGCTTTAATTGGAGTTAAACGAAAGAACGAATAACTATTGTACTAAAGCATAAAATTATTATTCTTAATCTGAACCCATATATAAAAAGTAATCAAAATAAAATAATAAATAAATTTATCTAACTATTTCTTTTTTATTAGAATTAGATAGTTATCTAAACAACTAATTATGGACTTCGACTAAATATCATCAACTTTATATAATTTGGGAGATTGTTTTTCATAATTATACACATCAAGTTCAGATTTTAATTCTAATATTCCAGACAATGAAGATAAAGTATTAATTAGCATATATATAAATATATTTATTTTAACAGGGAAATAATACATATATAATATAGAATACTATATTAGATGATAGCTATATAACTTTAAATAATATGTATGTTTAATGGGGGTAATATCTATTTTTATACTGTATATCTAATATTAATTATATTAAATAATTTTAATTTATAAAGAAATACGATGACTACATAGTTAAAAGTAATTTCAGATAACATAACCAACTTTTTCAAATATTATAATTCAGAAGGAAGATAAATAAAAGAAGTAAATTTATTGTGTTGTATTTATGAAAATAGCTTAAATATTATAATAATTTATTTTTAACTTAATAATAGAATCTCAAGTTCAGAGACGATTTATACAAAAATTATATAAATTTTTAAAAGAAATTACTTGAAAAAAAAGAAAGATTATTCACTCTACATTAAAACAATACTAATTAATGGGATATTTCTTAAGAAGCCTTGAAAACTTATAAAATAGATGATCTAAAAAAGATAAAGAATTAGCTTTCAAATATATGTTATCTAAAGTAATTTTTTTTATATATTATTGAGTGTTATTATATAATCTAATTATACATTAAAGGAAACTAATCAAGAAGCTGAATTAAGAGATAAGTCAGCATATTATACAAAATAATTAGTAGGTGAAGTTAAAAGGTTAATTAATGAAAAAGTCACAGAATACTCTGAGCATTTTATTAAATTTGGCCATCTTTAAACAGATAATATTTAAGAAGTAATATATTCTATATAATATTATTAATTAAAATATAAATATTGTTTTTTAAGCTACATGTCTTATGGGCAGATGCAATGACAAATTTAGCTTAATAAGGGTAAGGAGGTAAACAAATAACAATGATATAAAAATCAGCAAGTAAAAAGGATGATTAAAATTCAGAATAAATATAATGTTGAGGTTTTTTAACTATATATTATCATAATAAATTTAAAGCAAAATAATTTATAAATAAATTAATATCAATAATATTAATATCTAAGTGATATATTCATTTCAGTACTTCTATTTATATTTTAATATCAGATTAATTTACGAAATTCTATAAAAGGGAAAAAAATATTATACTAATCAAGTAAAAACATTCATTAAGATATTTCAGAATTCAGATCGCTTAACTGCTATTTTGATTCTTGTAATGATTTTTGAGAATACCAATTTACTAACTTTTCTGTATCACTAAATCTAGTTTATTAAGAATTACATCCTAACACTATAATGATTATATTTATTTAATTCTTTCCTTAGTTATTGTTAGTTGAATTATACCAACTACTTAAACACGATCCTTAATAATGTTAATAAATATTATTTAAATATTTTTATTTAAATAGCATTTATTACCTGCAGGCTTCGTTATTCCAGTTTTGCACCCAAGATATCCAGGTTTGTCTAATAGTTTGTTGGTGTTTTCCCATAAAATTTACGTTTCAGTTATTTCATCATTGTCTTCCACATATTTAATAAAAGCACAATGCTTTTTCTTTTAAATTACTTTTCTGAATTCATCAAATTATATAGAATAATAGGTTAATTTTGCCATATCTTAGCAAGTAGATTTATTTATCGTCAAAGATAATCCGTGGGGATTAGCAAAATTTGTATTTTTTAATTCTAATTCTTTCGCTAATTTGTTCATTTCTTATATAAATAGTTTTTGATAGTCTTAAATATATATATCTTCTGTAACCTATACATAGTTAATAGAATAAAAATCTTAAAAGTTTATGTCAATATCAATTTACATCAACTGAATGTATTTCTTAAAATAAATGAGATTATCCAATAGAATTAAAGTAAAGTAAACATCCAAAATTTTCAGCCAAGCAAATAGCAGCATCATTTCCAGATGGCAACATCAGACCATAATATAAATCCTCAACTAAGAGCCACTCGCCCTCTTCTAAATTGGCTGTAGTTCCTTTGGTAGATGCAGCTGAATTTGAAACAGAAAAATATAGCTTGGATGGATTTAATTTGAATCTTTTGACTAATTTTAAGCAAACAAGCATGGTCATTGTCTTGGTTAACGAAGCAATTTCTCTTTACTCATTATGTTTATACCCTTTCATAAAGCATCCTTTTTCACCATCATAAATAGTCCATGCTTTAGCACTTACATCAGGGAGGTCGTCTAGTTTTTTTATAATAATAAGTTGTGTTAAATAATATCACACTCAATATAATTTTATACCTTAAAAATTAATAAAACTATTGACTGATTCATTATTTAAGCCTATTCTTTTTCCATTGGTATTAGAAATAGAGGGGAGAGTCTATTTAGATCCTTCTTTGTCTTCTATATATAATTTAAATTATTCAATTAAAAATACTATAAATATATATTTATAGATTATATATGAATAATACGATACAAGAATAATCATATTTAAATGAAATGTTTTTCTTAATATTTCTGTATTTATTGCTAGAACTCATTTCTTATTTATCGTTAGGATTTTCTATTTCACTTAATTATTTTCTGTGAGCTAGAAATAATTTGAAAAGGTTATATTTATACGTTAAAAACAGATTTATTAGTTTTTTTTATCTTTACCATTAAATTTTCCTGATGGTTTTCTTACAGATAAAGGCTTCATAATAATTTTTTTTAAATTTTATTTTTCTCCTCACCTCTGTATTATAAAGAAATTAATAATTTTCAGGGATTTTATAATATAATACATTAAAGAGAGTAATTAATTTATTTAAAGGAATTAAAAAGTTGTGATTCATGAATAAATATATATATATAAATAGGACCTAATTTAGAACTAATTTATTTATTTTAATTAAAAAGGAATTTATTGTATTGAAAGTTTATTGATTCTGATAAAATTGTTTGTAATTAATTCTTTTTTATTGGAATATATATTTAATTATTCAATATAATTTATATACATATTCAATGTAAAAATTTCTTAATTTCTTTATTTTATTTAGGAACTGTATTAAATTCATATCCATATTTTTTATTATATTGGTTTATCCAACTTGAAATTTATTCGAGTTAACTTTATCTTGCTTATTTCAATACCTGAGAATCGCCATCCTAAATATTAAAAATCAATAATATATAAGATAGAAAATAGGAATAAAAAAAATAAATCATAATTATTTTAAAAAATATATACTTTAGGTGTGTATAAATCCACACAATGAGCACAATCATCACAATCAATTTCAATGGAAATCATACTTGTACTGTTGGTCGAAAGTAAACTTGCTGTTTTCCAGGGATCTTCACTTCCATTTGTGAATACAATATTAGTAGCCTATTTAATAAATAGTAAAATTTAAGGTATGTAGATTCTAAATTATTGAATAATAATAGTTTTACATCAATATTCAAGCCACCTAATTCTAAATTAACTCTATCAGATGTAGGATATATAAAGTGTACGAACGATTCCCCACATAAATAATTGTACATACCAGAGTCTACAATAGGACCTAGATAATTAATTTATATATATAATGTTTTAATTTTCTTTACATTTTTATTACTTCTGAGAGACTTTTCTATGTCTTCAGGAGCTACTTAAAACCAACCAAATTGAGTGCAATATCTATTGAAAAAAGATATGTTACTTATTTATATTTAATGGAAAATAAATTTAAAATCTACTAGTAGAGCCATTATCTGGAAGATGAGTCTGGGTCATATCCATCGTATTGGTTATCAATAGAGTTGTATTCTTTCACAGAAATTCCATTTTCATTGGCTAAATTAACAATAAATTCGCTATTTTCTTAAACAGTTTTCCCTTTTAATTAATCACATAGCCAGGTTCTGTTTCCGTATTAGATAAACTTTAAAATAAATATATTAGAATTAATAATAAATCATATCATGATAGATAAATAAATAAATATACTCCAACAAAAATATCAGCGTAGTAAAACATGAATTGGTTGTTTTAAACATAGGTGGCATTAAATCTAGCCTTAAATTAGTGAGAGGTTGATTCATCTTCAATTACAGATTAGGCATATAAATTTAAATCATGAATCGATTAAGCACACCTAATTAAATTCGGATAATTATAAAATATTCTTTATAATTATAGATGGATAAATTAATTAGATTTATACCATTCACCACTTTTTAAAGCTGATTTTCTCATTTGTTCATCAAATTAGGGGTAATCTTATATGGCATTTATAACTGCTGAAGAAGCGAGGGCTCCTACAGTAAGATGAGGATATTTATATCTAAACCAGGCGCTTAGAGCTCCAGGGTAACTTCCTCCAATGGTGATCCTAAAAAGGAAAAATTATTTTAGATTTAATGTCAACAAAATCTTTGTTTCTTTAATTTACCAAGGAGATTCGGGTTTAATATTATGCTTTCTACTCTATTTCATGTATTAAATAAAATTGGCTAGATCAGCTAAAGCCTACTCAACTGTTAGTAAATTAAGTTTATCAAAGTGCATACTAGTTTCTCCAAAGGGTACAGATTCTCCATAGTATCTATATAAATTCATTTTTTACTAATATATATTTATTTAATTCCTGCATTTTAATATTTGAAATACCTGTGTTCTAAAACTAAAATTATTCCTTCATATTTTTAGGCAATTTATGCAGGCCATTATCTTGCTTCAGGCAAACCAGGACATGTGTATTCTCCACAAATATATAATAATACTGGTCCTTTTTCAGGATTATAAAATTCATCAATCACCCAATATCTAATAAATAATGTTTTATTTGTTTGAAACTTTTACCAAACTTAATTTATTTTTAAATTACCTTTGTTTAAATGAAAGTCTATTTAAGGGATCAAAATGATCTTTCAATTAATAATCAAACCAATGCTAGGTTTATTTTACACTTCCATAAACTCCATTTACTATTAATAGTATTAAAGCCAAAATGAATAAAAATTAGGTATACATTTTATTCAGAATTAATATATACTTTAAAAAATTTTCTTTAATTATTTATTTTTTTATTTAGATAATTATCTTTATATTATTTACCAGAATATAGGAACATAATATAAATATTAAGTGTAATAAGATTTTTTCAGAGAATAAGAATATATTACAAAGAATTAAATAATTTTGTAAAATAAGATATTCTAAGAGAATATTAATATGTTACCAAATCAATAGTATTATATTAAGATATTCTAGGAAAAAATAATATTATCAGGCTTTCTTAGAATCTAAATAATATATGTTTTAAATAGATTATTTATTAAATATTATTAAATCATATTGTCAATTTGTAAATATTAATTATTTTGCCGATATATAAATAATTAAATTTGCATTTTATATTTTTTTAATGGATGGTTTAAGTAACTTATAGTAGATTTAAATTAAATGTATTCTTTTTTCATGAGTATTTACTATTAGTATTTATAAAAATTTATAATTTTAAAAAGTAAATATGATTACATGTAATATATTTATAATATTTGAAACTGTGATGAATCTAGTAATATAGGATATTATATTTATAAGGATAAGACATTAATTGATTTTAGTATCACTTTCATTATATTTATAGATTTCTTATGTGAATTTTTTGGGTCAGAATATTTAGGACAATATATCTGAATTTTATAAAAAATTAATTGATCATGGTACTGTTATATTCTAAAGAGATGATTATTAATAATGTAAAATTGTTTAATTTAATTTTAAGTATATTTATATATTAACTTAAATTATCATAACAATATTTAAAAAAATTATTTTATTATTAGTTTAATTTAAATGTATATTTTATGTAGATTTTTTTAAGAAATTTGATTTCATAGTCCTTTTTTATGATAAATTAATACATGTGTAGCATAATTATTATTAATAATCTATATTTCTATATATTTTTTTTACTATCAGAAGAATTTGCTTAATATTAATCAAGTTTCAGTAGTTAATAATATAGAAAGCATAGAACTATTAAAAATTATAAAATTTAAGAAATAAAGTTTGGTTATAATAAATATATTTCATATTCGAAAGAAGATATACAAAATGGATAATATGGTTATTGAAAATGATAGTATACTTAGTGAATCAAAAAGTGAAAAAAATGAAAAAAAGAAAAAATGTCATATTAATTCATCTATAAAGTTTATTGCATTTGTTTCAACTCCATTAATTTTTGGAATTTTAGTTATTATGTACATTTCCTTTATTATGATCAATGATACTTTGCAAAAATGGTATATTTTATATGTAAAAAAACCTTTCTTTTTTGGTTTATCAGTTATTTTTTATTCTTTATACATTTTTTCCATTATAAAATAGATTATATTGTACATGTTATATATAAAAAACAATTTTTTTTATATTTATATTTTCAAGCAATTAATTTATATATTTTTCAAACAGTAAATATAAAATTATATTAAATTTAAAGGAAAAAGTAAAGTGAAGAATATTTAGGAAAGCATAATACTATAGGTATTCATAATGTAGCTTACTCAAGAGTATAAATTATTTATTTAAATTGAAAAATATATAAATATTTCTATTTATATTTATCTTTATAGCAAATATCACTAACAAAATAATATTAAAATATTGCGATATAAATTATAGCTATCAAAAATTTTTAAGAGAAAATAATAAATAACAAAGTAATTAGGAGTTTAAAGTATAGTGATTTTCAATAAAAGTAATATAAATTTAATTTTGTTTTAGATTAAACTTGTAGATTTTGATAAAGTATAATTTTAATACGATTCATTTAATAACTTATATGAAAAGTATAAAAATGAAAAGAAAAAATAAGACATTATACCGAGGTATTCTAGTTGGTTGCATCGATAGTTTTATCAAATAAACTAATTAAATGCATAAGAATTGTCTAGATTATAGCAAGTTTTATATACATCAGTATTATATTTGAGTATTTTCAAGGAAAATTAAAATGAAAAAAACTCAAGAGTAAAGTTTAAAGTGAAATCAACAATATACATAATTTATATCTTTAATTTAAAATAGGTTAATTTAATTGAAAATTACTAAGCATTTGAAAGTACTTTATTCATTGGGTTTCCAAGTATAGTTAGAGATTATTCTATTTCAGATCCCTAAAACAAAATACCAGATTGTGTAGAAAATAAACCATAATATATAAATACTTATGATCCCAGATGCAGACCTTATTTTAATTCAACAAAAGATTCAGAAAATACTATAAACTTTTTATAGCCCTATATTTTTTTTGATACAAAGAAAGTTTCATAAACAATGTGTACCAAAATATTAAATAAATAGTAACAGTTTTTATCTACAAATTGCATTGATTTTTCATTAGATGAATTTGGAAAATCTATTTCTAAAGAAGATAATTCATTTTTTAGTAAGAAAGAAATTATCATTATTATTTTTAGAAATTTTTAAATATTTAATTGTTTTATTATATTTTATATGATAGAATAATTCATAATACATAACAATAACAATACGTCAGTTTTTCATATTGATGATAAAAAGAATTAATAAATAAGTATTCTAGAATTAGAAAAAGCAGCGGCGCAACAAGGTTTAGAAAACACACTATAAAATATATGGAGTGATTAATAATAATTTACCAGTTATACAAAACTATGGCAAGAAAAAAAGTATCATTAAACTTTAATTAGATTTTATATGTTCCATTTTGTTTAAATATAATTTACACTTAATAAAAGATTTTAGCTTAGATATATTGAAAAAGGAGAACATAAAATATCTATTATATATCCAATTACCTTACAAGATTTTAATAATAAATAATTAAAGTAGAATAATCCAAAAGAATAAAAGGTTTTATTATTAGGAATTATTAGTAAAGACCATAGCTTCTAAGCAAATGAAATCATCAAAGAAAAGTAATTTTATTATTATATTAATTTTCTCATGTTTAGTGCAATATTTAAAAACCAATTTAAGATAAGATTCATATTAGCTAATGCTGTTTGGGTTGTACTCCTTAGCAGGAATATCATGCATAGTTTTTATAACAATTTTTACCATAAAGTATTATTAGTCTATTGATGCTCCTATCGTTTAACTAATTAAATATCTCAATAACCTGTAACTATTTATATATTATATATAAAAGTAAAAATACAATTGTTTATTTTCAAGAAAAATATATAATGATGTCATTTAAAAAATGAGAGAAAATTAAACGTCTAAAGTAGATATCGATGAAATGTAAGAACAAGAAATAATGGAATAAGTCTAAAATTTCAACCCTTTATACATAGAATTAATTATAATAAAAGAGACATTTGAAGTAATAAAACTATTAAATAAACATTACTATTTATTTCATATTTATTAATGATAAGAATTCATCTATTATATGTAGATGCTTTATTAAGTAATCGATGTGGGAAATTAAAAATATTTTGAAGGAAAAGAAGTTGAATCTATGATTTCTCTTTATCACGGGCTTGATGTTTTTACTTAAACAAGTAATAATTATTAAGATAACTAAATAATTTTTTATAAATATGAATCATATTTACTTTAATGTAGATAATGTAAGGGGATAGGGAATATGTTATAATAATATAGGAAATATATTATATGATTTAGGAAAGTATTCTGAATCTGTTACTCATTATAAACATGCTGTTTAACTTGGATTATAAGAGCTGGGAATATCTTCTATTAAAAAATTGCAATGGTACCTATAGAGACCGAATAAACTAAACCTTTTAAAGGGAGATTTTGAAGAAAATATAGAAAAAATGATTCAGAAGATGAAGAAATAAAATAAACGACTTTGAATAATTAATAAATTCCAACCATTACAGAAATTTCATCGAAATATAAAATAAATTTGAAAACTGACTTAGATTGCCAAGGTGATAATAACGATAACCTTGCTTCTTAAAAATTGTAATAATATAAATTAAAGGAAAGTGAATTCCAAACAGAAACCTGCATAGGGAGTCAAAAATAAGAGGAAAGAATTGATACTACAACATAATTAGCTTCTCAAAGAAATTAGAAGAAAAAATTAAGTTTCCTTGAAAATTTAGAGAACAATTAAAAAGATAAAAATAAAAACTTAATAAGGGGAAATTTTCATCAGGTTTTTTTACTAAAATCAGTGCTTGTAAAAATAAATAAATTTTACATTTCAAAAATTTACAATTTTTTTATTGGATAGTTCTAAAAAAATAAATTAAGAAAGTAGAAAAAGGGAATTAGCAATCTTAAAAATTGACTTAATATGAAAAATAAGGAATATTGACATTAATATCTGAAAGAATATATTAATTATCCATAGCCTAATTAGAATATGCAAAAACGATATAAATTAATTCAAAAAATTAGTTATTCTATTGCAAAGTAAAGATTATTTAAGATAAGCAATCTTAATTTATCAACTTCTAAATAAATCCAAACAGGGTATGCAAATATATAAATTTAGTGATTATTATTTTCTTAAATAAATTAATAATAATGTTAAAAGGATAGGCAACCTTTTATTTATAATAAATCCAAGTTTTATTATAACTTGAGCATACAGAATAAATTATAATGTCTACAATTAGATAAGTATTAGATTTGCTACATAATAAGAATTCTATATAAGTAATTTCTAGTTAATTAGAGTATTTGATATGTATTATTATTTAAAAAATAACTAAAAATTATTATCTTGTCAGGATCAGAATTTATAGGGAATCTAGAATGAATATCTTGTATTACCTACCTAAGTCATATATTAAAGATTCAATACAGTAGTTGCTGAGTTTTTCATACGGATGAAAAGGTATAAATATGCAGTTGAGTTATTAACCTTAAATATAGAAAAATTTGGATTATATGAACCTGTTTATAGAATAAAAAATTTGAATATGATTAGAAAAATATATGAAAAATTTAATTAACCTGCTAAAAGCATACTTTCTATGATAACATAATTTGAAAAATTAGATTTTGATATAACTGTTTTAATTCCTCTCAAATATTAATAAAATAGCATTCGATAAAGAGTAAAAACAGCTGGAAATATGTAAATAAAGCCAAGAAATATAAGTCATTATATGATAAGAGATAATATTAGAGTTTAAAAGACTGTAAGTGTAGTATCTCAGAAATAGTTAAAATAATAATTAGGAACAATAGAGAGCAACGATAACTTAAATGAAATAAAAGAATAAAACGAATTTAATGAATATGATGAGCTCATGGAGAAATCTCACTTCAATAATGAAGATGAATATGATAAATTTGTTGATTAGTTTTTAAACGATATACTTGCAAAATTTTATAGATAATCTGATCTTATTTAGTTATTTTCTTATGATTAAGTATTATATAAAACCTCTACATTATCTTGTGTAAAGTAATAAGAAATTTGGAATCAAATAAAAGAAATCTTTTTTAAGGTAAAAGATGGATAAATATAATAAAAACGTTAAGATTGGAGACTACCTTTAATACAGTTAATATAAAGCCTAAATTGTAAATAAATATATTTTTTTCTACTTCTATTATAATAATTAATATTTTATATTGAAATTAAAAAAATATATAATTATTTTTATAGTTAATAAAGAATTTGGAATTTATGAGAAAAAAGTGTTTTAAAGAATTAAAAAAAAAAAAATATAGTTTTTGTATATAGTGAAAGTTAAATTACTTGTGATGATGAAAAATTTTAATAAATTTGGTATAAAAACTCTACAATTTTAGCTGAAATTCCAATAATTATTCATTATAACAAATAGCAAACTAAATAGTATAGACATAAAAAAATAACAAAGCATGTACTCCCTAATTATTACTATACTAATAATTATGAGGATTTCTTGAGAATATACAATACTATAAGATAGGATCCCATTAAATTATTTCATTTGGTTGAAATTTTATGAGAAATATTATATATATATAATTACTTTATATAAAATATATTTATTTAACAAAAAAAGTTAACTCTAAATATAAAAGCATTAATCATAGCATTCCATATATATAAAAAACAATTATATACCAAAAACGCACATTTATTTTACTAAAAAAATACTTATAATTAACATAAATAAATTTAGAAGATAATAATTATTACGTTTTAATTATTATTGTTGAAATAAAAAAAAATTATAAAAAAAAAACCAGATTTTAAAAATTAAAACAAATATAAATAAAAAATCCAACTCACTAAAATTTTTATTTAAAAGTGAATAATATGATGCTATACAGTATTGCTATTATTTGTATAATTATTTTATAATTTTGGGAGTTGTAGGGAATTTCCATGTAAAATACTTAAAAACCTCTTATTAAAACAATATAATCCTAATAAGTATAAGGAGAAAATAAATTGAAGAATAACATGTCATCATAATATATTAGATAAACAATTTAGGAAGATTAATGGGAAAAGCAAAATAGTTAATAATAAAGTTTTACAAACATAAAAATAGAAAATAGTATTATTGAAAATGTTGAATTAGAAAATGAAAATGAAAAGGAATAAAAATAAAATGTAGAACAAGAATAACAAAATAATTAATAAAAATAATAATAAGATATAGATTAATAAGAAGATAATATTACAAATAATGAAAGTATAAATAATGATGGAGAAGATCAATCAGTAAATTAAAGATAGCGAGATGAATATATTTCTGAAAAATTAAAAGAATTTAATAAATTTAAGCATCCAGAAAATGAAACCAGGGTAATTTAATTATAAGACACAGATAATTAAGTAATAGAAATGAATGGAGAAGTAAGGAAATGACTATTACAAAGTATTTTTAAAAAATAAATAAAAAAAAAATATTAAAATAGGTATATCTAAAACATAGAAGTGAAGGTACTAATAAGACAATTATGGTAAATTTAAGAGATATTAGATCAATTAATATAGAATAAGGCTAGCTCAATATAGATAGTAAAACATAAGAGGAAATAAAAAATATTGAACAAAGGTATTTGCCAAACGAATATTTCCCATTTGTATGGACACCCATTATAGCGTTTAATGCTTTCCCCACAAAAGAGGGGGGCATTCTCTAAATTTATTAGGAGATTATATAATTTCCTTTGGAGGATGTTACTTAGATTTAGAGTGTTTTAATGATTTGTATTTCTATCACTTAAAGTAACAACTAGTAATTTATTATTGAATGTAAATTCTTATTAATAACCATAATAATTTATCATCAGTACAAAAGAGTGGATAAAACCGAAAATATATGGAGGGGCTCCTTCACCTCGAAATGGACATACTGCCACAATGGTTGGAGCAACTCTCTACATATTCGGGGGATCTTCAATGTAGGGACTTCATAATGATTTATTTGCTCTAGATTTGGAAAGTGTAATAGATAAAAAAATTATAATTTAAAAAAAGATTTTTAATATTATATTTTTAAATCAGAGAAATTGGAAATAATTGTACTTAGAAGGCCCGATCCCTAATCCTCGTGCTAATCATAGAGCTGTTTTAGATGAATAATAAAGAATAGTTATATTTGGGGGATATTCTTCAGAGGGTTATTCCGATGAAGTATTTTTCATAAATACAGTTTATCATAGATGGGAAAAACCCTAAATAAATGGAAAATATCCTCTGCCACGAGAATTATTTGGTTTTGAATTTATTAGAGACTCTATTATATATATGTTTGGGGGGTTTTCTTTGGGAAAGCCCAGAAATGATCTTTATGAACTTAATTTATAGCAAATGAAATGGATAAGACTAGACAGCAGGGGCAAAAAACCCACTCCTAGATAAGGATTTGGTTTTGTAAAACATAACAAAGAAATATATTTATACGGGGGATGTGATTATGGCTAAAATGAATGTTTTTCAGAAATGTATTCACTTAATATAGATTCTTTAATATGGACAGAGGTTGTGATAAATTCTGGGTAAAAATATTTGTTTATAAATTAATTAGATAAACTAAAAAAATAAAATTCTAATAAACTCTAGGCCAGTTATAGAATAAGAAAATATGGGAATCACAAAAGTAGGAGCCCAATTAATATCATTTGGTGGGTATGTATTAGTTTATTTTTTAAAATAACAATATTTATTAATATTTTTTTTAATTATTTCTGTGCAGATGTCATTTAATGCATAACTGTACCAACGATTTTCTGATAATGAATATCACAGAATCTTGTAATTGTGGTGAAAATGGAATTTGCAGATAAGAAAGATGTATATGCAATGAAGGATATTTTGGTAAATTAAAAATCTATGAAGTATATTTAATAAACTAAAGAGTATTAATTTATGAAGGGGAAGACTGTTCTATTAAACTGTTATGCTCAAGTAAATGTCTGTAAAGGGGAAAATGTATGAGTAATGGAAAATGCAATTGCTATCCTGGATATTCGGGGTAGTCTTGTGAATTGTATGTACCATGTCCTTAAAATTGTACAAGTTCAGATAGGGGAACCTGCTAGCAAAATTCGGAATGTATGTGCAATGAGGGCTATGAGGGAATATCCTGTGAACTTAAAATAATTGAAGAACAAAATATAAAGTAAATAAGTTAAGAAAAAGAAGGCAAGAATATTGAAAAAGAAAAAGCAGATAAAGGTGATTAAACATAAAAAGAGTTAAAAAAAGAATCAGAAAAATTATCTGCTAAGGAAATAAGAGAAAAAAATTACCACGATAAAAATGACGAAATGACTTAAAGAATTTCTAGCATAGAAGATGAAAAAAAGAAAGAATTAGATATAGAAATGCAGTAAAAAATGGCAGACGGCGAGTCACTTCATCATTTGAAATAAAACCCACAATATGATATACAGTGCAATAATAACTGTTCTTTAAATGGATTTTGCAATTTAAAGACTGGGCTATGCATTTGCAAAGAAGGTTATAATATAAAATAATCATGACATTTATAAAATTAATAATATATAAAAAATAATTTGTAGGGTTTGGAGGAGCAGATTGTTCTGAAACCTTAAAAGTGACCGAGCTATAGAGTGAAAATAAAAGTGAATAAAAGGAATAGGGAGATTTAACTTAGAAACAAAAAAAAAAAAAAAAATGAGTCCATAAATTCTAAATAAGATTTTGATTTATAAAATAACACAAAAAATATAAAGGAACAGGAAAGAGAACCAATTTAAAAAGAACAAAAAGAGAAAAATAATAAAATAAAGTTTCAACGGAAAATTAAAAAAAGGAAGGAGAAAAACTAAATGATAATACTAGAGAATAACATAAAGAGTAAAACTAACAAGTTTTAAAATAAGGTATTTAAGACCCAATCTCAAATATTGGACAGTAGATAAAATCGGCCTTTGATTACACTGTTGAAGAAAATCGCTCCTAATTATAACCCGATTAGCAATTAGATGTTTTATATAATTAAAAAGTATATATCAGTAGCTCTTTGCCGGATTCTAGAGTAATAATGGAACCTGAACATTGTCTTAATTCTTGCTCTGAGAGTGGATTATGCATAAATAGCAAATGCTACTGTAAATAAGGGTCTATGGGAGATGATTGCTCTGCATCTAAAGTAATTTAATGTTAGTTTACTTTTATTTTAAAATAAATGTTTTTAGTAATTTTAATATGTATATATATTTATAGATTAGTGATCTAAAAATAGGAGAAAAACCAGAATATTTAATATACTACGGCACAATATGGCTTATTGTTGGAGTTATTATTGGTATCAATAAATATTTATTTCATATACAAATATTATATTTAAAAAAAAATAATTTAGGATATTTTTTAATTAAAAAAATGAGAAAAAAAAGAATTAGTAAAGATTTTGAAAATTTAGATCATAGTGACTATAGCTAATATAGTGAAGACAGGCTAGACTCAAGTGAAATTTCAAGATATAGAGACTAAGAGAGTTAGGTTAATGAAGATATTTTAAGCCAAAATAAGAGTATACATAAATTATAAGGAGATTTAAAAAAATAATAAAACATGGAAGATAATCAAATTAATTAAGAATTCAATGATGAAGAAGAAAATTTTGTAAGTTAAGATGATTCGGAATCAGAATCAGAATCGGAATCAGATAGTCATAGCAATGTAGAAGAAAATAAACAATAAACAATAAAGCCAAGTAATTATTCGTTTTTAATAATAAAATAGTTATATTTTTTTTTTTTTTTTGAAATGCAAAATATTATTATATTTAGGAAATGAAGAAGGATTTTTCTCCAAAATGTTTAGTGGTATTTTTAGCAAAAAAAACGATAAGTAAAATTAAGAAAAAAATGTAGAAAATAATAAAAATATAACCATAATAGTGATTAATCATATGAAGAAGAGTCTAATTCATAAATTATCAACTATAGTTAAAACAGTAGTTAAAATTTGGATGATTCTTTTAAATCTTTTAATTGATTATTTTACAGTTTAAAATATAATAATAATTTATAATAAATAATTTAATAAGTGTCTAATTTAAAATAAATTAAGAAAATCTATATATTATATTTATGTGATATCCTATTATAAATTGTATGTGATAAATCATATTCTATACCTCCCTTATACTAAATGTATTTCTGTGTATGATAATTAGTGACTGTTTTATATTAATAATACAATATCAAGTTATTATTTTTTTTAATCGAAACAAAAAATTTAAGTAAAAGAAATAAAATTATTGCCATATTATAAAATTATATATATATATCAATCGAAAGGGTTAATAAATTTTATTCCATCATCAATAAAATCATCTGCCGCATTTGCTATTTCTTTAACCTTTTTAATATAAAATCATAAATTATAATATAATCTAATTATTTAAAATATATTAGTTTTGTATATTATATATTATAGAGAATACCTTTTATTATACTTACGAAACCTTTTGCTACATTTTTTCAAAGTTATCTTGCATCAATTTTTATGCATTATTAGCTTTCTAGTTTATAAATTTATATAAATTAATTTAAATAATCCTATGTTTTAATATTATATATTGGATATACTAATGAAACTTTATTATAAAAATATATAATTAGTATATTCTTTATTACATCCATAACTTCTTTTAGCATTTTGCATGTTTCTTTCAATTCTTCTATATCTTTTTATTATTGTTAAATTTTGTCACACACGCCTCCCATTTTTTCAAATTTTTTATAAAATTTATTATTTTATTTTTTTATTTACTTATTATTTTTTATTTTATTTAATATTGTAATCTAAACAACAGCAGTTTCTATATTACTATTATGTTTAATTAAAGGAAATAAATCTAAAAAATTGTCATGAATATTATACTAATTTTTACTATTTAAATTACATATACTATATTATTTATATATATATCTATACTGATTTATATAATATTGTAATAGTTATAATAAATTTAGGTATTATTAATTATATTAATTTTGGTATATATCATATAACTAAAAAAATGATAAATTCTCTGAAATCTTTGCATCTCTTTTTAGGCTCTTACTTCAGTCTTATCTAATTATAAAATAGAAAATTATAAGTACGATATTTATTAAATTTTGATATAATAATTTAGGAATTAATAAATTCAGAATGATTCTTGGGTAAATGATTATCATCACTAAAAATAAGAGTGGTGCATTGGTTTGTCATCATTAAATTCCTTTATAGATGAACTTTATATATTATATTTTTACCTTTATCTTGAATATTAAAGCTAAAGAATAAGATAAGAGCAATTTGAAGAAGACTATAAGTGAGAGTCGCAAAAGATATAGGAATCAAATTTAAAAAAATAAAAAATAAAAATTTTAATTAAAAAAATATTTAAGTATAAATGTCAGGTAAATTGGAAAATCTATCCTGTATTGAAACAGAGAGATTTTGGAATTTACCATTTTAATTTGGCAATTGAAAAAAAGAGCGGGAAAATTGAAATAAACCGTTCAGAGTGTAAATTGCCTTTAAAGAAAATATATATTTTGCATATCTTAAAATAAAGTATTTTTTAGGTTTGTAAAATACTGTAATATCTCAAGGTAAGAAAATATACATTTTCTTTTTCTCTCTCTCACTATCTTCACTTTAATTCGAGCAGTCCATTGGCTTCTAGGGACTCAATAGACTGGCTAAATTTTGAAAAATAAATTAATTAAATGGTAAATTTATTGTGGTGTTTTATAAAATAGGGCTATATTTTTTTATAAATCAGTCAAAAGCGGATGATATGTTCATCATTAATGATTAGTAGGGGAATCAATATCATCATTATAAAAAATAAAGCTCATATTCATTTAAAATAATGGTTTTGTTTTTTAATGAGGTTACCTAAAAGGAAATATTAATTATAAATAATTGATAATGGGAATTAATTAGTTATGAATGATATATAAATATGTATGTAAAGCTTTAGGAAATGGAGATTATTTCACCAAAATCTGATAAAACTTGTACAAACTCGATTTTTGCATGATATCTTCATGTAATAACCGTAAGAACCAGTCAATCCATGCTTTTTCATGCATTAAATATCATTATTATATTATTAAATAAATTTTATTACCTTAATTAAGAGATTATGTTCATTCTCTTCCCGGTCTATTAAAACCCTAATCCAATTGAAGATGAGGGAGTGATATAAATAATAAACAATCTTTAATGGCAGAGATTTTTAGTGGACTTTATTAGTTTTATAAAATTGTGAAGAGCATTAAGTGAAAGTAAGCCCCCTTGTGTATAAATCAATTGCATAACTGTGATACTGATATGAGAGCTCTATTCAACTTAAGTCTCGGGAGGATCATATCATTGCAAGAATAATATGATGGACTCCTTCTTCGACAATTGAGATAGGCACCCCATTAGTCAAAACAGGTACTTTCTACCCTATTGCAGGAGGACTTTCCCCGCGGTATTGGTTTTGGTTTTGTAGTCTCCGAAAAGACTTTTTTGTTTGCCGCGATCGCAATTCAATCACTTAACGCAATTTTATAAATAACAAAGTCCATCTCTATTAAATAAAGATTTATTTATTATTTATTAATTATAATCAAATTTACCCCTCTCACAGCTATTTATATTACATAATTAAATTTATTAATGACAAAATTAATATAATTTATATAAAACATTAACTTATATAAAACATAAAAAAAAAATTAATTAATAGTCTATTTGCAAAAATACATGCATAATCTATATATTTAAATTTAATTTTTTCATAAATAATATATATATATAATTTTTTCCTTATGAATTGAAAATATTCTTTAACTTTGTTTACATTATACACAATTTAACAAAAAATTTAGCTTATCGATACATTTAGTATAGGAATTATATTAAAATCATATATATATGTATTTATATATACATTAAAAATTTAGTATATCATAAATAAATATTTTTCTTTCATTATAGTTTTATATTATTTATTCGAAGAATTATTAAATAGTAGTTTCTTTTAAAGTAATTAAATTTTGTATATATTTTATATGTTATTATTTATTTTGAGTAAAACTCTATATTTTTTCTTTTCTTTTTTTTTCATTTACTTTCTTCTTCTACATCATCGCTTCCCTGATGTAGTTTGCAATAGACTGATTCATTTTCTACATCAATTTCCATTTCTATTAATTTATTAGTTTTTAATGAAAAATAATTTTTACTTAAAATTAATTATTTACTTTATTTATTATCTAAGATGCATTAGTAATGGAAATTAGCTTCACAATTAGATTAAGCGCACTTAACTCCGGCAAAATTTTTGTTACAAATTTAGCATAGAATATCTTTAGATTAATCTAATTAGCAGTTTACGCCTAAAATTTAGTTTTTACATATTTAGTCCACTCCACTATTATAGGTAGCACATAATTAATGGAAATAGACTTACTTTTTCCCAATTTACTATATTAATTCTGATTTATTTTATAAAGTTATTGGTCCGTAAACACTTCCTAAATTGGAATTAGAATCTTTAAGTGATTAAGCACAAAATATGCAGTACTCATCTTAAGATAGTGTATCAACATTTTCAACTATTTGACAACAATCATTAGTCTAATATTAGCTAGGAGAAGAACAATTGATGGAAAATAGGTCAAATGTTTTTGCTATACCTGCACTTTTCGCTTTTGTTCTGTTTTAAGTATTGTTTTCATTATCTTAATTTTGAATTAAAACTATTGTAGACTTTTTTTCAACTTTCTTATCTATATGTTAATAAAATAAATAGTATTATTTTTAATTAATTAAAATTACATTTTAAAATAAAAATAAGTTAATTTACTGTAAGATTTATTAATTTTTTTGGTCACATTTCCATTTTCACTCAGTGTTAATGATGTTATGGTTGAAACATTTTCATCCTAGTCCTGATGCACTTCATCTTCCTCTTGATCTAATTATTTACTTTTATTTTGCTCATTTTTACATTGTAATGAAGAATCAGGAATTATTTTGGGGAAGAAGTTGTTTGGCACGAGAGAGATCTTAATTGTTAGTGAAGTTAGTCTAAAAAAATATTGTTTTTGCTATTAACTTTAACTTCTTCACTTTCAGACTTTTCCTCTTAAATACTAACCTAGGTTTGTTGTAATTATTATTAATTTTGAGATTTCTCACAATCTTTTCCTTCACTTTGTTGTTATTACGATTAGGTTTAAATTTTTTGTATGGGAGATTGTTATTGTTTTTTTTTAAGTGTTTGAAATATAGACTTGGGTTTCTTCGACTAATGATGGGTAAACGATTGAGTTCTCGTAATTTTTTATTATGAACTGGGGATTACAGGAAGGGAAAACTTTCTTTAAGCATCAGTTGATTAGTTGGTATGATTTTTGTTAAGAAATGGAGTAATATCATCTTTTTTATCCATAAAAAATTTGTTATTCTAGTCATTAAGACAGAAAGAAAATAATGGTTGGGTTTAAGACTGCATAGCTTGTTTCTGCAAAGAGTGCTAGGAAGGAGTGTTCAGCTAATTTAAAAATGTTATTTGGGGACTTTGATGATAAGAAAAGGCAGAATGCATGTGTGGAGTAAAGGATACACTAGGTGAATTCTGAACACTTTTTGATTATTACGTTATAGACGGTAGCGTTGATAGTTCGAAACTAACTTTATTGTTGTAAGGTGATTTGGCAATTGGGAGGTTTTAGTATTATAAAAATTCTTATTTTTAGAGAATTTAGCATATTTATAATTAAAAGTCTTTCAACATATTAATTACAATGTTATTATGTTGGGAAAAATTTTCTATAAACAAAGGGAAATTATTGGTTTTAGACTGGATTTGTTTGGTTTAGTCATTTAAAAGAATGGTCATCTCTTTACAATTATCCATAGACGAATGATATTATCTAATTTCTGGGCTATTTAATAGGTTTATATCATTATTTTTTTCCTGAATTTGCAGACAAGGATTTAAAAGTGAAGGGAATTAAACCAAAGGCTTATCTGAAGAGGAAACTTCCCCTTTTTTAGAATTTGAAATCGTATGAGATTCCTCCTCCATCCTATCATTCTCTTCTGACTTTTTTGATTATTTCTCCTTTTCTGTAGATTTTAATTATTATTTATTTTAACTTTTTGTATGATCTAATGTTTTGGATTTTAGAATTTCTTAATCTTCGCTTGATAACTATTAAATTTTGCTGCTATTATTGAGGGGAGAGCTATTAGGGTTAACGGTGGGGAATTTTTAATCGGCACGCTTGTTTATTTAGTTCAGATCAGATTTGAAAGTTTTTAGCATTATTTCATTGGCTTCTCGAATGTGATTGTCTATTATTTCCTTGCTTTGTATCACTTCTTTTATCAGTTTATTGCAATAAACTTAATAACAGTGTATAGCTTCTTGCTGGTGGTCAATGGATTCATTTAATTTTTCGACATAGAAATTTTGGAATGATTTTTGAGTTGTTTTTTAGGCAGTCATAGCATTTAAATCTGACATCTACTAAGAATTTTAAGATTTTGGACCCTACTATTCCTTTTATACTTCTGCAAAATATCGAGAATTATGGAAACGATGAGGCCCACCTATAATGCAATGAGGACAGCAAATCTTTGTAACAGTACTGCATCCAGGTTCACAGCATATTAGCTTGTCTTCAGAAGACTGCATTTTAGTAGGATGAAATCGGCATATAAATGTATTATTTTCTATAAGAAAACTTTATTATTTCATATTTTTTATTTTATTATGTTATAATAATATGTTTTTTTTGTTTGTTATTTTCTTTTTGTTTATTTTTCTTTTTTTAATTATTAAATGTATTGATTTATTTTTTTTTCTTCTATATAATAATAATTTGCATACAATGAAAGGAATTAGGATAAGTTTTTCTATAAATATTTTATAATAATAATAATCTAATACAAAATTTAAAAGTAAAGAATCTATGAAAAATGAAAGTTTGAAAAATTGATGATAGATTTCGTTCTTTATTATTAGTTAGTTATACATTAAGCCCAATGACTAATTTTCAATATTAGAATAACACTATAGAATTAGCCTTCTTTATAAAAATAACTATAACATAAGTTCAATTTGTGTGATTCATAATTATTGATTTGATCAATAGTGGATAGCATTTGGGTAAATTTTCATATTAATTATGAAATATCTCTAAGCTGAAATTTATGATAATATATTAGAACTACTTAGGTCTTCTTGTAGTAATTTAGGCTTTTTATGAAGTAAATAAATTTACCTTTACTTCTCATACAGTTCTATATAAAACTATTAAAATTAAACTCATATAAAAATAAATAAAAAGCTATATTTTTTTTTTATAGATTAACTTTTTATAGTATTTCATATTTAATATTGTTATAATTTAAATTATTAGAAATTTATTTAAAATGCATTTCCAAAAGGTCGAAAGACAATACAATAGTCAAGAGTTCTATATTTAAAATACAAAATAAATGTTACTATTAAAAATTACATAATTCAATAAAGCTATCATATTAAATACACTATTTAAGGAATAACATCTGGATTTTAAATATCATTCCTAGTTATAGTTGTTGTTATTTTTGGGATTTTTATTTATTAATAATAATTATATGAATTAATTCTAAGATTTATCATAATTGTTTTTTGAATATTTGATCTAATTATAATTATATATATTATAAATAATTATATTAACTTAATTTTATTATAAAATATATATTTTCATTATTTACTATATTCTAATTCCATAAACATAAAATATAAAAATCAGAAACAAAATGATTTAAAATTTTTATGGATAAATAATAACAGTGTTTGTTATATTTATTGACCATAACAAATCTTATTAATATTTAAAATAAATTTTAAAAATTATGTCAGATTAATAATTGTACAAATGTGGAAAGTTCCTAATATTGAAAATCTTATTAGATTTTTAGAAAATGATTTATAATATTAGCTAGAGGTTAATAATTTATAATAATTTAACAAATAATCCAGAAAATTTGAAATATTATAATTAATAACAGGAAATGCAAATAAACAAAGGAAATAAACAAACGTATATTTTATAAAAAAAGCTTTTGCTCGAAAAGATTATTAATTTTAAAAATATAATTTACTAATTTTAATTAAGAATTTGATTCATTAAAAATTGCTTTTATATAATATTTTTATATATTTTTAATTCTTTTTAAAATAGTTATTTATTATAATTCGGAGCATTTGCTATTATTACATTCTACAAATAAAGGTATATTATTATATAAATTATATATAATAATGTTTTAATTTGAAAATTAAGTTTATAAAAATATATTCAATTTATATTTAACTAAGAAAATTCCTGAGAAATTAATTTTTAATAATAAGTTTCAAAAGCATTATTCATTCCCTTTACAATTTCTTTATCAATATGGCTAATAGATAACACTATATTGTCATTATGATTGATAGAAAAGGTTATGATAGGTTACTTCACAAAGGTATGTATGGGATCATTTTAATCCACAAATAGATTAAGTCCATTATAAGTATTTATGGGTTTGCAATTGTGTAAAAAAGAATGAGGATCTTATAAATATTAAAAATTTGTCCAATTGGTAATTTAAAAAGAAATTTTAGAATCCATAGACCCAAGCCATTATATACCTCCTTCATACTAAACAATTTCACTCATCAACATATATTAAGTAACTTAAAGTTTATTCTTCTTTATATTCTAAAAATATAATTAAATTATTATTTTAATTAATAAAAAATTTGTTTAATTTGATAGTTTCATTTTTATACTTAATTGCTATTATGGATTTCTTATGCTAATTCAATAAATGACTTTCCTTATATTTTAAAATTTTGAGCAACGATTACTGCAAAATTCCCAACTAGAGTATCATATTCTTTATCAATAGATTTAAATGATTAAAACTGTGTTATTTCTTCCATTTTATTGATAACATTTTATTAAAATCCTAATTCTTAAAATCTTTTTTCTTTGTTATGCTCATTAAGGCCCATCAATAAAAAAGAGTTAAAAATGCTATTTTTACTTATTTAACTATTTCTATTTTTTATTTTTTTAAATATGAGAGAAAAATCTAGGTTTAAATATGCAGAGTATCCCATTTCAGCAGGATTTCTTTTATTATAAATTTCTAATAAGGGCTTGATTTAGTTTTATTTAAGTGAATACAAACCATGGTCAACCTATTTTACTTTCATAATTCTAATAATATTCACAAATATTCTCCAAAATCCACTCGGTTTTACATAGTTATAAAACCATTTGGTAGATGGAACCCATTTGCTTTATGATTAACTAATAATTTCGTCAGCGGGTATGTTTTAAACTAAATTATTATAGTGCTTGAGGATTAAGTTGAAGAAATTGATAGCAACATTTGCATCTCCATAGTAATGCTTTTAAATATACACTAAAGTGAACAAGTCTTATTAATACCCTTCAAGTAAATACATTGTTACAGGGAAATGTTTACCTCTAAAAATTAATATGAATTTATTTTAAACTGGTGTTTTTAATTTTATGTTGTATATTTATAAAAATATATAAAGAGATATCATTAAGATAATTAAATTATTCTAAGGTTAATTAGAAAAAAATTAATAAAAATTACATTTAAATTGAATTATTCATCATATAGACTATTTCCTATTTAATATCTAAAATGTTTTTCCGAATAAAAGCGTTAGGTTAATCTTCCTTTAAACTTTCTTGATCTTTTACGATATTTCCCCATGTGTATGAGGCGATATCTTTTCCATTTTTTTATATATCATTTTAAAATATATCATTTTACATAATGATATCTTTGAATGATCTTTCCATAATCTCTTATTAAATAGACCCTTAAAATTCATAAGCAAAGCAAATATTATATTAATATCTGGAAAACATTCCAGATATGCTTTAAACACTAAGCTTTTATTCAGATATTTACTTTAAATCAGTAAATTTATTTGTTTTTATATATTGCTATTATTATTACATTTTAATTTATTATCAATATATTATTTTTATTTTTTATTAGTTTCCTTACATATATTATTACTTTTGAGAAATATAATATCTAATTTAAAGTTTATTAAGATATAAAATAAAATAGATTTTTAGAAGAGTATGCTTTTATGAAGAATTAAGTATAATTCTTTTTGTTATATAACTACATACTATAGTCATTAAAAGTAATAATTAATCTAATGAACTATGTAATTGTCAAATATATTTAAATTTTACAATTTTAATAGAATAATCAAAATATTTCTATGAATAATATTAAGCATTTATATTAAACTTTTAATTCATAAATATAAAAGTTTTTAAAACTTTTTTTATTTTATTTTATATACACCAATAGTGTTTTATTGAGTTTAACGAAATTATTTAGATATATTAAAAATTTATACATTTAAAGAGAGTATCCCATTTTTGTTTATGTAATATAATCAAAAATTTTTATTTTGTATAAAAATTAATTCTATTAAAAATTTTAATATAAAATTATAACTACTATGTTTCCATTATTTTATAAAAAAATATATTATTATTAAAATAAAATATATTAAATTAATAATTAATAAAAATCAATAATATTTCTATAAGAACGACACTGTTTGATAGAATTTTATAAATATTTTATTAAAATTAAATATTTACTATAGATTATTATTTAATAAAAGATGTATATAATAAATTCTTAAGGCTTTAATCAAAACTTGATTTAAAAAAAAAAAAAATTTTAAAGGCTTTAAATTAGGTACATAAACTATATAATCTTGTATAAAAACATTAATCTCTGTTTTTTTTATATAATATTTCTTATTAAAATATATGTAAAAAATTCCTGAATAGTTAGCTATATTCTCATTATATAACTAATTCTTTAAAGCAATTAAAACATTAAATAATTATTTGGCGTGTAATTTCTCTATACACAATTATAATAAAAATAAAGTACTAATATTATTTTAATTAAAGTATTGATATAATATATCTATCTACATAAATACTAAATTAAAAATCATTTTTATATCTTTATAAATGATAAAAAAATATTTTTATAAATTTTATATAATAATTTTGTAAGTAATGTAACGTCTTTTAAAATAATAAATCTACAAAGATAATATTAAATATTCACTTTTGTATTATTTTTCTTTATTGTTTGTTATTATTTTAATTAATATTGAATAAATACCAATTTCATTGAATATAATTAATATACGAATGCAAATACTATTTTTTTACAATACTTTAACAAATACAATATAAATCACAATATTCACCCGAAAATAAAAAAAATAAATTTTAGTGAAATAGAATTTTAGAGTTTGAAAAAATAAATTTTATAAAGAAAAACATGATAAACAGATTTTATCTTCTCTTGCTATTTGTGAGTCTGCAAATATTCGTCAAAGAGACTTATTAAGGATAAGTCATTGGAGCAGAGCCAATTTTAGATTTTTCGAATACGAATTTTATGACGCAAATCCATTTAAAATTGTCAATAGAAACATCACTTACAAATACAGATTATTTAAAACTTGTATTCCCTATTCCATTGCATACTAAATTAACTGCAGCCATCAATTCAGAATAGGGTAATAATTTATTTATATAAATAAACTACTGACAATAAACAAATATTATATTTTTTCAATTAAATTGCTTTTTCATTAATCAAATAAAAATATTTCGACTGAATTACAATGTGAAATTTATTTTTTTTGTTGTGATATATATGCTAATTATTTTAATATGCAGATCTTTCTCATCCCAAATAACTCTATATGACATGGAATGAATTGAAAAAAACAGATGAAACTCCTGTTTATACTACAGATTAGCCAGGTTCTTTATTAACTGAAACTGTAGATTCTGCCAATTATTTTTTGAAATTCTACTATACCAACTACACCCAATACGCACTAGAAAAGGACAAATTCTTTGTAATAATCATAAAATAATAATTAAAAATACAAGAATTTATTAAATTAGATAATATAAAATTTAGATATTAAAGTTCAATATAACTGATACAGAAGCATTAAAATTGTAGAAAAGTGGGGAACTTTCATAAATTTAGGCCTTTACTCAAAGTAGTGTTTAGTCGAATGCAATTTTGTATGATAGTAATCCTAGTTTCGGGTTCATGTTTTTAGAAAATTAACCTACAGAGTAACTCAGTTTAGAAGTAACTTACAAAGACGCGAATTTGAAAAGAAATTTAAATACAGATTTAGAACTATTTTTGGGTAAATAAAGAAAAAATAAAAAATTTGAATATATATAAAATTATTGTGATAATTTTAAAACAATTTTAGACTTAAGTTTAAGCTATCCCGTATCTGAATTTGAAGATACAATGAGAGTAATATTTTCTGTTTCTGATAATTCTTATGTATTTACGAATACTTGTTCATCTGTGGCCAAAACCACAGTACCTACAATAGCAGCTGTTGCCACGGCTGATTTGTCTTGTTCAATAAATTAATAAACAAACTCTGTGGTATTTTTAATAAAGAAAACAGCATTTGAAAAGTAAACCAAAATGCGATTTTCTGTTTTCGTTAAAAGCCCTAAAAAATTGTGTAAAATGTAGACATCATCACTCGTTTACTTTACTAATATAATCCCAGAATTTTGTCTTAAACCGTTGCAGCTGATGTTTTAGGAAATAATGTTATTGACGTAAAAGAACATTCAATTACTTTAGGATGGGGTTTATAACCAGATGCCACCTTACCTTTTCCATTGAAATTGATAAGAGGAACTGAAAATGGGTCTTACCATCCTTACAATGGAGTCAAGGTAAATTTAGAATAAATAAAATAAAAAAAAAATTCCTTAGTAAATTAATATATTTGTTAATTTATATCTTTATTTAATTAATAAGGTTTCATTCAAACTTCTAAATAACTCTCCAACAGGACAGGAATTAAGAGTTAATTTGAACATAAAATCAGAAGTTGCTGCATACATCCTCAGAAACAGTCTTTCTGAAAATCTCCCTGCTCATCCTGGAAAAACAGTAACTTGCACTGAGTTAGATATAAAAACACCTCTGAAACGTAAAATTTCTTGTACTGGGGTCGGATAGTTATTATCAACTTAGACCTATCACATTGCCTTTAGAATGTAACTAATTAATTAGATAAATAAATAAATAATAAAAAATTAAAATTATTATTTTTTCGTTAAAAGATTTTTACCTTATGATGTGTATGAACCAAACACAAATACTGAAGATTTTGGATCAATTTCTATAGATACTTCACATTCTATAGAAAAATGGGATAATGTGTTTATTGTCGGAAGAGATCCCAGTCTTTTATAAAAATATTCAGCCAATTAAGATGATTCGCCAGTAAAAACTGATATCACAAGCTTTTTAGACTACTTAAAGAGTTTCGACGACATTTATTTGGTCGCTGTCGCCCAAGACTTCCCTGACTATTCTTCAGAAATTTTCCCAAGTTTCTACGCTAGCGGGACTGCTAGTGAATACGGAAACATATTTTTACCCAAAGAAAACTTGAATTTTATCAACTATTTGAAGACCTTTAGTGACGTTTGGATTTTGTAAAAAAATGTAAGAAACACCAATAGTGCTCTCGACTTCATAAAACTGCATGACACAGCCCCAGTTGTCTCCAAATCCATTCCTAAAAACACTTTATCATTCCCTTCCGTGAACGGAAAGGATTGGTAATCCACTGCCTAAGATGCGCAAGTATCAATTGTAGCAGATTAAAACACCATTCCAGGAGGAGCAATTGATAGAGGTTTAAAGAAAGATGCAGCAGCCAAAATGTTATTATTTAACACGAAAATTCCCTTTGCAGACGTCACGAAATTGAGTAGCACAGCTAATACTGATTACTAACCAAGCAACAATGTTGGAGTCTTTTTTGTTATGAACCCACTTATTCAAGTGCCTAACCCTCCCTTAGCTTCAGAATGGTACGCCCCACCTCCTGCTAATGCTGCGCATAACACAGCAAGCTAATAAACTATTACCACCTCAGTTAACTCATACACCTTATTTAAGCTAACTTTAAAGAATTCTGATGCGATATTAGGTATCGCTAAAAACAAGCAATTGAATTAAATTATTAATTAATTTTAAATTTTTTAGGAAAAATGGCTTAGGCAGTTACAGCCGATACCCAATGGGGAATTAGATCATTTATTCTGAATGAATTTGGAAGTATTTATGTAGATAGCAGATTGATGGACTTTTATATTTGCACCATTGATAAAATAGATGGTCCGGATAACTTAGAAACTATAACCTCGTATGTTCTTATCAATGGGTTTTCTCTTAGTAGCGCTACTTTCGGATCAATGACTCCTGAAGTGTCAAACTTTTGGACGTCAGACAATGTCGTAAAAATATTACTAAAATCAAATAATTATTTTCATCCATTTATTCATTTTACTAATTTTTTTTTTAAAGTCTAAGGGAACTTTGACTGGAGAATTCGCTCCTATATTCTTTAAATTAATCGAAACGACCTAAAACGCTATTCCGGCGGCGAATAAAAAATTAGCCATATTTTTCGACTAGGGAGATGGATACTTCACAAATAAACATAATCACAAAGTTTCCTGTTCCAGCAGTTAATAGGCGGATGAATAAAGTTGTTTACTGTACCCTCCTTCGCAAAAAATTAATAAAAATGACTTCCAAACCTTTGCCAGGTTTGAAATTGACATTACAGATGCCACCTAGGTTTTCTAAATAATGGTGCCCGTTAAAATAGCAGCAAATATTAACAAGGTTAACATCTACATAGCTTCTTTAATTCCAAACCCTGACTATGCAGGAAAGCCTTATTCTTTCATAAATGGTATTGAAATATATAAAAACAACTATAAGGGTAAATTACTTCAATGTTTTTTTTATTTTCAGGAGTCTAAAGATTCACTGAACTAACTTTCACTCCTGATACTGTTGCATTACCTTCTCCCTTTTACAAGGCTACTAACTCTGCCGCTCATTTCGGAGTATGAAAAAAATTCTCTTTAATTATATATACAAGACTAATAAAAAATATTAAAATTTAAAATACATTTAAGATTGATCCTTGTGCTGGAGCTGCTTGTACCGTAGGGGCAACTGTCGACAATTAGGCTATAAAAATGGCGATCACAACGACTGTGATTGTGGCAAACAAGAAATCCTAGTTCACTTACATAGCTGATTATAACTTCTTTGATACTGGGGCAACGATATCAGGGTGGCCATTAACAGCAGCTGGAGACCCTACTCCTTGTCTCCGCGTGTCGTATAAATTTATCTCTACGACCAAATCTTAAATGAGATATGGGCTTGCCTGCACATGGTTCTCACAAGCCCTCGGAGGTACGAATGGCGTTGTTATTAGTAAATTTATTTTGCCCACATTTTCTGGGCTCACTTTGAACGGATTCGGAGCCATTTCAGATGCCACCGGATCTCTTGCCGCTTTGGTCCCCAACGAATATGTCATTGCAACCACTCAAACAATAGCTACCTTTTCCGGAATAACCATCACTCCCAACATGAAGCAATCTGTTTTAAAGTGGCAGTTGACTATTCCTGTCACGCTTGAAAGAAATTTCCTTATCAGAATCGAATCAATCACCAATCCATTCACCTTTTCCTAAGTTCAAAGTGCTTCGTGTAAAGTTTTAATGATTTTGAGTGGGTAAACTACCGTCCTGGAGCCTGATGTTAAATGTGCCCCATCTTTCCCTACCACATCTGCTTTACAATTTTCTATCACTAATCTGCAGCAATCCCTTCCTAAAAATGCTCAACTGATCATTGTACAACACGGAATAGAAAGTGCAGCAACTGGAGCCAATGACACCTTCAATATTTTCTTAAAATATAAGTAAAAAAAAATAAGGGCATTCATTTTTTATTGATTTTCATAAAAAAAATATATTATTTCACAGAGAAACTCCTCATGCAAATGATTTTATAGCCAAAAATGACGTTGCTTCTCCTGGAGCCATTACTTATGATGCAGCAAAATAGCCAAGTTAGTTAACTTTGAGCTAATTTTCCTCTAATACTCTATCTTAAAACGCCAAAAGTTTCTTCAGCTTCCAAATCTCCATTATCAGCAAAAAATTGTGGCCCGGAGAATCTTTTCTATTCAATCTTGGTTAGTTGGCTTTCAACAATCAGTTTGATGTCAATGATTTGGAATGTACTATTTTGAATTAAGACAAAAAGACGGCGAACCATGATTTTGAAATATTAAGTCTGGGATCTTTGAATAATTTAACGGTAAAGGTCAGAAATTTCATAGATTCCTTCGATTCCAGTTACTTCCTTTCGTGCAGCAGATTTTTAATTCCTACAGACCAAAATTCTGGGTCAATTTCCGCCTCTCTTTTATCCACAGCCAAGTTGTCCATTTTAACATCAACGCCTGTAATATATATTGATAAATTTGTTTTGTTTAGCAATTTTATTAATAAAAATATAAAAATAATAAATAGCTCGTTCTTCCTTCTTTCACGACCAATAACCCGAACATTTACGAAAATACCATGAAAAAATACCTGGGAACTCCAGGAAGTAACTTAGAGTTAGAATTCAAAATACAATCTTCGAAGTTGAATATAGATTCCAAGTCAAGAGTGGTAATTTTATTCCCCAAATATTACGCTCCGAAACTTTCCAGAGACGATTCTCTTTCTTGCTATTACAAAAACATACGAATTGCTTGCATTATAACCAAAGATAGACAGTTAGAAATAAAGTACCCTTAATCCAATTATTAAAATTATTTAAATCAAAAAATCATTATTTAAATTAAAAAGATATTTCCCTAATGAAATACCCGCCAAACAAGAAATAACCGTTGTAGTGGCTGGAGTTACCCAACCTTAGGACTACTAAGTTGGAAAATTCTTCGTGGCCTTTGATGATGACTATGATGACACATCATATATCGAATATGGACAACTCAATGACCAAGGACTAGAATCTTAGGGATCTCAGAAGGCAGGCTTGTTAGGAACTTTAGAAATTAGAAATTTCTAAGTTTAATCAACCTATTTAAGAGCAACTGTACCTGTCAAATTTGATTTTATAACGATTTTGTTTTCTAATTTTTTTTAACAATTTTCTAGAATATTAAGTACACCTTTACTATGAACTATCCAAGCAACTATCCCTCGATAAAATACGGATAAGTGGTGATGATTAATTTCCCTCAAATCTACCAATATGTACTGTAAGATTTGAAGCCCTCTTGTCAAATGAAAAGAAAAGGAAGTGATACAAATTATGCAGGAGCTTGCTAAATTTAAGGACTCAGAGTCAAAATATACGTAAAAGAGGAAATGAGCAGCGGATTTGACTACATAATTGAGCTCTCGAACATTAGGTAACTATAAACAATCACACTTTACATTATTAATTATGTTTGTAATATAATCAGAAATCCTGGAGAATTCAAACCGACAAGCTTTAAATGGATTTTAGAAATCTCAGATAGTTAATAAAGTAAAGTATTGTATAGGAGTATCGAGAGTTCTACCAATTTCATAATGAAGCCCTTCATATAGAATCCCAATTAAAACTACATGTTTTATCAAGACGGAAATTCCAATCCCATCACCTAACTCAACGTGATTAAAGGAGTGAGATCATAACCTATTTACATTGCCAGAGAAAGTGGATAGAATGTATTCGCAAGAAGTTTCGTATTGCAATCTTAAATATCATCCATTAAAACCTCTCCCTTGCAAATAGAGGTCAACGTAGGAACTACCAATAAATTTTTCTATGTACAATCTTAAGACGCTATTGGAGAATATGCTTTTAAATTATCCAAAGAAGGAGATGGAGATTACTACTCCAATTTACCCGTAATAAATATGATTTTTAGAAAGTTAATGTCTTTTTAGAGATTGTTTTTATGTTAATTTTATTTTTAATTTTAAGGTCTTATTTTTGAGATTTGACGACAGAAATACAGAAATTTTCTAACTAAGTAGAAGTTAAATTAATGTATACAGCAATGAGAAAGTTAGCAATTATTTAATTTTCTTTGGAATTACATGTCTACCTCCAATGGAAGAAGTACAGGTATCATTCTCGATAAAAGCCGGGCAATCTGATATAGGAGTTGAAATTTGGGAACAATTTAATGTAGACAAAATCACTGCGCAAAAATCATTTGGAGTCATTCCCTTAAGAATAAAGGACCAGTCAAAGTTCAAACTTGGATAGAGCATAGACATTTCGTATAACATCACAGGAAAAAATGCTCAATCTTACACCATCCCTGCCACTCCAGTTGTGAAAATAAATGTCGTAAATGAACCTAGTGCCAATGTTACAGCCACTGTTGACTTTGCCACTCCTACATAAAACACAGAGGTACATTTTTTTAAATTATCTATCTAATCCAACTATGCTAATTTTCTATTTTTTTTTCTAGGATGTCACCGTTAAATGCACTCACAATGGAATTTTTTACCATTAATTGTATTTAGGAAATTACGGAACCTAATGTATTCAATCAGATAAAGCTCTTTTTGAAGGAGTAAATTTTAATTTAAGAAATATAAGAAAGTTTTGCAATTTTATATTTTTAAATTTTAGGCATGGGGTAATTATACTTAAAATGACTTGCATATCAAATGTGAATCAGAATATGGAATAATCGGAATTTACGAATAAAATGCTGCCTAAATCATTAAGTACAAGAATTTAAAAGCAGATACACAATACACTTTCGTGGGAAAATGTGTTTCGCAAAGTGGTTAGGAATCAGAGAAGTACTTTTTTTAATAATTATTGATAATATAAAATAAGTTTAGTTAAGTTAAAATTAATATGTTTGTTATATTTATAATTAAATAGAGTTACTAAAAGCTTCACTACCAAAGGTAATGGAGGATAACTTGGAAAAATATAATTCGATTTTAAAGAAAAGCCCTCTATTGAATAAGAAACCAAACTGTCTTGTTTCCTTGCACTCTATTTTACTTCTCATCCTGAATTGTAACAGATTTATTTATGCAAATAAAATTATATTCACCAACATATTATAACATTTTCTAGAGTTACCACAAATAGTAAAACCTTGTGCACCGAAATTCATTATGCTGCCAATTAATAAAAACAAAGACGAAGAAATCTTGCCGAAGGGTTAACTTGTACTGAGCCTAACGTGGTAAATTATTTATTTACAAATGTTATAAAATTTATATTATAAATTAAAAATAATTAAAATAACTTACGAAATAAAAAACAGGTTAGCACTCTTGAAGAAGGAAGCTACCACTCTTTGACCTTTTATTTTAGTTCTAATTACTATGTTAATTCCGATGACCTAAAGTCAAGACTATAAGCGGCTACTGCTCTGAAATGCTTTAAGTAATTTGTATAAGACCATTCCAAAGGAATTCCCACAATTCTCAATGTTCATAATGCAGTTTTTATAGATGAAACTCCCCCTTCCATCGTAGGAACACCTAAAGTAAAATTTTAATACAATTAACTTAAAAATGTATTTAAACAATTTTTAAATAATACGTCGGTTTTATAAAGATATACACAGGAGTTCAATGGGCCGCAATTGATAATTTTGAACTCTCAGGGTAAGGAAGAGTTTTCGCTTCTTTAGAAAAGCAATAGATTGACGGGTAAAAGCCTTCAGTTGATTAAGGTAATAATACAAATAATTGAATATTATTATTATAAACAAAAAATAAGTTTTTTATACACTTTAAAAATAAAGTTATGAATGGTTTGGATGCAGGCAATGCTAAAAGTGTGGCTTCCACTAGTTATATCGTTTAAAGCAACGCTAAAGAATTTAATCACACTTTCACCCCCTTGGAAAAGAACTAGAAATACACATTATACTATGTTATTGGATAAGAGTCTCCGTTTTTAAATCTTAAGACTGGAGAAGTTTAATCTATAGAATTCAATACAAATAATATTCCTTCTGAATATGTATCCATTTTGAAATTCGGATTCAGTTTATTCTGTGCTATTATATCAGTTTATATTTTATTATGAATATAATACAACAAATTTAAAATTAATATTGGTATATAATTAAAAAAAAAATAGAAATTCATTAAAGTTTATTTCTTTTTTATTTGTGCATTAATAAGTAAAAATTTTAATAAAAGGAGTATACTATAGATTATAGTTTAATTCAATAAATTTGGAATATAAATAAAAATCGATTTTATTATCTTCTATTAATTCTTTCTTTTTATTCAAGTCAAAACATTAAGGATTATTAGTACATTCAGTCTGATTATATGATGTATTTTGTTTTTATCACAAATTATTAAAAATAAAAATTTCATTAATAAATTTATTAGAATAATCAATGGAAAACGAAATGTAAAACGAGAAAAGTTAGGAAAACTCTATTTAAAATCAACAAACTGGTCAAATTAAAGATTAAAATATTGAAAATGAATAATAGGATCAAATTATATAGTTTTGTGATACACAAAACACTGAAAATAACAATGAAAACGAACTTAAAAAAAAGAAAATAATGAAATATTTATATCCCCTATGTCTCATGAAATGAATAATGATAAGTTAATACAAGAAAATGACTTCGTATTATAAGTAGAAGCATTAGATGTTGACAAAGAAAGTGGAAAATAAAAGTAAAAAAGAATCATAAATACCAATATAAATAAGCAAAAGGACTTATAAAATGATGAGCAGTAATAGCCTAATCAAATGATCATAACCCAAGGAATTCCCATGAGATAAATAAGTTCATAAATTTAAAATCCCTAAGAAAGTGAAGGAATTTAAACATTGAAAAGTTAATTACATAAGTTATAATTGATGTGTTTAAGGTTTAGAAGATAAAATGTAATTTAAATTCTAATATTAATTTTTTATTTTATTAATATATATTTATATGTATAATTCATTAATTACTCATTAATTACTAATTTAATTTGATATCAGCTGTTTTGGATATATTTTTTATCATTCATTGTGATATTCAATGCAGTGTTGGTGATAGTAAAGGCAGTTTAGGACAATGATGATGATAAAGATAATAAAAGCCATAAATAATAAAATCGAAAATCAAGAGATGGAGATAAATATCATGATGATAAGGATGATGATGAAGTACTGTACGATAATATTGATTTTATGAATTCTTTGTCACAATTTTTTGCTTTGATTGAATTGATGGCTTGGATATTGGGGTGCTATTCTGGGAAAAAATCTGTGGAAACAGTTTAGTTCTAAAATTTAAGTAAATCAATAACTTTTATACGTTTTTCAATCATCCCATAAGTAAGTTTAAATGCATTTATTAATTTTGTAATTTGTAATTTTTAATTTAATAATTAATTTTTTAAAGGTAATTGGTTATGGTATAAAAATGTATGTATATATAAAGGAAAGTTAATATGTGATATTAGTTATTATTTTACTATTACAAATTTATCTGGTCTATTATAAAATATAAAAGCTAATCAAAGCTGCCCAACTAATTTAAAAGGAAGTTGATGAGTTAAATTCGAAAGGAATCACTAACTTTGGAAAAGATTTATAAAATCTTAACAATCTTATAAAGAGTTAACCCCAAAACCAATAAGCTAATTAATAAGAAAATCAAAATAATGAAGAAAATGGGGAAGTAATCGGTATTCCTGTTCAAGATTAATAATATATAGAATAATAGCCCTGAATGAAACGATTATACAGGTTGATTATAAAACTTATTAATTAATATATGTATATAAATATAAATATCAATCATTGTTGTTTTATCATTAAAAAATATATATAAATAATAAAAATATAAAAGTTAAAAATTTATTAAAAATGATTTATTTTTGTTTTAATTGCTTTACTTTAATAAATTTATAAAAATTATTTATTATATTTAAAACGAAAATATTCTACGAGAAAAATTGAATTTCATATATCAATTAAATCAAAAGATGTTATAGTTTTAAACTTATTATTTTCAGGTAATTTTTCAGTTCCTTCCCTTACTGATAAAATACAATGTATTCCAGCTTATTCAGCCGCAACTGCTTCAACATATCTGTCAGTTATAAAGCAACATTTTTCAGCTTTTACATTTATTTCTTTCACTATATTTTCATAACTATTTTTTTCAGTTTTTAAACCAATTTTAGTATCAAAGTGACCCGAAAATAAAGACAACATATTTCCTAAATTGGAATATTAAAATAGTAATTTTTAAGCTTCCACACTTCCACTAGAATATATGTAAACCTTTTTTTTATCTTTTATCCATTTTTCAATTTATACCTTCACCTCATCATAAACGACTTAATATAGAGTTTTTGTTTTTTAAATATATAAAAAATAAATTAAACTAATAATGATCATATTAAAAAATATTACCTCCTTTAATTTCCTAATTTTCATATGCAGATTTCCATATTTTTCCTTATATGTTTTTTAATGCGGTGACTTTTTAGTTTTCACTCATCAAGAAATCAATAAAATCGAGGATTTTTGATAAAAAATCGTTTGATTATTTATATAATTCATATTTGGAGGTTGGAAACTCAGAAATATCTATATTTTTTATATTTTAGCTTCGGTCATTAACTCTCTCAAATCTTTTTATAATTCTTAATCTGTGTAATTTTCTATTATATAATTTTTCATTTGTTTCATTGCATAGGGGAAGAGTACATCTGTAACAAAAGTAATGGGCGTTGTCGTACCTTCTATATCTAATATAACTACTTCTATTTATCTATTGTTTAAAAATCAATAAGTTATTTTATATATGTTAATTTTAAATATAAAATATTTTTAACTGCTCTTATTTTTTTCAAGATTAACCTCATTTTCTTGATCCTTATTTAATTTGGCCTTTTTAGTAGTTTAAGGCTCTTCTTGAGATAAATCGACTTTTTATGAATCATTTTAGTCATTGCTCACGTCTTCTTATTCTTAATTGTCTTGAGGCTCTTTTTTTTCTTTGCAGCTGCTTTTGATCCCTTTCTAGGGGCTCCTCTTTTTTGGGGGGCATTTTTATATATTTTATATTATTGTATTCTACCTATTATTTAATTAATTATAATATCAAAAATTATATATTATATCTATTTAATATCAACTATGCATAAACACATAAACATTTAAATAACAAGGCTTAATAAATAAACGGAAGGCTTTTTCTAGCTATAATATTCTCCATATTACTGAATTAATTTAATGTAGGTATATAAAAAAAGCTAATTTTATAAATTTATAAAAAATAAAATCTCTGTTTATAGTATTATATGTTGTATGCATAACTATTATTTATAAAACGAATTTTTTCAATATATTCTATCAATTATGATTGTAAATAATTAAACATTTTCATATAAACTATTACAAACTAATAAACTAAATTATGAAAAATTAAATAATTTTAATTATTGTAATCCTATAATGTATAGGACTCTCTGAATAAAGAACGAAAGATTCAAAAACTTCTTGTGAAGCAGGTTGCTAAAATACTTACAAGACGTAATGTGATTAAACATGCTAAGATAATTTTACGAATGATTGTCTGTAAGGATTACTTTCAAATAAAAATTGTGAAGAAGCAGGCAGACTAGAGAGGAGAAATAATTTTTTGATTTAAAATAAAATAATTTCGTCTTCAAAAGACGATTTATCTAAAGAATATTTAGGGCATTGGATTAAGTGTTGGGATAAATGTGTAGATAAACTGAGTAATAGCTTGGAAAAAAGATATGCACGCTGTTTGAGAGATTGTAAACAATCAATCATGTAGTATTCTTTAGCATTAGGAATATTAGGAATGTTTATTCTTCTTTCTGTTTTAAATTGAAGATAATTATACAGTGTACTATACTAGCTGCAAATAATAAAAATTATATTTATTATATATATAAGTAAATAAATAATAATTTTTTATTAATAAATTAAAATAAAAATATACTAATAAATGACTCAAAAAATACCAATTTGTTGTATATTTTAGTTAAATACAATTATTTTTTAAAATTTTTATTTCAATATTTTTCTTATTTCTTTTATATTTATAAAATTATATAAAATTGTTTGTATACAAAGTTAAGCCTTTACCCCCAAATATTAATTATTAGAAATTAAAAAGTATATTATACTGACATAATATTAATTATTTATTTTTTCTAACATAGTAAATAAATAAAATGGCTTCGAAACTAATTTAAAGAATTTGTTTATAAGGAAACAGAGGTGCCAACATAGATAAATTAAGAAAGGCTGCTTCATATGATGGGTGTTTTTATATCGGAGAGTCTCCTTTTTCCGAAATAAGAGAAATTAGAAAGTAATGTCTTGAGGAATTGAACAATTTTTATCTTTAAGATTTGGATAAAAAAAATAAATAGGGTAAAACAGACAAAGAGGGTATTTTTAAATAGGAGATGAGTCAGGAGATGCTAATTTGATTGAAAAAAAAGAAAGTTTTTCTTACGGATACGATGACAAAAAAATTCCCAAAAACTTTATGGAAAATTCTGCAATGGCTCAAGTAAATTTATTCCCCGAATAATTCAATTAAGAAAACTTCTTCACACTCCTCGGTACATTTATTTGGATACTTTATTACTTTTAATATTTCTAATTAACTTATTTTTAATTTTTAATAAAAAAATAGACAAATTAAATGAAACTGCCTCATAAACGATAGATCTATGTTCAGAGGCATTTGAGACTGATTTCAACAGCACTTTAGATATAACATCTCAGTATTAATCTTTCCTGAAAAGTTTCAGATATTATGGGAAATCAAAAACAGATACAGTTGAAACCACCGGAAATTCTCTCCATTCGTACCATAAAATTAAATAACAGATAAAATAATAAGGTTATAATGATGTTTTTATTTTTAACTATAAGGGACTGGAATCTATTAACTCTTGTATGGGCTGATTATGAAGGATTGGAACTTCTAAGAGATGATAAATAATTTGTAAAAGTCCATCCTGAAAACCAGGATGATTTAATCTGTAATTATGGAGATTTTATGGCTTCACTAACGAAAGGACAAATACGATCTCCCTGGCATAAAGTCACTTAACCCCCTTCAGGAATTGTATTTATAAATATACTATTCTATTATCAATAACAATTAATTAACAATTCTAAAAGGAAAGAAACTCTTTAATCTTATTTTTCTATCCCAAAGATACTTTTGAAGCTTAAAAAACAGTTATTGAGCATTAGGGAAAACCCTTAGGACTATTTGTTGATTAGTCAAAACCAGGAGGCCATTTATGGGATATCCCTCAAGAAGTTTAAACAATGGGGTAAATGTATTCAAAAAAGTGGGAACAAGTCAAAAGATACTGAAGATTTTTAATTTTATTTAAAAATAATATAAATGATTAATTATAAATAACATTACTTTATTTATTTATTTATTTATTTATTTATTCATTCATTAATTTATCAATTATATTTCATACTTATAAATACTGCTGATTAGGAATTGATATTTATTTAAATTAATTAAAATAAAGTAGTACATAATTTAAGCAATAAAACCGGAATTGAAATTATATATTTTGAGAACTCACTGATTTAATACTACTATTCTTAATCTAATAGAATGAATAAAATTATAAATAAAAGCAGAATTATTACTACAAAGAATAATATATTATAATTAAACTAAGATAAAAATTTTATTGCATAAAATATTGTTTAAGAATAAATAATAAAACACAAAAAAGTTTTGTTGATATATTATTAATTAAACCCATAAATTTTTCAAATGTCAGAGTAAAACAACCCAACTGAAAATGAACATGAATTAGGATACTAAGTTATTATTTCTTGTGTAATTTTAGTTTTTTATGTGATAGCAGCACATGTTATAGAAAGAAAAAAAGTACTAAAGTATCATTGAATTATTTTCTTTATAATATTGCAACTAAAGCAAAATTTGACATTTTTTAGATCACATTTTTGCACGAAAGCTCTCTTTCTATTTTATTTGGACTTCTCATCGCAATGATTTTAGATTAGGTGTGTAGCAGTTTTTAAATTGACAATTTTATAAAAAAGTTTAGAGCATTAATTTTAATTAATTTAATAAAAAGGCTGTGAATGTCAGAGTTGATTTCAATGAAAAATTGTTTTTCAGTGTGATATTACCCCCCATTATATTTTCAGCTGGTTATACATTAAGAAAGAAATATTTTATTTAAAATTTTGGAATGATTTAATTTTACGGAATCATTGGAACAGTTATGGCTTTTGTTGTAATTTCTTCATTTGCTATTTTGTTTAATGAGTGGAATATGTTCGGAACCAAACTAGATATTAGCGATCTTCTTCTTTTATCATCAGGTACATGAATTTTATATCACGAGTTACTTAAATTAAATTAAATTTTTTAAAAAAGTACTCTGTGCCACTGATACGGTTGCTGTGCTCAATTTGGTCAAGGTATTGTAGAATAATTAAATAATTAATATTTTATAAATAAATAAAAAATACCAATTAAATAAATATTCTTTCTTTCAAATTAGGAAGCTGAATTTCCGATTTTAAATTCTATTTTGTTTGGAGAAGGAATAATGTATTTAGAATATTATAAAAATATAGTCAAATCGTGCTTATATAATTTAACTCTAATTATTTTCAAGGAATGACGCCATATCTATAGTTATATTTAGATCAATAAAGAATTTCTTAATAGAAGCCAACTCTGATTTCGGGACCAAAGCTGTATTTTCGATCATGGGATATTTCGTTTACCTACTGTTTATGAGCATATTGGTTGGACTTTTCTTTGGACTCACGATTTCCTACTTCTTCAAAAAGTTTGATTCTTACAATTAGTTTCCTGTACGAGAAACAGCCCTTATTTACCTAATTTCATACATAACATATTTATTATCTGAAATTTTTGGGTATTCAGGTATAAAAACAATTTCAACTATTAAAAAGTTATGATTTTTAATGCATCTTTTATTAGGAATTATATCTCTATTCGTCTGCGGAGTAGTAATGGGTTAATACACCTATCATAACATTTCTCCTACCAGCTAGAGGGGAACTGTATTGGTATTTGAATCCATTGCTTATGTAGCAGAAGCTTTCGTTTTCTGTTATTTAGGTATTTGCTTTTAATGTAGCTATGCTTTTTCATTAATATAAAATAATATTTTTAATTAAGGAATGTCTCTCTATAATATGAATATGTCCCAAATTCCTTTCTTATTTTCATTTTTGATGATTGGAGTAATATTCTTAGCTCGATTTTTCGCTATTTTCACACTACCGTGCATCAAATTTCTGTGCAGATCTGAACAAGTCTTAAAGATGACTGAATTGAAGGTGGTTTGGTATTCAGGACTCATAAGAGGTAAAATATAAAAATATAATGAAGATATACAAATATAATTAACTTCTATAATTTTAACTAGGAGCTATTGCCTTCGCAATGGTTTTATAAATAAAATCCGATAATTCTCAGCTCCTTATAAACACAGTAATGGTTATTGTTGTATTCACAATTGTGATTTTGTCTTCTTTATTGCAAGTATTTTCAAGATACGTAGGTTTGTAGAGATCGGATGAAGAAGAAATGATGGAAAAAATATGCATAAATGATAATGAAGCATCCGAATTTTCTAATTTTGGATCCATTGGAAAATACCCGGGCATCAGTTCTTCTTCTGCTGACTAATAAGGATAACAGGGAAATGGTAGAATTAGCAAGAAAATCCATGATAAGTTGACTTCACTTGAAGAGAGATTTATAAGACCTGTATTTGTAAAAGAAGAAAGCCAAGGAATCAAAGAAATAAATTTGACTGACCTTGATTCTAGTCATAGAAATTCTACTCACGAAGACAATTGTCGCAAAAGAGAAAATCAGCATTTATGATTTGCTTATTTAAATTATAAATATGTTACTAATTTATTAGTTTTTTAAACTGCATAATTTTTTTAATATATAATTCAAATAAAGTTATTGTTTATATATATTTAGTTTAATGGTTTTTATTGTCACTTAGTAATCTTTTGATCTTTTACATGTTAAGTATTTTTTAAACTCACTTTTAATAATAGCCAATACTCATTTAATGTTTGACAGTCTAGATTATATTATAAATTTTGTATGTAAGTAAGTAATTAATAATGTATATATGAATGAGTAAGAAGTATAATAATAAATTCATTTGATTAAAAATCCATCAAGCATATAATATAATTAAAAAATATAAAATTATTTATTTCCTTATTCACCCAAAGAGATTTCACATTACTTTCTCAATAAAAAAACATAAAAATGGAAAAATAATCTGGTCATATATCATTAATTTAGAAACTATCCTTATAATTGCAAAAAAATCAGACTGATATTAATTTAATTTAGGCTAAAACAGCCATAAATTCAGATGTGATATTATCATCAAGCTCCGGAAGGAGTCTCAAAGTGTTGAGCTAAACTATAAAAATAAATTAAACGGGATAAACAAAAATAATTAAAGTCTTTATTGCAATAATCAGTCTCAGAATCCTATATTATACAGCTTTGGGGGCCCCAATGAAAATTACCTATCTTAATAACAACAATAGCAATAGCAATAGTTTTTAATTTCCTAACGATAACAATAACTCTTTCCTCACATAAAAGAATAATTAAAGAAAACAAAGGAAGAAGTCTAATAGTAAAAGGTCAAGTATTTATAAAAACGACAAAGAGACTTGGCGGGATGGGAAGGAGTAAACAAAGTCGATAGCTATAATGTAGAAGAGTATTTGCAATAAACTCAAAGATTGTGGGTTGCTAGCCAACAAGGCAGCAGAAACTTGCAAAGAGCAGCCGCAGGCAGAGAAAAAATGAAAAACTAATTTAATTAAAATTTTTTAACTAGTCAGAAAAACTAAAAAGTTTATCGTTAGGTTTAAAGCATATGAGTTCCACTTCTCTGGCCCTAAACTATGAAGTCAAAGATGTGATAAAAAGAGTGACTGAGTCTATGGAGTCTAAGTAAAAAAACTTTTTGAAAATTAAAAATGTTTTTTACAAATGTTTTAACTTTATAAATACAGGAACTATTAAAATATTTCAAACAAAATGAACAATTATTTAAAAAATACGTAAAAGTCATTAACATTTTGCGACTTAAGTGATATTTTGAGATAGATCTAGTCAGTCGATAGGAGATACAAAGTTTGGAATTATTTAGAGTTAATGTTATCTGAGTAATAGAAAACGGGCGGGATGAACAATCCCAGCGATTGGAATAAAATGTCAATTAAATTTCTGAACAAAAAGTTTAAGGCGGAATGTTTGAATAATAGAAATGTTTTGGACATGATAAATAATAAAGATGAAGATCTTTTGAAACAAATATTAGAAAAACGATTTGGTCTCGGCGAATATTTAAACAATAATGTGTAATATATGGATGATGAGTATGTTTAGCAGTAATATAGCCATGGATATTTGTTTTGATTCTTAGAACTTAAGATATTTCTGATATTAAGAGTTGCTAAGCTTGTAAGTTAAAATATTTTTTTTTTTTTTTGCTATTTTAAATAATTTTAATGACCTAAATAGAATCTAATTTCCGTGAATTTTTGACGAACAATCTGGAAGAAAATCATGAAGATTGTTTCCTTCAGTTCTGGAGCAATTATTGCAAAGGAGAGTATGAATAAAATAGAAAGGAATTATAATATATTATGGATACTAATAGTAATTTCTTGGAAGAAAGCTACTTCTTGAAATAAATTCTGTACATTTTCTGCAAATTACCCCAAATTATATCCAGTGATTTTTTAAGCGAAGATGATGATTTCCTTTGGATGAATTTAGTTGTCGTAAAGCTTTTAAAATTAGCAATTATTTATGAATTTTATTTTGTTTAATATCTGTTAGATTATGCATGATGAAGATCAAATATAATAGTACAGGCAGAAATAGCAATACTCTAATGATTAAAGAAATCAATAAGGAGAAGAGGAAGAGGAAGAAGATGAAGAAGAAGAAGATTAAGAAGAATAGAATGATAATATGTTGACTTAATAAGAATTTTAAAAAATAGTTAGAGACTACATATAGAATGAACAATTACCTTCAGATTAGATGATTATGTACAATTTTATTTCTCTGAACTACCATGGGTTAATGAAGGATTCTTTAGACTATTTTTATGAAAATTAACTAGAATATGAAATCATTTTAGCGATATATTTCCTTTTAAAAGTCAATTACTTTAAGGATCTTAGTTCTTTATCTTCTATCCTTCAGCAAGTTTACAGAGTCATTGTATCTAAAAATAATAATTAAATAGTGCAAAATGAATTTATAAAAGCTTGTAAAGAAGATTCTTCTAGCTTTTATTAACAAGCAAAATAAGATTATTATTAGAAAAAAGACAGCGCTTTATAGGACAAATTTTCTAATAGCATTATTGATTGCTATTTCTCATAACACAGATAGTCTAATCCTTTATTTTTATAATGTGAGTAGTAAATTACAAAAAAATGATTTTGATAATCAAAAGCTAGAACATAATTATATTTATTTAATTTCTATATATATTTAAATTGCAAATTTACTTTCTTAATTCTCATAAAAATTAATACTTAAAATTTCATTTTTCTTTTAGAACATTTAAACTGCATTTTTAATATAATAACAATATATCAAAATTAATAGACATGTATAGCCTAATTAACGAATAAATACTGAATCAGAAAAATCAATAAAATATATTATTCATTTCTTAAAAGCAAACAATTATACATCGATATAGAATATTAAAGCAAGGCTAAATAAAATTTTTAAATATCAAATAAATTGTGTGAGTAAATATAAAAAATGAATAGAAAACAGTAGGTTTTGGATTTTAAAGATCTTTCAGACTAAGAAAAAGAATAATATCTTCAATTTTTACTATAAAATAATGTTGTATTCAATGAAGAAAACCAAGAATTTGTAGCAACGATAAAAGTTGTATAGCCCCAGACAGATGATGAAATAAAATTAGACAACAGCAAAGGAAACGACTCATTTTTAAATAGCCCTGTTTTATTATAAAAGTAGAATAATAATAACTTTAATGCAAATAGGACTGAGCGATTTAGCTCAGATTTTGGAAGACTTGAATAGCCAATTATGGCAAAAACAATGCGCTAGTAACAATCTTTATAGTAATTAATTTTGATTTTAAAACTAAAGTGTTTTAGTTGATTTGTTTTAGTTATTTTATAATTTTTTAAGAGAATTTGAATAGTTAGAGAGATCATTAGAAAAACAATAATAATACCAAAAGCAAAATTAAACAACGGATAATAAAATACGAAATTCTTCAATAAAGAAAACATAAACTCTTAGATGCCCATTCTTCAAAATAATTACCAGTAAAGTTATCAGGCTCAAGTGCTGCAAACAAAGTCTATTCACCCCTCTATTTTAAATAAATAAGTAGTCTAATAGAGTGGATATAATAAATTGCAATAAAACTAAAAATCACTGAATTAAGAGTAAAAAAATATTATTAATATAATTTATATTTTTTATCATTTTATTTTCTTAGATCCCCCTATTTTTAGGCTGCTGCTTAATAATCTAGTTCTAATTTTCGAACAACGAGATCACAATCAATGCTTAAAGCCTCCTCATCTCAAATATCAAAAACCCATTCAACTACATCATTAAACAGCAGGGGAAGTATACCAGCAAGCAGTAAGGTAATTTTACAAACAAAGGATAAACCTTAATGTTTCGTTGAAGCACAATCGTAATCTAATAAAAGAAAAAGTTACGTTTAAAGGGATTTTAATTAGTCCTCTAATTAATTCAATATAGAATGGAGTACTAGTAACAGCAAAACCCCTGCAAATATTTAAAGTAATTAGTAGAAAATCGGCCAGAAATAATAGCAGTAATTACGCAAAAAAAGTTTACTTGATTAATAAAAACCTGCTCCAAAAACGCAAAAAAATACAGAAAAATAATAGAAAAACTCCAATTCTCATTTTGGATACAGCTAGAACAATGATGCGCTAATTTAATAATTTTCCTTTTTACATCATATTATAAGAAATTAAGAATATTTAAAACTGAGACCAGTTAGATAACCGAAAGGGTAGCTACTAAGAAATATTGAAGAAATTTATACAAATAAATTCCAAAAAAACAACCACCAATTGTTAAGTGGACATTTTTCGAAACATAGGGGACTGAATACAATTGATTTAAAATTATCTGCGAATATTTTATAAAAATACGGATTCGCCTGCTTTATATACAAATTTTATTCTACTGAAAAATACAAAAATGAAAAATTAGGGACACAGCATTATTTAAATTTGCTTTCAAGTGTGGAGTTCCATATAGAAAATGTGCGTTCATTATTAATTTTTATATTTTTAATGACTAAATAAATTATTTTTAAATTAAAGGAAAAACGAGAAGATAATTAGGTATAGGTACTATGGCTATATTTATTTTATTAGTTTTTACAAGGGAGTCTGAAGGAAAATGAATCATTAGTTTTTTATTTATTTGTAAGAAGTATGATAGAAAAAGAATTAAAAGTGTCTTTTTTCTAGACTTAGCCGTAAAGTAATTACCCATCCTATTTAAATAATATTAATGCAAATAATGCAAATATTGGAGGACTGTATATTAGTAATAGTTAAGCATAAGAAAACCAGTTAACCCCGATCAATTGGTAACTAAATTAATAAGAATGCTTTAAAATATCGCAATTGGTTTTTGGTGCTCACGAATTATAATTGATTCAAGACTTTATGCAATATTTACTAAACAATATACAATACTCCAGTAGTATGGGAGCTTATCAATTTCTATAATTATCCCTGGATTACTATTCTAGAATGATTAAATAAAACTCTGAGGGAAATCCGATTGTTTCCAATAATAGTTAACCTACAGGTGAAAATAGTTAATAATTGTTTCGTGCTATGCATTAGTAAATTCTTGACACTGAAAAGGTCTATGATAATGAAGACTCTGAAGTTTAGTAGCTTCTTGAAACAAGTCATAGAAGCATTTGTAATGATTCAGTTCATTAAATATAGAATAATAATAATAACTTTATTAATCAGCAAGATTTCTGTAATGAAAATATGTAATCCAAATAATTCTCCAATTAAAATAAAAAACTACAAGAAAATCCATCGAATAATGTACTTAATTTTAAGATTTACAAAACTAATTTTCATTGCTCACCCAAGATCAAGAAGGTGTTGAAAACACCACTTAAAGTATCAACTAAAATAGACATCAAAAATAAATCATAGATGGAAAATAAATATAACTATAATAGGTGTTTCCATAATAAAATCTATCAGAAATTTAAAGTGTTAACTGTTCTCCCCACTTTTAAAGCTTAGTAAATTCTTGTAGGATTTAATAAAAATAATAATATGATCTGATGCAGGAGAACATTGGGTCATCATAATTGCATTAAAGTTTTGGAGAAACTCAAAAAAATGACAGTATAAATAAACGAGAAGAAGAAGAAGTAGAAGATGTGACAAATAGTAGGGAATCAGACAAATACGAAAAAAACCGAAATTAAATACTGGATCTCGTACAAAATGAAGTACAAAAAAAATACAGCAAAGAGTGGGGACTAAAGTGGATTAATTTATCCAGTATTTAGTGGGGTCAGATTTGGACGGAGATTCAGAGGAAGAAGTGGAATCTAATAATCATAGATATCCAATGAGTGTGGGAAACTGTTATGATTCATTTTCGCACCAAGATCACGTTGCGGAAGGACAACATCAAGAGAACGATACTTTGCGGAGAAAGGGGAAGAGAAAGGAACGAAAATAACAAATTCTGGACATTTTGAGATAAAAAACAGACAGGTTAAGTGAGTCTATTTTCAAATTAGACAAAATGGAGTGGCTGAGATAGCTTTTAATCGAAGTTCCCACCAGTTAGCAGCTTCTTTATGTGGAAGAATTGCAAAGAGAATACCGGATTTTGCACAAGAGGGTATCCCAAACCATCAGTGAAGAAATATAGGAAATAGAAAACCAGCTGGAGCAGGAAAAATAATATGAGAATGACTCTTTTTCTGAAGATTTTTACCATTAAGAATAAGATGAATTAGACGAAAATCAGGACTGTGAATCGATTCGCACAGAAAAAGACACTCACTCTTAAGAGGTCAGAAAGAACTAGTTTAGTAGCAACAGAAAGTATTTCAAAATCGCCGAACTTTATTGCACATAATTTAATAGAGAAATCGATCAACTAGCTAAAAAAATTTTGGCCACACCAGAATTAACTAAAGCTGTAGGAAAACTCATTGCCTGCATTACTCAAGATTTGTAAAAATGATATAAGTAATTGACTTATATTTTATTTATTTTATTGTATATATAGATTTATTTATATTATATATATGTCTATAAAATTATAATATAATATTTTGCTAATTTTACCAATTTATTGCTATAATCTTTTTAATTAATTATATTTTTTTAATAAAATTAGTATTGCTAATTTAGCATAACAGCAGCAAGCTACCTTAGCTAATTTGTATTCATACTTTTGTATGTTTATTTATTTGTTTGTAAATTTAATAAAGAGAATAAAAGTTAAATTTGTTGAAAAAGAGGAAAAAATTTGTTTAAATATGACCTAATTGCTAGAATAGCTAATAATAATATTATTATAGTTTTAATAAAATTAATTAATATTAACTTTATAAGTAATTTATATTAAATAGGTATATAGCGAAACCTTCATAAATTATATTAAAAATTTGTTGCTCATTCTTCGATTTGGTAAACTTCTTTGAGTTTTAATTCTTCTTCGATTCCGGCTTGGTTGGCAGCGGAGATATTTTATTTGAAGAGGGAGATCCATTTGTTGGATAATTTCTTTTATTAAGTTAAAGCTTTCTTTTAGTCTTTGGATAAGACGGATCTTTTTTCTTTTAAGGCTTATTGTCTTCTTTGGGTGGCAGCTTCTTGGCTTTTTCTGGCGGTGGCTTTAACCAAAGGAGCGTTGGGGTTTAATTTTTCCAAAGTGGCGATGTTGGTTAAGGGGTTTCTTCTTTGTTGAGAGTGGGTGGTGACGGTTTATTTGGCGGGTCTGACGACAGATTGGACTTGGTTGGAGTTGATGATTCTGGCTAAGTCAGGGTTGGAAACCATAGATCTGTTGAGGTTGTAGTCTTATTTTTAGATGGATCCGTATCTAATTTTAGATTGTTTTTTTAATTATTATAAAAAAAGACTTTCAAATTATTCAAAATTACCTGTAAGTTCCGAAGATTTTGTCTAAAGATCTGAAGGCGGAAGCGGTCCAGATGATGAATCTTCCGATGTGTCCTCCGGGGCTAATTGTAATAAGTTGAGTCTGTTGACGTTGGCAATTTCGACTCCGGGGATGTTTCTGACGGCTTTAACGAGTTTGACGTTTTCGTTGGAGTAGATGAATAAGGGTCCTTTTCTTTCTTGGTATCTTTTGTTTCTTAATTTTCCTTTTCCGGCTTTGATTTTTCTGGTTTCAACAACTTTCTTGACATCATCGTAAGCTCCGGCTCTTTTCAATAATTCGACGGCTTATTTGGTTTTTTCGTAGTTTTCTAATTTGTCTTCGAAGACCAAAGGTAATTGAGGAACTTGGGCGATTCTGTGTCCTCTGGCTAAAACTAAGGGGACGATGGCAGAAGCGGCCAAAGCGGAGGCAACGGCGTGTCTTTTTTATTTGATATTGACTCTTCTGTGCCATCTTCTCCAGGTTTTCAAGGGAGCGAACATTCTTCCTTTTCTACACATGTTACCGAAGGCGGCTTGTCCGGATCTATAAATTAATTACAAAAGGTTAATATTTTAATTATAAAAAGTTTTTTCTTTTATCGAACAGACACTCAGTCATTTTTTCAATCGGATTAATTTGAAATTTTTTATTGGATTGTAATTAAAAAACAAACATTTTTTTTGCAATATTTTCTAGATTATTGATAATTTATTCTATTTTTATGTATTTCTAGTATAGTGAATTCTTAAAATAATATCTTATATGTTATTATTATTTTGTTTTTCCATGTCCTTATATTTAGATTATCTAGATCGCTCTAATTTTTTATGTTTTTTTCTACTTTTTAAAATATTTCTATTCTCTTGCTTACTCAAACATTTTATATAAATTGTTTTTTTTCATAATACTCTATTTTATTTTATTTATTGATAATTTGACATTAATTTGCCCCAAATTTATAAGTTTATTCATAGAGTTATTATATTTTCAAATTTTATTTTAAATCAATCCAATAATAAATCTCTCCTTTAACCGTTTGAATTTGTTATCCACTTTATTTATTTACCTGTGAGTTCCAGATCCTCCAACTCTGGGAATTCTAGCAACGGCTCTTCCGGTTCCCCAAGATTCGGCGGAGTGTTTTTTACCGGCCATAACGTTAACTCCGTGAGCTTATCTTCTGTTTTTGTTAATGTTGGCGTGAACGAATTGAACGATATCAAGTCTGATGGGGGCGGTCAAAACGGCAGGTAAGGGGATTCTGGTTTCGGTGGTTTTTAAGGTGGCAGGGTCGTAGACGGAAACAGCGGGTCTTGAGGTCATTTTATTTTGTATTATTTATTTATTTTTTTGCTTTTATTATTTGTTATATTAAAACTTTAATTTATACGCTTTTTTGACTCTTGTTTGAAGGATATTTTTAATTTATAATGCTTATAGCCTTTCTTTCTTTTTTTTACTTTATTAAATAAGACAAACAAATAATTTCACTACTAAATTAATTAAAAAAATTTTATGAAATTTTTATAATTCTGATTAACATCTCTCCTTATTCCCATTTTACATTATTTCTTACCAACAGACCTCTATCTCTCTCTTCATATTTCACTAATGCTCAGTTTAGCAAATAAATTCAAAGTCTCATATATTAAAAATATTTTAAATGAATTTTTATATTTATATAATATTTAATATAATATTCTTGTTTTAAAATTTTTCAGATATATATATTAATAAATTTGTGAAAATAATATTTTTAGCATATTGAAAAATAGAATACTTAAAAATGACTTATCTAATTTATTAATAATAAAATATTAGGATTATTTATATTGAGAATAAATTTTAATCCGACTTTATCATTCTATTAATTATTTATTCCCTAATTTTTTTTTAATTATTATTACTCTAATAAAAAAAAAAAAAAATAATATTTTTTTCTGAAACATTATAATGAATTTCAATTAACTAAAATAAGATTAACAGTAATTTATAGAAAATCCTACATTACTAGGAGATGCAATTAAAAATTGGGCATTTAATTAGGCAAATGAAGTTCATTCTGACAGAAGAAAGAAGTATATACTATATATAAAAATTAATTATTATAATATGATTTTTATTTGCATCCATTAAAATAAGAATGTGGGATAACTGGGATGATTTCTCTAAAACCTAATATTTCGGAGTATACAATGGGAAAACGTGTCATTAATTGTAATATTATAAAGCTTTTAATTCTTTCATTTAAATTAATTCAACAAACTATAAAAGAAATGAAGACTATCAAAAAATGCTTTTCTCCTAATAATACCAATATGATACTGATAAAGTCCTTCACTGTGATAAATGCTATTATTATTTAAATATGGCTCTAAAAAAGTTAGATGAATTATATTACTAATAAGTTGAAAGCTTTGTAAAAAATAATTCACAATTTATTAAGCAAATTCAATAAAATAATGAACCATTTGCAAGAAAAAAATATTTTTGAAATATATAATATATAAATTTTTTATAATTTTTATAGTTTAAAAATGTATATATATGTAAAATATAAATAATTCAATATAAAAGATAGTTTCATATAATTGGAAAATTTTTTTTAAGCCTTTTTTTTGCAATATCGCTATAAAAATGTTAATTTTATTTTGCTTGACTAAACGAAGTGAAATTGCTTTGGTTTTGTATCACATTTACTTGTTATTATTAGAGACCTATCTCATCAAAAAATGGGGCAGTTACTTTTTGATTTTTTTGAAATTTTACTCTTGATTTTTCTAATTAAGATTGAGGTTAATGCATAATAGGGATATTCAGATCGTTGTGCATTTTAACTATATTTTAGTTGCATTAAGAGAGCTGCATCTAATCAGCTAATCTTTTTTTTAATATAAAATTTTAACTTAAATGGTGATAGTTATTAACTTTATTAGTAGTTTTGATTGATTTCATTAGTTAATTCATATTTCGATTTTATTTTCCTATAACTTGTTATTTTAAATTACTTTTTTCTTTTATTATATCTTAGACTAATTACTTTCTTTGAAATTCCTCTAAATGGCTTTAATTTTATTTCTATTGCGACTATATTTCTTTATTTTCTTATATGGAATCAACTATTGTCTTATTATTACTACAATTACTGAAATTCGTAGGATCATTATAATTACACTCCGTATAATTTTATTACGAATATTATATTAAGTCTTTAGAAGATTGATTTTTTCTTGGATTTTCTTGTTAAGATTAAGATTTTTTTCTTTAGACTGGTTAGGCAGATTATTTTCTATGGATCTCATTTATTTGTTTTATTTAAACTTGATTAGTCTTATTCCTTTTTAAAAATTTATTTGGTCTAAATGCATTGTACAAGTACTCTTCTTAATTTTCTTTATTTATTTTACTGGTTCCTTTAGGAGAATTGACTTATTATAGTTTTCTATTCTCTTCTAAATAACTATCAAAGTTACACTATTAAAATTATTCTTATTCCTTAACCACGGGCAAGTTTTCAGAACAATTAAAATTAAAACTTAAATCATTATTTTTTTGCATATTTTATTTGTTTTCAGAAAATAAATTCACAGGAATATAGTTTTTTTAGTGATAGATAGGGAAAAATTAATATTTTTTTAAGGTTGAAAAGGAGATTTAACAAGAATTTTTTGGTAGAAATCTTATTGATTAAGTAGTTTTTATTATCTTTATTCTTTACATTCCAAATAGTACTCCTATTATTTTTCTTTTAGTGGGCTATAATTTGATATTTCTTTTATCCTTTTTCCTATTAGTTACTTTTTAAAGTTATTCTATGTAATAGGATTATTAGAAAAATAATTTAGATTATTTAGATCATTTTATTAAGTGGAATTATTTTGATTTTATTGAAAATAACCCTGAGATATGGTATTAACGTGATTGTTATTTTTAGAAAATATTTATTCTGACTTAATATAGTTAGAATCTAGATTGCTATCTGCTATTTAGTAATTAAATTTTTTCATTTTTATATTTTAACTTCTTGTTCTATTTTATCTTACAATTAATTTTTCATTCGAGACTAGTTAATTTTTAAGATTAACTGCATTTTCCTTTATTTATTTTACTAAGGTATTTTCTATAAATTTTATTTACTATTACCTATCTATTTAAGTCACAGATCTTATTTTAAACTGCTTTTTTTAATTTTCTTTTAATTTGTTTGGAATTTCCATACTTTTTTATTTTATAATTGTATTTTAATAAAATTTAACTTGTGTTTCAATTTATTCTAAAAATAAATATTAATTTATGCAATTTTTAATAATTAAATATTCTCACTTTTACAGATATTCAACTTTATTAAGTAAACAGTAGTAATATTAGTGTTTAATATTAATTAATTCTAATTTCATTTTATTTTAGATAGGTATATTATATAAACTTATAATTTAGAATTATTTATATTTAATTTAAATTTTTTTAAAAATATATTTTGTGTAAATTATAGTTTGTTTAGAATTTTGTAGGTTTTATAGATTTAATATAATTTACTATTACTTAATAGATCATCACAAAAAAATAATTAAAACGATTAATCTCAGCTAAATAAACCACTTTACTATATTTTAAAAATATATATAATTCAATTAAAAGTTAAGAATTACATATAAATTTCTATATTTTTAAAACAACGAATCACACAATTATAAAAGACAAACCAAGTTATATAAATCTAGAAAACCTAAAATAATTGATATTTTACTATGCTTAACACAGTTTATACGGATTTGAAACCTATAACTGAAGAGCATGGAGGATTATTACTAAATAGTATCTATAAAAAATAGAAAGTGAATCCAACAAAAGAAGAAAAAGCAAAACTTCTTTAAAGTCAAATGACAAATGATGATTTAGATGTTACAAATGAGACAGATGATATATTATAAAAGGTACACCAGAGTGGGAAATAAAAGAAACTTTCCTTTGAGTATTAAAAATATATATGTATAGTTTTTATTATAATTTAAAATGTTAACTTTAATTTATTAGAGACATGTTAAGTACAAATAGTGATTTGGATGAATAGTAAGAAACAGGGAAAAGTCATTCTTTGTCAGGAATTGAAGATTCCAGGTAATAATTATTTAAAATTATTATATTTATGGTATTTATTTCATATTGTTTAAAAGGTATACCAAATTTTATCACTAGAAATATATGAGAATTGAAATTTCAAGTTCAATTTTCGCAACCTCTAGTATTGCTTTTTCTATTATTGAAGTAATATACTTGAATTTTAATATATTATAATGTGTATTGTTATGACTGAAGAGGAAATATTAAAATATTATAATTTGTATTATTAAGTATGATATGAGAGTAAAAAAACCAGAAGATAACTTTAGCGATTTATTATTAACACTAGTGAGCTGTATGACTGTTATATTGAGTAAAAAAAAATTATAAAATCTAATATCTTTGGAAAACTTATTTTGTATTTTAAAGTGGTGATAATAGTTATATCGTATTATATTGAATTGCGATTGATGAAGGAGTAAAAAATAGTAACAGAACGGGATACTTTAGTATCTACTGGAAAAATTGTAAATCTACTCTTAGAGTTATTTATTTTAATATTTCATCCGAATAATTCCACTCATGGTAATTAAAAAGATGTTTATGAAATAAAAAAAAATTTAACAAATTGATAATTAATGATAAATATTTAAAGATGTTGATGTAGTGGTATTAAATAAATTGAATAAAGAACACATAACCTATAAATTAAATGACTTTTTTGGAATTATAATTCTGCTTCGAATGTACATAATTATAAGAGTAATGTTAAATTCTACCATGTATGCTTCAACAAGAGCTTTTAGAATTTGTAGAATGTATGGAACAGATGGAGGATTTTTTATGCAGCAAAGTGTTTGATGGGTATTACATTTTAGTTTTCCATAAATATATTAAAAAGCTGAATAAATTTTTAGATTAAAAACCTTTAAAAACAATCACTGTCTTATTTATATTAAGTTTGTTGATGCTAGGACATGGATTGAGAGTATGTGAAGAGTAAAAATTATAAACAAATTAGTATTTTTAATATATAAAAATAATAATAATAATGACAACAATAAAAAAGGCCTATGAAATTGTAGATTAGTGATTATGGACAAAATTTTGGATAATATTGGAATTGTTTTTGGTGTATTATAATTACAATGACAACAGTAGGTATGTTTTATATCATGTTGATTTTAATATTTAAAAATTGGACTAAAATTTATATAAAAGGCTACGGGGACTATTTTCCTGCAACTTTACCTGGAAGATTAGTTATTTTTGTTACAGCTATATGGGGAGTATTTTTAGTATCAATGATGGTCGTAGCATTAAATAATACTTTAAAAAGTAATAGAAATATAATAGTATAAATCAACTAATGTTATAAATTAAAATTTTTTGACAGTGGAAATTTCTGAATCTAAAACCTATAATGTAATCTAAAGGTTGAGGGTTAGAAAGAAATTATAAGAATAAAGTGCATGGGTTCTAACTAGTGCTACTAAGTTTTCATTAATGAACAAAAAAGGAAAACTAACTAAAGATTAGTATAGATAAAAAATTTCAGAAATTAAAAATCATACGGAATCTTTTAAAATAGTCAATAGGTATCTTTAATATGAACCTTCTAATTTTTAAATAGGTTTTTCAGAGTTTTTATATATTTTTATATAATTAGAAAAATAAAAAGAATGTATGATGTGTCTAATATTATTGAAGAAGTTGCAAGACATTTTGACTTTTTAAAAGATGAATTAAAGTTTATATCAGATAATTAATTGCTTTTAAAGGATTATTTATTAAAACTAAAGAGCACAGGGTATTTTATTTTTTAATATAATGTTTATATTCTTATAAATATATTAACTTAATTTAATAATTTCATTCAATGTAGAACTATCAATAATAATGAAATAAATGAGTAATAAAATTTTTTAAAATAATTCAAAGAGGAAGTAAAACCTGAACCTCCCAAAAACTATGTTTGATATAAGTAATAATATATTATTTTTATGAGAAAATTCATATATATATATAGTATATATGAGCCCAAGTTTATAAAATTCTAAGTATACGAATAGTATTAAATTATACTATACTTATTATACATATTTATTATCAACATAAATATATGGAGATCCTGTTAAGTCTCTTAGTGCATTTCCAGTCAATCCTTTATGTATTTAAAGTTATTATAAACTAAAGAATTTAAAATATTTTAATATTTTTTTATTAATCTACATAAATTATTTTAAATTATAAATTCAAATAATAATAATTATTTACTTTATAAATTTTGCTCATTTGAATGATTCTTAAAAAAATTATTTATATTACAATTTATTTATTAAATTATATTGATTGCAGTTATTAATATAAAAATGCATCACTAATAAATGAATATTATTAATTACTAAGAGATAAAAATAAAAAATGTGAATTGGAGTATATTATATTATATAGATGTATGGATTATTTATATTTAATATTTATTAATCTTGAAATTTTCTATTCTACTTTAGCAATATACAATTAAAACAAGTTATTTGCTTTTATTTGTCATTATATCAACAACATTAATAATAAATAAAATAAAGGCATTAATTAGAAACTGATATAAAGTTTTTTTACATATAAAAAAATGAAAAAAATAAAACACGAAATATTCCTAATAATCTAATGAATTAAAATTACGAAGAGGTACTAAAAAAAAAATATAATATAAATTCAGCTTATAATAATTTGATGCTATGGTTATAAAATAAACATCTTGAACATTAAGGTGGTAGTTATATAGCAACAAATAAAATCTTATTTGAATCAATACAAATAATAAGATAGCTGAAGTTTTTGAATAACAACTTTTAATTAAAACTACAATAAATTTCATTTTATTAGAGCTACCCCACCCTTGGAGACGCTCCAGTTTAAACTGTAAAATATAAAAAATAATATAATTTTAATTATTAATTTTTTATTTTTTATTTTGAATTCTTTTATGTATATAGGTGTAATAAAAATAAAATAAAGAAAATCAATTTTATAATAAAAGTAAATTCAATTTAATTTATCAAGGGTATTGCAGCTAATTCATGGTATTAGGATATTATTAAAGTTAAACCTATCATTAAAAAACAAAAAGAAATCGTTGAATGAAAACATATAAAAAGTTCCTGAGGCTAGCAAAGAAATAATCAATTCGAATCCTGAATAATAAACAGCTGATTTCAGTTCAAGACTCAGTTTTTAATAAGATTTTGGTTTTTTAGCTTAACCTAATCCTTGTGATTAATCTGGAAATTAATTCGGAATATAACCTGTTTAATAATAAATCTTTTATAAATATGCTGATCCATCTCATGGATATCCTAAAATGTCATTTAAGACTAATTTGGAAATTTATTCGAAATCTAAGATAATTAATTTGTTGAAAATGGATAAATCTATGTAATGGAAGATAATGATGAATAAGATTATTGGAACAATTATGATTTAAAACAAAAAGTATTTCATAATAACAAGAATAAGAAAAAGGAAAAGTTGACAATACAATTAAATAAAAAAAAAAAAAAAAAATAAAAAGTAATATCCAACAAATTTTGCTTAAGATGAATATGAATATTTATCCGAAATCGAAGATAATGAATATTTTAATATTGGAAAAATGTATTAAACGTAAGATAATGATGAAGAAGACAATATAAACAATTATTCATAAAAAGATGAAACTAATTAATAATAACAAGAAAATTATAACATAAAAGATATCATAGCTAAATAGAAATCTATATTATAAGAATATAAAATACCTAATGTAAAAGAAGAGGAACCCTAACCTGCTCCTAAACCAAGTAATATTTATTAATAAATATTTGAAAATCTTATTTAATCTTTACTTGATAATAAAAGAAATCTACAAAAGATAATAAAAAAGATAACATAATTAATGAAGAAGTTGTAAGACATTATGACTTTTTAAAAGAGTTACTTCATATACATAATTGCTATTGAAGGATTATATATTAAAACTAAAGAGTGCAGGTTATTTTATTTTATAAATATATATATATATGTATATATTCTTTATATATAGAAATTTAATTTAATAATTTTTTTCGATGTAGGACTGAATATTAAGAATAATTAAATAAAAGAGTAATACAAATTTTTAAATAATTCAAAGTAGAAGTATAACCTAAACCTGCTAAAAATTATGTTTGATATAAATAATAACATAATTATACTATTATATTTTAAATAATATTAATATATGTATAATGTGTATGAACCTACATTTATAAAATCCTAAGTTTACGAATATTATTAAATTATACTATACTAATTATATATATATAATATTTATTATTGTTATAAATAAGTCTACACTAAGTAATTTATCTTTTTAATATTTTTTTATAAATTTACAAAATTATATGAAACTAATGTATTTAGATATCGTATTTTAATACATCTATTTAAATAGTTTATAATTGTTAATAGTATAGGTTTTATAGCTATAATTTATTGAATTAACTAGTCTACAATAACAGCTTACTAGTTTATTGAATATATCATTAAAACAAATTTATAATTTTTTTTAGTCTAAAATCAAAATAGCTATTAAATCAATTACATTAATAATTAAAAATATATAGGCAAATAAAAAGCATCAAAATTAATTAAAAATTAATATAAAGTTTATTTTACTTATAAAAAAGAAAAAAAAACCACAAGATATTCTTAAAAATTCTATGAATTAAAATAACGAAGAGGTACTATAATAGAATATAATAAAAATTCAGCTAATAATAATTTGATGCTATTCTTATAAAATAAACACCTTGAACATTAAGGTGATGGGTATATAGCAACAAATAAAAGCTTATTCAATTCAATAAGAATATACTTTTAGCCATAGAATAGCTGAAGTTTTGAATAAAGCCTTTTAATTAATACTATAATAAATTTTAATTTATTTTATTAGAAATTCCCCGCCCTTGGAGATGCTCCAGTTTAAACTGTAAAATATATAAAATAGTATAATTTTAATGATTAAATTTTATTTTTCTTATTTCAATGCTTATATGAATATAGGTGTTCATAAAAATAAAATAAAATAAATCAATTTTATAATAAAAAATTAAATATAAATTAATTTATAAAGAATGTTGTAGCTGATACATGGGGTTAGGAAATTGTTAAAGATGAAACTACTACTGAAAAACCCAAAAAGAAATTGTTGAAAAAAAAGAAATTAAAAGCTCCTGAAAGTAATGCGGAAGAATTCAATTTTGTTCCTGATTAATAAGTAGCAGTAGATTTCAGTTCAGGACTCAATTTTTAATAAGATTTTGGCTTTTTAGCTTAAACTAATCCTTGTGATTAATCTGGAAATTAATTCGGAACATAACCTGTTTAATAATAAATCTTTTATACCTATCCTGATCCTTCTCAAGGATATCCTAAAAATGTCATTTAAGACTAATTTGGAAATTTATTCGAAATCTAAGATAATGAATATGTTGAAAATGGGTAAATCTATGCTATGTAAGATAATGATGAATAAGACTATTGGAACAATTATGATTTAAAAGAAAAAAGTACTTCATAATAACAAGAATAAGAAAAAGGAAAAGTTGACAATATAGTTAAATCAAAATCTTCAAAATAAGAACCTAAAAAAGCTACAAAAAAAGAAGCCAAACCCTAACCTGCCCCTAAGCCAAGTATTATTTATAAAAAAACATTATAAGTTTTATTTTTTTTATAATCTTCATTTTAAAATAAAAGGAGTCTTCAAAAGATTATAAAAAGAAGCAGAAAAAACTGAAGATGGATAATAAGTTGATGAAAAAGTAAAAACAAATATTTATTAAAATAAAAATGAGAAAAAAAAGGAATTTAAAATTTAATTTGAATTTTTATAGGTTGTCAAACAAGAAAAATTCTCTATTAAACAATTGAAATAAAAAGAAGCTGCAATCATATCAAGTAACCCTGATAAATATACCGAAGTTGATACTTCTAGAGATCCCATTAATTTAGTCTTTATTGGACACGTTGATGCCGGAAAATCTACTTTATCTGGAAGAGTTTTAATGAATGCTGGAGAAGTAAATCTAACTAATTTATATTGATTTGATTTTATAAAATTTGTTATTAATACTAATAGATCGATGAAAAAACTATTACTTCTTTCGAAACCGAAGCCAAAAAGAAAGGAATGGAAGGATGGTTCTTAGCTTACGCTATGGATATTAACGAAGATGAAAGAAATAAAGGAAAAACAGTCGAAACAGGAAAAGCCTTCTTCCAATTATCTAAGAGAAGATTTACTTTACTCGATGCCCCTGGACACAAAAACTACGTTCCCAATATGATTATGGGGTAACAAACTCAATTAATTTCTAAATTACCTTTATTTATAAAATTCAATTAAAATATTTTATCACTTGAATTATAAATATTTTCTATTTTTATAGAGCCTGTCAATCCGATATGGCTTGCCTCATCATTTCTTCCAAATAAGGAGAATTTGAAGCTGGATTCGAAAAAGGAGGACAAACCACCGAACACGTTCAACTTATTAGAGCTTTGGGAGTTTAAAACTTATGCTGTATTGTAAGTAAAATGGATACCTGTAATTGGAGTTAAGAAAGATATAAATATATTACTGACACCATTACCCCCTGGTTAAACTAAACTTGTGGTTTTGAAAATGTAACTTTCATTCCCCTCAATGCTTTCGACGGACACAATATTGACGGAAGAGTTGACCCTGGAGTTTGTAATGATTCAAATAGAAATATCTAATATAAAAATAAGTTATATTTCTTATTTTAAATTTAATAAATTAGGCCCTTGGTACAATGGACCTTCATTATTTGAATATTTAAATACTGCTCCCGTTCCCGCCAGAGATTCAGATGCCGGAGTTAAAATCCCCATTTTAGATATTTACAAAGAAGAAGGAAGAGTATTCCTTTACGGAAAAGTCGAAACTGGAACCATTTTCGAAGGTAAATATACTTTTTTATTGGGATATTTTATAATACAATCTATTGTTTATAATTTTTTCTATAGATATATACGTAACTACCATGCCATACAGAAAGACCTTCTAAATTGCCGAAATTTATGACGCTAAAGATAGAAGATAATACTACGCTGGTCCTGGAGAAAATGTAAAAATGAGAGTCAAAGGTATTGAAAACATTGATGATTTATAAAGAGGATATATGATTTGCTCCACCGAATAGTTATGTGGAGTTTCTACTAAATTCTAAGCTGAAATCTAAGTTTTAGAAATGCCCATGAAGAAATAAGTTATGACTTCTGGGTAAAACATAAATATTAACATGATTAATTTTTATAAAAATTTATATCCTAATAAATAGATATTCATGTGTTTTGCACATGCATACCGCTGTCCAAGAAATTGAAATTTCTGAAGTAAATGCTACATATGATAAAACTCTTGGAAAAATGTTAAAAGCCTCTGTTCTTAAAAATGGAGAAAAAGGAATTGTTACTATTGAAGTAAATTAACTAATTTTTCAATGTCATATTTTAATTATCTATAATATTTATATTTTTATCAGACTGACAGAAACATGTGTTTAGAAAAATTCGAAAATGTCCCTATTTTGGGAAGATTCACATTAAGAGATGAAAATACGTAAATAATTATAACAAATATCAAATTTTATAGATTATATTTTTATCATTTATATTTTATTCAGCACTATTGCTTTTGGAACCATTAAGAAATACGTACCTACTTTCAAAAAGAAATGAGAGGTGTAAAATAACTAATTTAAAAAACTCTTAAATAAATAATTCTATTAACATTAATGATCACATATAAAATTTAATTATTTAAACATATAATATAATAACATTATATTTACTTGTATAATCAATATATCAGTACTTATAATTAAATTAAAATTCAAAATATTTATGTGCTTGTTATTGTTAAATAGATCATAAATAATGATATATTTAAATTTTTCTATAACCCTAACATTTTTTTTTTTTTATGATATAATATAAACTATATATATTTTTTTATATAAAATATTAAATATTGTAAAACACCAATATGTATCCATTATGGAAATTTTATTCAGCTTTTATTCCCTCTACTTATTTTAGTATTTAATTATGATTTTTCCAAAATACTTTCCAAATTACTAATATTACTATTATTATTTATAGTAGAATTCGGATGTATAGGCAGAATATTTATATTATCAGGATGGAAACCTGAATTTAACCCATGCCCTAAAACTTTACCAATAGCAGGTGGAGGCAGATGAGAATAACTCATCGTTCTTTAAGCTTAATAACTCTATCTATGTTTATAAATAATATTAACTAAGCGAAAAAAAAAAAAATTAAATGTTCACTTACCTACTTCTCGGTAGTTTACTCAAAGGACCTAAAGTAGCTAAAAATTCTTCATATCTAGGTTTAACAGTTTATAACCTTGGTAGTTTTACACTTGATTTACTATTTTTAGTGCTTTCTGTTCCTTCACGATTTTTTTGAATAAGTTATAAATTAAAGGAATCTATTATCGAATTGCCCATAAGATTTTCTTTATATTTGTTTTTTATTTAACTTATATTCGGTTATGACATATTTATTGAATTGAAATTTATTGTATCATCTATAAAAAAATATTATATTATGATAAAGTATTATTATAGAGTGTTTATTTCCATACCTTATTAAAGTTACAAATCTTTTTAGTGTAATAGATCTTAAGTAAAGCTCTGGAAAAGGTCTTCATTTATTAAATTAGCTTTTATTTTGCCATGTGTTCTTTTTTCAGGAATTTTTGCAGGTTTTGTATGTAATTCTTTCAAAAATTCTTTATTTCTATAATCAGTTTCTGCTGACAAATCTAGTTCTTCATCAATTTCTTTTATAAGTTTTCTATAAAATAATGGAATAATCTTTCTATTAGAAATTTAACTTTTTTATTTGTATTATATATTTTATATATTACTTTTTTTTCTATCTATTTAGATGTGGCTAATCATCACTTCTGCTCAAATTTCCTGATCGAGTAATATTTAAATACTCTGTTTTCGTCATTCTAATAGAATTGACAGGATTTAAAAGGTTGTCTACATTACTTATATCAAGTTATGACTATATTTTGGGACCTTGTCTGTATCATAACATAAAATGTATTTATAAAAAATAATAGTAATATATACTATATTAATCTATACTTTATTGAATTTTCTTGTATTAATGTAACTCCCTTTTCATAACAAAAAGATCATAGGTGTTTACACTTGACTAACCAAATTATGCATTTTATAGGCCAACACTAAGTCTTTATTAGTTTTTTAGTCTTCCTAATACATCATCCTACGCAGGAGATTTAGGAATAGTAAGCTATCTTTAATCATCTCTTTCAGTTTCCCCTTCCATTTTGGAAGAAGTTTAAATAGACTAGGGCTTACCCGGTACAAAGTGCCCAATATTGGTCATTATAGGGCCTAATCTTTCTGTTTTCGCTCCTTATAATGGTAATATCTAATGACAATTTATTTATTTATTTATTTTTGCTAAAACTCATTTATTGCGAAAATAATTACTTTTCCATCGTAATCATAAGTAAATACGTTTTTCTTTGCATCAGATGATATATTTTTAATCTAGATTGCTATTCCTTTAGTTCCAATTCCCTTTGTTACTGTTGCAATTCTTATTCATATTTCATTTGCATTTCTCTTTCTTTACTTGTTCTATATTATTCTTCCACTAAATCGAGAACTACAGGAACTGTTTAGTCAACTAGTGTGTATTAATAACTTAAAATATACAAAAAATTAATTTATGAATCTATCGTATTATTTATTATATTTTTGCTTTATTAAATTAGTATTATACATGTCATTTTATGATTTTTTATTTCCACTTTCTGACTGTTCAGTTTAAGGCTTAGCACTGGGTCGAAATCTAATTTTATTTTATGTACTTCTTTTGCTTGTATGAGTTTTTTTCATTACTATTTATGATAAATGAACTAATTAATTAAGGCCTAAAAACTTTTAATATATATCTTATTTCGTTACCATCAGAAACATTATCTTCAATAAATGTATCTTTTTCTCTATACTCAATTTGCATGGCACCTCTTTTCCAGTGTTCTGGTTAAATAACTTGCGGTTCTATATCTTCAACCATTCCATTCATTCTATCTTCTTTTAAAACATTATCCCATTTAATTTATGAAGGTCCAAGAGCTATATCTATTAGAGAAAAACTTCTACATATCGAATGATTATTCAGTTTTTCTCTATATAATGATCATATAATTGCTGAGCTCCTTTTACTATAACATCTTCAATTATCTCTTTTATAACCAAAGTCTTTTATTTTAGATAAGAAAAGTTGTAAAGGAAATACATATTTTAATGATTTTATATGCTATTTTACACTATTTCCCAAAATTTCTGAAACTTCTGATGGCTATTCTCTTATGTAAATATGTTTCCATTCTGCTTACTAAGCTAAATGCTCCGCATAATCGGTTTCATCAAAAAATTCCAAATGAGTTAGTTATATGTTAGAAGCTGATCTCCCTAGGGGACTCTGATTTCCTAATGACATGTATCTTAAATCTATTAACAATAATTATGGGTTTTAGATTTAATAATTTTTTTAATAAGCTATATTTTATAACTAATATTATTTATATTTTTTTCCAGCTTATATTTCAAGTTTAGGTTTTATTAATCTTATTATTACACTTAATTAGTTATAGAGTAGTGGTGAAATTCGTCTAAATAATATATGAGCTATTCTTCTTTATTCTCCTACTTTTTTTTTAAACATCTGTATTTTTTTATAAATATTTATAATTTTATAAATTTTAAAGTTGAAATTTTTATAATATTATCTTATTTTACTAATATAATTTTCAGTTACTTTAGTAAGTGAGCATCAAAATAAAATAGAATTAATAATAAATAGGTATTCGTATTAATTATATATATAAAAATATATTTAAAATTAGAGTCCAAGCTAACTAAACATCACAAAAAAAAAAATTATATTGATCTAGTTTATAAATTGATTAAAAAGATAAAGAAATTATGAGCAGAGCAGGATAACTATAAAAAATAAAAGATATGATTAAAATTTACGGAAGTGTTGGGATTGCTACACACACTGTTCTTTCATTAACTTCTTTGGGAGTAACATATTCTTTGGTGAGATATGGAAATTTAGATTATTAAAAAGTATTTGATAAACTGGGAATAAATTAAAATAGCATCAAAGATGAAGTAACTATTAATTATTTATATTTATTTCATAACAATACAATTTTCTAATTACTTTTATTTGTATTTGAAAAGTAAGGATAATAAGGTAATAATGCTGTAAAAAATGCTTCTGATTTCACTATAGCTTATATAATTCATAAATCTACCATGCCTGTCAGAGTACCCATTACTTTAGCTGTAGTTCCCATAGTAGCCAGAGCAGTGAAAAGAGGGAAAAATGAATGCCTAATATTATTCAGAAAAAAATAAAATCTAACTTATTAATATATTGTTATAGAACTTATAAGAAGCGTTTAAAATGAATACTTGTGATAATAAATAAAGTTAAATATGCTAAAGATTTTATGTTAATTTAAATAAATATATTATATATGTATATAAAATCTACAAAAATTATTTTTAGATATATTTTTTTTAAATAACAATGAGTTACTATTTCTTCTATTTATGAAAACCCAAAAGCTAATGAAATAGTTAATAAATTAATTAATATTATTATTATAATTTTTCGCGTTTATTAAATACTGAACTACAAAATATTAATCAAACAACATTTAATTTTGAAAAAAAATATTATAGAAATTATAAATTTTTCATGGAAGACTAAAAAGATATATATCTAACTCAATAGATAGAAGACGAGTAATAAAACTAGAATTTAAATTAGCAGTTGGAAAACAATAATAATGAACTAGAGGAAGCAGAAGAAGCTGAGGAAGAAGAGGAAGAGCAAAATGATATTTTAGAAACTAAAAATTAGAATGGAAACTCAAATTCCGAAAATGCTAAAGATGAATAAGAAGAGGAAAATGAAGGATAAAAACAAGTTTAGGCAGAAAATTAATTAAATATATAAAATGAAAAAAATAACAATAAAAAAGAAGATTAAAATGTAGTAAGTGCAATTTAAGTGCAGAAAAAAGCATTTATACAAAATGATACTTAAGAAATTTTATCACGAACATGGTAAAAAAGGTTAAAATACAGTGACGCAATTCAGATACTAATGTAATAAATAGAACAAGATAATAATAAATAAACTTCAACAGGTTAAGATCATAATAAATTAAGGTCAATTAGAGTTATGTTATCATTTTTTTAAATAAAGTGCAATAAAAGCAACAAGCTTCGAAGTAAATGAAAATTCTAAATGTTATATTTATAAAGTGAGATCATCTCCATACTTACATTTATTTAAAATTAGATTAACGCCTTATTAGAAATACAGAGGAATGGTTGAAACTATATAAGTTGATCAGTAATATTTAACTGAGAAAGAAATGAAAAGTTTTTAAACAACATTTACAAATCTAGAATGAAGATTTGTTGGGGTTGAAATAATTATAATAAATATTCTATAAACATTATATATTATAGGAATTTATATGTAAAATTTAAATACAGAAAATTTAATATTTTTGTATTGATTGGAATAAAATAATATAAATCAATATTGATAGAGAAAACAATATTATTAATGGTTATTATAAAAATAAAATAGGTAAATAAATTACAATAAAAATTATTCAAGTAAATTAATAGATAAATAAATAACTTTTTTATCATAAAATATTCAATACACAATAGAAAAATTATTTATAATGAATAAACAATAAATAAAGTAATGTAATGCTCTTCCAATAAAGAAAAAAAATATTGTAAAGATTAGAATTTAAGTTGTGGGTTTATATAATTGTGTTAAATTTTAGTATTTATGTGAAGAAATTAACAAATTAAGATAATTTCTTAAATATTAAACTTTGAAATACTTTTTGGTCGTAGAATATTAAGGATAAGATGAAATTTAATACAGAGAGGTATAGAGAAGATTAGCCAGTACCCATGCATAAATATTTTAATTTGAAAAATTAAATGAATAGGAAAAATACAAGAATGTATGTGAAATTAATGAAAATGACTGTAACCCTTTTATTTGGAAAAACCCTAGCTTTTTTGAGAACAATTTCAAAACAGCCTATTTTTACCCTTTTATCATAGAAGAAACGCGAAATGAACTATATATTTCTATTGAATAATTCATAAAATTTTTAAAATACTAATACAAAATAAAGTAAAATGATATATTAAATATCTTGTTTGTTTTTTAGTGAGAATTATTATATTTTTTTTTCTTTTATCAAATTATTAATATAATTTTGATATTTTAGATAACTACAAGAATATGGAATTTAGCAAATGATACAAAACACTCAGCATTTTTAAGGATTAGCATTTAATGCTGTTGAAAAAAAATTAACAGAAAAAACTGTCAATTCTAAAAATAAGTCTTTATTTTTTCTTAAAATGCAATTAGAGGGATTAGAATGCATAAATTTACTAATAGAACTGAATGAAGAATATTGTCCGAACACTATATAAAATTTTGAAGCCTTATGTAAGGAAGAAAAGTACATTGATTAATATAATTAAATTAAATGTTACTTTAATTTAATGGGATTTTAATTTTTATTGTATTTAGAATTAAATCGTCTTAAAAATAAACTGACTATTTCAATTATTCTTAAATAAATGTGCAGGGCGATTTTTTATAGTTTACATTTGCGGGGAATCAATCTGAATAAAATAAAAATGGAATAAGCAGCAAACTTTAAAATGTTAAACTTTCTGAGCACAGTATTAATCCTAATAGTGAAATAGGAAATCCCTATAATAAATATTTCAATGACGAAGTTTAAGTTCCTTTTCGGTGTAGACATGATACAGCCGGGGTGCTAAGTATGGGCCAAACAAATGCAACACTAAACAATTAGAGTAAAATCTATATAATGCGATAAAAATGTGAAAATTTTGAGTAAAACAACGTTGCTTTTGGAAGAATTTTATTTGGATACAATAACTTATTAGAATATTGTCTGTAGAATCAATAATAAAAATAATTAAATACAAAATCATAATCATCTGATGGAGTCAATCTTGCCAAATTAATTAGTAATTATATCAAATTTTAAATAATTGATTGCGGAACTTATCAGTATGATGAATGTGATTTCTATATTAGAGATTTTACTATAAAATTCAAAATCAGAAGTAATATGGACGAATTCAGTCCCAATTATACTGGTCCATATCCAGATTATGCCCCTAAAGAAGACCATAAGTTTCAATGTAATAATAAAATACAACTTTTTTATTATTAATTAAATTAATAATTAAATTTAGAAATAAAATAAGAAATAGAGTATACTCTTGATAATTTAATGAATAATTTGTTTGAGTTTAAAAAATTAAATTAAGAGAAGTAGAAAAAAATACTATTAAGTTTAATTTAAAACAAAGTTGAAAAAATTTTAAAGTTTTTAAACAAAAACTGTGATATATAATATAAAATAGGAGAAATGGTTATAAATTTCAATGTTTTTTCATTAGTATAAATAATAAATATAGTAACAAATGTAAATAAACTTAACGAAGTCATTAAGGATAGTATTAATCTTTATGAAACTTCGCAAAAATAAGTAATTAAAACTTTTATTAAACATTTTTAATTTCATTATTAGAGTTTAAGTTATTGTAATCTTAAAATTAGATATTGAAAAATAATAAAAGAGAAGAAGCTGCATTAAGAAAAAATTTAAATGAAGAAAAATTGAAAACTCTATCCTTCATGCTTGCGTAAAATTATATAATTATGATGATTATTTATTTAATATATTTTAATTCTAGAGATATCGAAGATCCGTTCAAATTTACAGTACAAATATAAAAGTATAAAAAATATCATTTAGAAGAAGATAAAACCAGATTCAAATTTGATTTTGAGTATGATACTATTTGCATACTATTAACATTTAATAAAATATATGTTTTATATTTAATATTATGAAGAAATTCGAAGATTGATGAAGAAGGAATGTATTCTATAAGAGATATTATTTTAAAAATGAAAATATAAGATATTTAAAGCTAATTATGAAGTAAACATAATTTTCAGACTAAAAATTACACTTATAATTATAGTAAAATATATCATACCATTTTATTTTTAAATAGGTACTGCCCAATATATTAAAATATAAAAATTCTAGCAGATGAAATTGCTTAAAATCAGGATTTAATAAAATTAGTTTTAGATTTAAGGTAATAAAAGTTTAATATTATTATTTTTTATGTTAAATGAATTTTTAAAAAGAAAAACCGGAATAAATGATAAAATAGTTTAATATTTGGTAGATAAAATTGTTAAAAATAAAAATATTAAAGATTTAAGACTATATTTAACGTAAATAAGATCATTTAATTAGTTCTATAAATTAAAAAAAAAATAATTCATTTTTTGTAGCGGAGCTCCTAATCATATTTCGTTAGAAGTAGAATAATAAATGAGATAAAAATTATCAGAAAGGTTTAGTCAGTGGGACTAGATATGTGTTTTTATATGTTGATTTTAAGATATTTTAAGTAAACCAAAAATTCCACTTTTTAAATTATTATAATAATATAGGTTTGATTGTAGATAAGTGAATATGCATGATAAATTTATAATTAAGATTAAATTCATTTAAATATATCTCATATATTATAGTTATTGTAGATTTATCACACAAATTTTAGAAAAAGTTAATTTCATTTTGATTTATTGATTCCATAAGTTTTAAGTCTATCCGATGAAACATTTGTTATCTCCATTGGCTAAGAAAGATTTGTTAAAAAGACTCTATTTTTTTAATTTTTTTTCTCGTCTCCTGAAAGTTCATCATCATCATCACTTTCTCCTTCTTCTTCTTTCCTAATTTTTTGAAGAAGTCTGTGGACAGAGGTTTAATTTTTCTTTGTTTAATTTTTTCTAATTTAGCTTGCAGTTTTTCTATTTTCTTCTCAGGTTTTTTGCTTTTCTTGAGTTTTTTTATTTTTTCTTAAATAGTTTGCATCTATTCGTTTTCTTTTCTTATTTGATACTTAACTAATTTCGTACTTTTTTCTATAGCATTAAGTTTGACTTTATTTTTCATGATTTTAGATTTAACCTTTTGTACAAATAAAGTTACATTAATTTCCAAAAAAAATCATAAAAATCTTCATATTATTTTACTTTTCCTTCATCTTCTCTGTAGGGGGCCAATTTTTTGAGAGAAATATAATTATTAAGTAATTTAGGATCAGAAAATAGTATATTTTCATCACTGAGACCGTATGACTCGGGAGCAACTTATTGGTATTTGAATTTAGTTTTTATTCCTCCAGCAATAACATCTTCAAAATCTAAAGTATAGTATTCATTGACAAGTTTATCTAATACTTCATCAGTAAACTTTTCTTAAACCTATGAAAATAAAAATATAAGTTTAATTAAGTAATTTTATCTTAATAGATTGGGTAAATATATATGTATAATATAATTTACACTCGAAAGATCATTTTTTCTATCAATTATTATACATCAACTTTAGTAGCTTTGACGTGTTCGTAGCTCTGCTATTGTTGGTATTTTTCTTTATCAAAACATTCATCGCAAAGCACGTATTGGGTATTAGATTTCAATACATACATGTCAGTATATTCATTCAATTTGGTATCACATTTCTTGCATATTTTAAACTTAGAAATGATGGATTTCAAAATTTCTTCTTATGGAGGAGCACAATTTTGGGGAATTACAAATCGCTTTAACACGTGGTGTTCGTGGATTTTCGCATTATTGCATGTTTAGCATAGAACGTAATCAGGACAATTTTGGCAATCAAATCTTTTTCACATTGAAATTAATATATTTTTGGATTTCAATTTTATGTAATATATATTTTTATTATACCTTAATTCTCCGGGTTATAATCCTCTTTCACAATTATCACAGTACCAACAAATCATATTGTATTCTTCTTCTTCATCATCTTCTTCTCCGTTTTATTTTTCTATTTTTCTGATAGCTTCAACATCATCTTTGCTTAGATTTCTATATTATTTGTTGTTTTAATTTAAAATAATTTTTTGGATTATAATTTAAGAAGTAAAAAAAACTATTACTTTTTTTGAGCAATGGGAATATTGATTTTGGGTTAAGTTACATCTTTGTCAGAATTTTTTCCTTTTTTTTCTTCTTTTTTTTTATCTTCTATTTCTAGGTCTTTTTCATATATGTCATCAGCTTCCTCTTCCAATTCTTCCGCATATTTAACCAATTCTTCACCATCAATATCGTCTTCTTTTCTATATTTTTTTCCAAAGTTTTTCTTCATCATTTTATCATATTCTTCCCCGTCAAATTCCTTTTCCAAAAACTATTCAAAATCTTCATTTTCTATAATTTTTTCATCTTTAATTCCTCCAATTTGTTATATTTTCTTAAGTCTGTCTGTTTAAAAAATTATATACTTTTTTAATTATTGTAATTTTTTGCTTTTCTAAAAGTTTGTTTACCTACAATTTCTTATTTCTTTATATTTTTAAGTCTCTTAACATCTTCTTCCATTTAAACCTTTTGGTTTTGTTTTTCTTCACGTTTTTATTTCCTTTTTTCTGCTCTGGCGCTTTTACTTTACCTTGCTGAATCTTCAATAGTTCTTTCATAGGCTATTATTTTAAAAAATGTAAATTATATTTTAAATTCTAATAATATATATAATAAGCTAAATTACTAACGAGTTAAGCTCCGTTGGGCTCTTCATATCTGAAATCATATTTGTGTTCAAAAATTTCAGTTTTTTCTTCTTCTTCTTCCATTTCATCTTCTAATTAAGAGTCATATTAAGCTTCGGCATAATCTTCTTTATCAATCCATCCTTTTGTCAAAATATATTTCCTTAAAAATTGATCTTTATCATCTAGTTTTTCTTTATCTCCCCACATTAAATCAACTAATTACTAATCTTTTTTCTATTAAAACAAGCATTAATTATGTTATATTATATTTTATGTTTTTTTAAATTTAATTTAGTAATTTTTACATTTTTTTTATCCAATTTAGTTTATAGTTTTTTATAAGATTATTCTTCTTCATCTATTTAAGCTTAACTTTTCTATTTGACCTAAAAGAGTCCACCTTCATTTTCTTCTTCATCTTCATCATCATCACTGTCATTTAATAGTTTGCTTTAAGCTTTAAATTCATTTTTAATTCTAATTTATTCTTCGTGAGGAGTTTCAGTATTATTTTTTTTAGTTTTTTTAATTATTTGGCATCAGAATCACTACCACTATCGCTATCTGAATTTTCACTATTTTCCATTTAATCTTCGATATCTCTCTATACCATTTCTTTATAAGAAAACTTTTTTTAATCTTTTTTATTCCCTTCTCCTTCTTCTTCTTCTTCAAAATCATCGTCATTGAAGAATTTTACTTTTTCATCATAAATATCTTTAGACTTTCCTATAAACAAACAAACAAAATAAAATTATTAAAATAAGTATTAACTAAAGTCACAGTTATAATAAATTTACCTTTAAGTTTCGCTAATGTCTCTATAAACTTAAATTAAGCCTTGTCAGTGTCTAAATTACCAAACTCATCTTCAGATTCATTTGAGGAAGAATCATCTTGAGAAAGATAGTCATCACCCTTTTATTTTTTTCTTTTCTTTATTCTTTCTTTATCATTTTATCAAACTCTTATTTTCCCATTCTATTTTTGGCCTTGTCCAAATATTATCTTTTAAGTTTGTCATCAATTTACTTTGTAATTTTTTTAGAAGCAAGTTTAAATTCCATTTTTTAATTTTGCTCATCCTCTGAAACATCTGCAGAATTATTTTCTAAAATATTTTTTTTTTCAAAATAGATTTAACTCCTGTTTTTTCCTATTTTTCTTTCTATTTCATTTTTTTAGTTCTTACTTATTGTGATTGAAAATTTTACGAGTTTTTTTTATTTAATGAAAAAATTTTTGTTTTATTTTTTTAATTCACAGCCTACTATTATTTTAGTATATTAAAATTAGCAGCATAACAAATTTATATTTTTACTCGGGTCATACATATATTAAATAATAATAGCAATAAAAATACTGAAAGTAAGAAAAATTTATTCATCCTAAATACTACTAAATGTCTTCAAATAAAGGAAAGTTAATATATATTACAAAATTGTATATATTTGGTTATATATTTAATTACTATAAAATGGCGTTTTTAATTTCTTTGCTTATATCATTTTCTATTTATATACATACATTTAAAAATTTTAAATATTATATAAACACAGTATATTAAATAACTCCTAGCTCCTAGTATGCTTCATGTTAATATATTAAAATAAAATTTATCAGATAATAATATTTAATTATTTAGGTTAGATTTTATTAGAAAATAATAAAAGAAATTATAAATTAAATAGGTTTTTAATAGAAAAATTTATCATAAAAAAAAAAAAAAAAAATTATTAATATAAAATTTTATAAATCGAAAAAAATTACCCTTTTCAACATGTAATTTACATAACCTTAAGCAGAATCATTATCTTTTGTAAATATATTAAAATCTGAAGAATAATATTTTACAAAAGACAACTTTAAAGCGAAAATTTCCTCTTTCGTACCAGTAAATTATTTTTCAAACTATTTTAATAAAAACAAAAACTATATATTATGAAATTTATATAGGGAGAAGTTTACTATATGGATGAATTTTTACCTAAACAAATTTGCGAATAGTTAATCAAATTAACTGAAAGTATTGGATACAAAGATGCCCCTATAACAACAGGAATAGGGAGAGGAATCATGGATAAAGAAATAAGAGATTGCTAAAGAGTTATGATTGATGATTTTGAAACAGCCAAGTTTTTATATTAAGTATTCCTATAAGTATCTCCTTTATGTTCTGAAGGTAAATAGATATGATACATTGAATTATATAATTTTCTTTCGGTTACATGAAATGGTTTTTAGGAGCTTATTTGAGTGGAGTTAACGAAAGATTTAGATTTTTAAAATATGAAAATGATGGGGTATTTAAAATTCACTAGGATGGCAGATATCCTTAATCAGATTGTTGTTTTTCAATGTATACTGTACATTTTTATCTTAATAGCGTCCCCTAAGGTATTTTAAAAAAATAATAATTATATTTTATCATAAATATATCTTTATAATTAATAAAAAGGAGGGGGAACCAGCTTTATCATTCCATAAAAAGATAATAAATAAAATAAACAAATTATTAGTTCAATAGAGGGTAGGGTAGCAATATTTAGACAGGATGGCTGGTTCCATTAAGGAGACAAAGTAAACATAAAAAATAAAAATTACTTAAAAATTTAGATATATATTGATTTCATTTTTTGCTTAAAGGTGTTATAAGGACCAAAATATACAGTAAGAAATGAATTAATGTACAAATATTTGACAGACGAAGAAATAAAAAATATTCCATAAAAATTATGTAAAATTTGTAATTAAGAAGTTCAAGCTATTCCTTATAAAAAATGCAATCATAAATATGTAAAATGTGGTTGCAAAATGTTTATGGAGTCTTCTTTCTATAATGTTAGTGAACCAAACTGTTTTTTATGTAGCATAGATAAAAAAAAAAATCCTATAACAAAAAAAATGAAATAAAAAATATTAAATAATATACTGCTGATAATTATTAATTATAATAAATAAAATTAATATTATAAAATTAATAGCAAAATTAAAATGTGTAATTATCCTTAAATTTTATATCAAAAATTTAAGAATTCTTAAAATATACCCTCTATTTTATCTCTAGCCTCCTAAATTGAATATAAATTAGGTTAATTTATTTTTCTGAAATAAATTTTTTGTTTAGAAATATATTATTACATCCAAAAGAGAATGTCCTCCTTCTACATATTCTACTTTTCTTACTATTCTTTTTTCTTTTAGTTTTTTAATGGAGTTCGTGTAATATTTGACTTCTAAACTGTCATCTTCATAGTCATACAAAGCCAATTTATCGGCCTAGTTAATGCTAACAAAACAATTTTTAAGACTGTGAACAATTCTAAAGGATAATGGCAATTTTTTAATCCTATCAGCTCTGCAATTGAGTAAGTTAATTAATTTTTATGAATATTCGAATTATTTATTAAAATATAATATTTACACATCTTTTGAATTTAAACATGATTCAACCATAATTTATCTACCATCAAGAAATATAGGATTTAGTTATGCCTTTTATTCAAGGAAATCCTGAGACAAAGCAACACTGTTGAACATGATCGAAATAAAGTTGAACGGTAAGCTTAAATTATCTTCTGGACATTCTTTTTTTTTTTTTATTATTAAAAAATATAATATAATTAATTAATTAAATAAATATTTTATTTTCTGTAAATGGTTACTTTCGAATACATCTTTGCATTTACCAAGGCTATCTTTAAACAAATCATCTATTTCTATAAAGGAATTTATAAATAAAGAATCTCCTAATCCAGGTAATTATCGATAAGAACCTATTACTATAATAAAAAAATCAAATATATTTAATCTACATTTTAATTTTATAGTATTACAAAAATTTTAAATAACAAATCCTCCATATCCCATTCCAATAAATCTAAATTCTATATCAGAAATATCAAGATCGTTTTTTTCGGTTTATAGTTCAAATAATATTTGATTTAATATATTAGCATGAAGTTATGAGTCATAATAATTCGGAGTATTACGATTGAAACAGGTAAAAGCTTGTCCTAAAATTAAAAAAACATTTTTAATATTTAAATTTAATATTTTGTACTAGTTCTTACCTGGTAAATTAAGCAATAAAACTGATGTATTTTCATTATTTTATACATAATTTTGAAAAAATTCTTGATATTCCAAAATGAATCAAATAAATCATGTACTACTATTAACATTTAATTATTAATTTATTTAGAATCTTAACTTTATTTAATCTGGGAATAGCCACCACTTGAGCCCATTTCATTATCTCTAATTTTATTATTTAATTCTATTGTTAGTTTTTAGCGATCAGTACCTACATAATTATAATATTATTTTGAATTAATATAAAATAAAGTAATATATTATTAGATAAATAATTGAAATATACTTTTTTATTTTTATCTATTTTCAAAACTTTAATCTTAACTTTATTCATTGTTTTCTTAGTTTTATATATTAATTTAATTATCTTTCTTATCATCTTCTTTTTCCTGCTAATCTACTAAACTATTTTCTTAACTTTGTTTTTTTTCTTAAGTATTATTCTCACTGTGAACATTACTATCCTCTTTTTGTTATTAAAGTTATTAATCATTTTATGTAGATTGCCCATTTTATTAACTAGTTTGGTTTTATATAAATATATAAGGAACAGCAGTAAATTCATCATATACTAAAATATTAATGTTCTTGTGTAATTATTCATCATAAGGTGTATTATAAAATTCACACATTTTTTCAAAATTGATGCCTTCAAGGATTTTGCACTAATAATTATTATTTTTGAATACGGGAAATTAATAAATTTAATTACATTTAAATTATCTGTCAAAGGCTAAGTTGGGGTACTAAGTTAATAGGATGGAATTGATCTGATATGACTAAAATTAGCATGGGGATAATAAATTGAGCTGGAGTTAACGTATAAAGGTTACTACTATTTACTAATCCCTTATAAATATTACTTTTTTTATTAAATAAAATTACTACTTTTCTAATTTTATAAAAAACTATTAATTTGATTAAATTTTACATTGTTTAAAGCTGTTCTGTGCTCTAGTTCTGAATTCATCTATTTTCTCATATATTTTTTATCTTCATTCATTTTCACCAATAAATAAGTATCTGAATTTAGAGCTTTTCTTTTATCAATTAGCGAGTCGTTGGTAACTGTTAATGGCATAACTTTCTTCATCTTACTTTTTTATTATTATTACTACTACCTAATTTAATTAAATCCAGACTATTGTTATATTTGTTAGTTTGACTATATCTGATGAGTAGATAATTACATGCTAGAGGATAAAGAACCTCCATCTCTTGGGTTGTATATACTTTTGTTCTGGGAATTCTTCTTAACTTTTTGAACTTATTTATTTAAATCTGTGGGAGATAATAAAATAACCCCATCATTTTTGCTGCTCCTTTATTCTTCAGTATTTGTCATAATTTAATATTGAATAGAATGATTACTTGTTATTTAGGCAACAGAATGCGACCTTAGGTCTCCTAAACTATTTTTATATTAAATTTTACTTAAATTTGGGTACTTGTACAAACTGTTAACACTCTCATAATTCATAAATCCGAGTGTAAGTCTATTCACCTCTATGTCCTTAAAATAATTTTGTTAAAGTTTTGTACTATTTTTGAAAATTGAGATAAAAATTACCTGTTATATTGTGGATTTTTTAGTATTTAAGCTAGTTTTATTTATCGAACTTAATGTTTTATATTAATTTCTACTTTTCCTTAATTATTCCCTTTAAACATTATTAAAATGCTTTGATACTAATGAATATATTATGAAACATGTTTTGCAAATTTTTTATTTCTTATAAGTATTTTCTAGGTTGGCAGTTTAATAGGCTTTCTATGTTAATAAAATGGTATATAATTTATGATATTATTAGCTTTCTTTTCTTTTTTAAAATTATTTAAAATCTGAATACTTTCATAAATGGAAACTCATACTCATATTCATCTTCTTTTATTTCATTCTCATTTGGGAAATGGTGTTTCTAAAATGCCAAACAATATTATTTATATAGATAAACACTAGATATATTATTTAACTAATTACTGAGAATTTTTTAAAAATTTTATTCAAAATTAGCATTTAAATAACTTAATAAGAATTTTCTCTAGTTTTAAGAATTAGTTGATTTGAAATTTCGTTAGGAAGCTATAATGAAAAAGTCTGTATTTATCCCTCATTTGATTGTGTTTGCTTTTTTGATAAATATATTTATGAAACGAAATGTATAAATTATATATATAGAATTGAATACATTCATTTCTTCCTAGTTAAGAGATCCTGTTCCTTTCTTAGTAGTTAAGGGTCCTCTATTTTTTTCTGCCATAACATAATCGCAAAAATCACCCTAACACCTCTCTACAATCATTTTCTTATAAAGAGTTTTACTATAATGCTTATCTTAATCTTGTACTTTTTTCATCAATTTTGGAAGTCTTAAATATTATTTCGATATTTTTAAACCAAAATTATTTATATTAAAAACTAATTATCGTTTTTTACTTTATTTCATATTTTATAGGAATTGAATTTGAATGCTTGTAAACAGTTATTAATTCTTAAAAATCTTTAAAGCTCGTTTTTTCACTATAAACAATTATAAATTTTATTTTTAACGAATTATAATTTATATTCATTCACTTTTTATTACTTTTTTAAAGTACTAGAAAGTTAAGAAATATCGTAGGGGGCTTAAAATATTAAAAAAATTATAATTTCAATAACCATTTATAAAATATGTACCGTGCTGAGGAATATCTACGAGAAGTTAATGAAACCCTGTTAAGATAATTTCTAAATTATTGTTTATTATAAATTTAGCTATAATTTTTTTAACTTTAATTTTATAGGCCATTTCAAGAAAAGATACTATAATCTATACTCTCTTAAAAAAATATTTTTAAAGGATATTTCCAAATAAAAAAACATAATATTTTACTTCTTAAAATTAACTATTTAAATTTTAATCTAAAAACTTAAATAGAGGCTTGTTAAAAATGTTCTTTCCTTATTCATCTTTTATATTAGCATTCTAAGGTGGTTTATACTCTTCCAAATTTCTTATTCCTGCTTTTTTATAAAACTACCATGATTGAGAAATAGCATTAGGGTCCATTCGCATAAGAACATAATAAATTTCATCTATCAACATTTTTTTAAGTTATTTTAATTAGATTAATATTCCAAATGTAAACTAGTAAATGCATTTATTTACTCGCTTTTGAATGATTATTTACATAAGATTAAACCATGGCAATTCTCTTATTTTCTGAAAAAATATTCGTCAAATCTTTACAACATACAACTTCTATTCTTTTATCCTCATATCTTACAAATGCAGTCTTTTTAATATCTTCAAAGTTTTTAAGCTATTCTTTTAAAGAAATCAAATTATCTATTCTCCAATCCTCAGTATTGCTGAAACCTAGCATTGTATTTTATTATTTATACACGTTTTAAATAGCAAATTACCTAAATATTCTTAAATATATATTTATTACCTGTCTATTTAACAAAATATTCACATACCTCAATATTAGTTAGCTTTTCTTCTCTCTTTCTTAAGATAACTGTGGTTCTTTCTTTTTTGGAATTAAAAAACCACGCGCAAGGAGCACCTAAAATAATTAAGTAATAACTTAGTTATTTCAATTAAAATACATAGGTAATTTAATAAAACACAAATTTACCCTTATCAAAAATGATAGTTTGTGGTATTTAAATTTTTTCACATTTTGCTTTGTTTAAAAATACTTCAAAGAAAAATGAGGCTGAATGTAACTGAATAAATGATTCATCTCTTTTATCAAAAAATATTTATTTTTTATCATCCATTTTTCACACAGACAGATTACTACTGTTATTACCTCAAAAATATAGATAGTATTTTATATTATATTGTTATATGCTTGACTTATATAAATAATCGTTTAGTATATTTACTAAAGTTATAATACTTTATTGATATTATATATGTTTTCTAATAAAAAATTGTTAATTTCTATATATAATAGCTTAGTAAGATAAACTATTAATTATAATAATATTATTAAATTAAAATTCTCTTAATTAATAAAATTCATTTTTCAATTATTTATTATACAATTCATAAAATATCTACTTAAAATTGCCTAATCAATAAAAAAAAGTCCTACTTTTTAAAATTAATTTTAATGCAACCTGTATTATAAAATTTATTATAAAATAAATTGATCCTATTTGTAAATATAATTATCAATTTATTTAAATAATCTCTATTATATTCATATGAATTATTTTGAAATATACATTCCTTAATATTAAATATATAATTATATAATAATTTACATAAATCTCTTTAGATGTAAATAATATAATATTATAACAAATATATCTCTTAATGAGAGCTCCCTAAATTATTTCTCTTTCTATTTTTATTAAATTTAATTCATAAGCAACTTCTAATTATACTAAAGTTAATAATTGCTTCTTCACTTGAAATTACTAGCTATTTTATGTTATTACAAGCAAAATAAAGAAATAAAATATAAAATAAAATGTCTTATAGAAACTCATTAAATGACAGTAATATAATGGGAATGTAAAGAATCCTATCATAAGATAATAAAAGTAAACTATTTTCATTGGAAATGGATTTTCAAATATAATGTCCTAAATCTCCAAGCTGCTTCTTATTATAGAAATGGATGTCATCAGAGAAATTTAGATAATAAGAAAAATAGTTATTAGTAAATGACAATAAAATATAAATAAAAAGCGGGATGCAGGGTCTTAAAGATATAAAGATCAAATTAAAATAGATAAAATTCAAGGAGCATTAAAAGTATTAAGAAAATCGAGATCCTTAAAAAGAAAATTTAAATTTAGAAATTACAAATTTAGATAAATAATTTTAGAAACACATAATTTCCGATTATAATAATAAAAATAAATTCAAGAAATTACTAACGAATGAATTAGAAAATAGTTATAAAAAAAACCAAGAATTTAATCTTGAATTAAAAAATACATAAGATAAAAATATATAAAATACATAAAAATTATATATTTCAAGTAACTAAAAAAATAATAAATTAGAAGAATGCAATGTGAAATTTAATAATTCCATTATTGAAAAAAGAAATATTGTTCAATAGAATGATATTAATACATATTCAAATTAAGATAACTCTTAAATATTATTGTAAGCAAGGTCAAAATAATATGGCCGTAATATATACCCTGTTGTATATTGTAATTCTGATTTTCGGTAAAGGGCTAAGTAGCTTAAATTAAAAAAAAAGTAGTATTTAAAAAAATAATAATTTCTAGATGATTTCTATCAATAAACTTAATAGAATCCTCCTTTTATTGCATAAAATTATAAATAACAAAGTAGAGAGACATAAAGTTGTGATTATAATTATTATAATCTATATTATCATCGTAAAATAGTAAATATGGAAAAAAATATAAGTTAACAGTCTACGGCTTATGGGAGTTTTACTCCGTTCACTAAAACTCCTTTATCCTCTCAATATCATAAAAATCAAATATCTATTTCTCCAAATTCCACTACACAAGGATACGGAAGAAGAAATAAAACTTAGTATAATATGCAACTATTAAATAATATAGAGGAAGAGAAATTAAATACAAGATTTAATACATTTCATTTCACCAATAATTCTGATAGAATAACCACACACAGCCATAAAAATAAAACTACTACTAAAATTTCTTAAATTAAAAAATTTGGGATGACAAATAATAACTTTATTTGAAATTTCATTTTCTTATATTACAAATTTTATTTAAATATTTTATATATTTAATATTATTATTACTTATAAAATTATAAAAAATATATTAAATAAAGTGAAAAAGAAATTATGTAAATAAAAGTTACAGCATAGTTAATATTAAATTTATAATTTGTAAATAATTTGAATAGAAAGAGTCATAATATAAAATTACACTTAACAGCACTATGTTTTTATTCTCAAATTCATACTAAATTTTCAAATTATTTCTAATTGGTTTATTATTTAAATGGCTAAATAAATATTAAGTTAAAAAATAATGAAATCAGTTTGCAGCGGCATCAGCTCCGGAAATAATTTCGATAAGTTCAGTAGTAATTTTAGCTTGTCTGGCTTTGTTATATACCAAAGTTAATCTATCTAACATTTCACTGGCATTTTTGGAGGCGTTTTCCATGGCATTCATTCTAGAAGCTTATTCACTGGTATTATTATGTAATAAAGCATTGTAGAAGATAGATCCGCTATATCTATTGTTTTTTTATCAAAAATACTTACTTTAACATTTTGTTATGCATAAAATTTTAAATGAAGTATTTTTTTATTACAATTCGTAGAAGTGGTGTTTAGCGTATTCTAGATCAGGTTCGGTAGCTTCGTGTCTGACTAAGAATCTTTAATTAAAAACAGAAAAATTTTAATTCAATAATGATATTCGTTTTTATGTTTTCTAAAATTACTTGAAGTGTTTCATAAAGAAATCTCTGGGCATAATGTTGGTGTGAGTAATGTATTAAGAAACAACATTTTTGTACCAATTGAAAACAATAACGATGTTGTCACATCCGTTGACACCAGCGGTTTAGCAGACTTGGTATCCAATACTGGAGGCAATAGGCCAGTTGAGAGTTCCTATTTTTTAAATATAATAAAATACTGTATCTGTTTCTCTAATTTCATTTTTTAAATATGTTTATACCGATGGCAGAAATGGAATTGATGAAAATATCAGGGAAAGGTCTGGGGAGAGCAACTTCTCCTTTTCCTCCAAGGCAGAAAATTCTGTAAGAAGAACTGTCTTTTCCGATGGTATTTTTAATATCTCTAATAATGGCTTTATAAATTTTTTAAAAAAATTATAAGTTATGGTCAATTCATTTTGTAAAGTATTTATTAAATGTGCTTTCATTAATATATCTTTTTATATTATAATATATACAAGAGTTAATGGCTCCACAAAGTCCTTTATCAGAAGTTACAGGAACAAGCATAGTTAATTTGTTGGTAGGGGTAGGTTTTTTTTTTAAATATAAGATTCGTTTTCTAACAACTTTTAAACTTATCCAACTGCAAAATGTTATCCGGCTTCTAATTGTTTTTGCTAAATTTTATTAAAATTATATTTTAATTAAATTACAATTAAAAAATAATTCTATTTTTTAATTTTTAAATTAATAAAATTATAAAAAAAGTGTTCTTTATATGTTGCCTTAATATTGTTATAATTAAAAATATATTTCTGATTTTTAGAAAATTTGTTTATATATCTAATTTCTTATTTGATAAACCCATTATTTCTTGTTTTTAGTTGTAAAATAATGAGCATAAATTAAAATATATAATTTTATTTATATGCCATTTGCTCGATTTCTATTTTTTGCATTAATTGTCTTTTTTTAACATTTACTAAAATGAATTCATTTTTAATCTCATATAATTAATTTTTATTAGTTTTATTATTAAAGTAAGGAATTGTTATTGTATAATTTGAATAGCTATTTTTCAAATACTAAAGATTTTTATAACATTACTTGAGAACTCATTTTTGTGGCTGCAATCATTTTCATGGCTTTTGTAATCTTTTTAATAGATTCAACGGATTTCATTCTGATTTTTAATTACTTCAGATTGGCTCCGAAGAAGTATTTGGGAACATTTTGAATCATCTTAATTCTCTTTATATTTTGATTTAGTGTTGTTAGTTCTTTTGATATTAATTTGTAATTTTACGAATGTAAAATAATATATATTAATATTTCTTTGTATAATTAAGTATTTTCTTTGTTTATTTTATTAATTGTTTGTATGCTTTTAGTAATGAGATTATTTATTTATATTTATTTCCTTATTGATTAAAGCTTTAATAATAGGGCAAGGATATTTTACACATTATTTAAACCTTATTATTTTTTTATAGCTTACAGATTATAAAATATATATGAGTGGCTTACTTTTATTATAATAAATGTCACTATTATAGCCATACAATATATAATATTTCATGAATATTTTTTATATTATTTTTAGTTGTATTCAATAAATATTTATTAAATATAATTGTATCTTTAAAATATTTAAAATTCAAATTTTAATATTTTTTAATAGAATATTATATTTAGATATATAGGATTTCATATTAAAATAATTATAAAGAAATAAATAACTATTATAATAAAATTATATTATTTAAATATTATATATAATATAAAAATAAATACAAATGCCTTTTTTGTATTCTCAGCTTTTAAAATACTTATATGATCTTAGTCAATTTATATATCTATTAGCAAAATTTATTAATTTTAATTGAGGCTAATATTTGATGGTTACGTTCGCGTTTTATTACAATTATTAAATGCATTTCAGCTATTTATATATATATAATAAATTAAAACAATTTTTAAAAATTAATACAAAAATAAACTGAATGAGTAAAAATTTCGGAGGTATTGATCCTACAAGTTTAGAAAGAGCTGCAGAAGTATTGAAACATATATACACTATTAAATTTTTCTATATTTATAATTATTTATTAAAGGCTGTGAGAGAATTAAATTCTAGTCCTAATGCTTCATAAATTATATTATTATAAATAAAATAATAAGAAGCAAACGCAGAATAATCAAAAGTATCTTAAAAGTAATTTACAAAGTGATTTTTGTAAATATATTTCTTGCCATATATTTTTACTTGATTTATAGAGATCGAGAAATAAAAAAAGTTTAGATAGAACACGAAGAGAGAAGAAAGACTTTGGATAGAAATTTAGAAATAAATAAGGAAACAGCAAGATATAATGATAAACTAGAGAGAAAAAGATAAGAAGATATATTAATTCAATAGGCAGAATATTAAGACAAATAAAGACTTAAACAGGTATCAGTTTAATACATAGAATTTGTATATTATTTATATATATTCTTTTATTACTTAAGGAAGAGGCATTGAAAAGAGAGTAAAAAATAAAGCTAGAAGCATTAGAAAAATAATTATAAATTGAAGAAAAAAAGATAAAAATAAAAGGCTAAATAGATGCTGAAATGTATAGAAAAAATCACGATTTACATAGATAAGAATTAATAATAAAAGAATAAGAAAGAAGAGAAACTCTAAAATAACTTTTCCTTTTAAATTTTTCTTAGGTTGGAAATGGAGTTTAATATGTTATGAATAATCCCTCTTACGTTTTTAACTTCTTTTTGTACACCGCTGCCATCTCATCAGCTTATTATTTGTCTAAATCTTCAATATTATTAGGAATGAGATTTGTAGAATCGAGATTTAATAAGCCTTCTTTAATTAGAGAAACATCAAGATTAAGTTACAACCAATTTTATAAAGTTCCTGTTAAAATGTTAAATAATTTGAAAAATAACAACAAATAATAATAATAAAAAAAAATTTTTGATAATATTATTCTTCATCCTGATCTCAAATCCAATTTAGAAACTATTTCATATTCTTTAATAAACAAAAAAATGCATAATGCCCCTTTAAGAAATATATTATTTTATGGACCTCCCGGAACAGGAAAAGTAAAAAAGAATATATCAATTATAAAAGACAATAATGTAATATTATTTTTATAGACCTTATTCGCCAAATAGCTTGCATACAGTTCAGGACTTGATTTTGCCATCATGACAGGAGCCGATGTTGCTCCTCTAGGAAGTTAAAGTGTTCATGAATTGCATAAGGTATTTGATTGGGCTAATACTAATTAAAGAGGAATGTTATTATTTATTGATGAAGCCGATGCTTATTTTAGAAAAAGAGATGTATTAGAATTATTATAGTTATAATTTTTGACTTAGTTTACTATTAATTTTTATAACTTAGAAAGATGAAATAAGTGAAAATTTGAGAAATGCTATTAATGCTTTTTTATATAGAACCGGAACTCCTTCTAAAAAAATTATGATAGTTTTAGCTACAAACCAGCCTGATTAATTAGGTAATCGATTAAAGCCTTTACATGTTAAGCATAAAAATTTATTTAATTTTATTATAGATAAAGCTATATAAGACAGAATGGATCAAGTAATATGCTTTGATTTGCCTGAAGAATAAGAAAGAACTGATTTATTATTTTTGTATTTCACCAAATACTGTGATCCAAATTATAGATTTCAAGATTATTTAATTGATATATGGAGACAACCCTCTTAAATTTTTATAACCAAAAATTAATCAGATTTGGACCTGATATAACTTCAGTAAATAAAAATATATCTTTGGAGAAAAATAATAAATATCATTAATATTCATTTTTATAATCTATTATAGGAATTCATAGAAAGTTTATCAGATTAGGTAGAGGGATTCAGTGCAAGAGAAATAGAAAAATTCGTTATTGCTTGCCATGATAAAGCATTTTCTAATGAAGACCCTGTACTCACTTAAGAACTAGTTAATGAAACTCTTAAATATTCCTAAAATTAGCACAAACAGAGGTAGGAATGGCTAAATTTAGATATTTAAGAGTGATGATTATATCTATTTAATTTAAAAACAAATTTATATTAATTTATCAATTTATTTGGAGTCAATAATAATTAATAATATTAATATATTAGATAATTTTTATAATTATTTGCAAAATTATTTAGAAAATTATATTAATTTGTAATATAAAAAGTGATAAATTTAATACTAATAAGACATTAATTATTTTTATATGTGATATATTTTAATATAATAATGTATAATACACCTTAAATTGAATAATAAGTCACTAATATTCTTTTTAGTATTCTGCAATCTAATAATAAATTATATATTTCTAGTAAAAGCTACGGAATTATTAATTTATTATAATAATACAATAAATTATTATTTACTTTTAGAAAAAAAATATAAATAAAAAAATTATTATAACTAATTATAAAACTATAATAAGATTTATTAGTATACACTTTATGCATGAATGATCTGTGTGATATTATAATTTTCTTAGTTTATGAGACTTCAATAGGGATAATCTTCCTTATGGATATATACAATGATTTATTCCAAAATAAAGAGTGTGAAAATATGCGCTATTTTAGGTATAAAAATTAAAATAAATATTTAATATATGAATAGTTTTTATTAATTATTAGTATGTTAATTGCTCTTCACTCGTTTACCTGTATTTTATTGATAATATAGGTGAGTATATAAAAATACATTTATAATCATGATTATGTGGAACAGTAAAAGCAAGATCAAAAGTTTTAATTTATTATGACTGCACTTTCTGTATGGGCTTTTTTCCTACTACTAGGGTTATAACATTTCTATAACGGATCTTGCGGACAATTAAGTTAAAATAGTAAATATTATATATTTATGTAGTGGATCATATTTTCAGTGGCTGGGCTCTATATTATTGGAGCCTTATTAGGGTTTATTGATGATGATATTTCATAATAATAGTAAAATACTATATAATTTTTTCAAATTTGTAGTATAAATGATTAAAATATATAATTTTATTTGTATAGAGAAATTTAGTAAGAATATTAAAATTTTGATGAAATGATGGAAGACATAGAGGAAGTAGGTAATATGAATTCACAATAATATGAAATATAAAATTTCAGGGAATCAAGAAGTGAAAATAATGTTAATTATTATCAAAATTAATAAGATGAATAAAAATCTAACATAAATATTACTGAATCTATGAGAAGTATTAGAGTGTGAATAAAATTTGATTTTTTCCTTGATTGTAAGAAAATTTATAATTTTTAAGTTATTATTCTTTCATTAATTTTCCTTTATAATTTATAATAGAGATCACATATATTATATAAATAATTTATTTATCATTTTATTAAATGCTAATATATGAATTAGTATATATATACATAAATATAAAGTAAGGTTTTCATTAGATGAGTAATTAAATACATATAATTATATATTTATTTGGTTTAATTGGTTTATGCTTATTTATTTTTGAGTATTAAATATTAATAAAGTAAAAATTATATTAAAAGAGAAAGAAATTAATACATAATAATTTATACTAATAAAATATCCATAATAGGAATATATTACTGAATATCATATAAATAAAATGTTGTCCAAAATAGTTACCTAAACCGCCAAAAACGTTACTCAATAGGTACTTATTACTAATAGAGATTTTTGTATATAAAATAGAAATTATTAAGACCATTTTTGATAAAAAAGCAAATCAAAAACTATGAAATCTATGAATTTTGATACAATTTGAATTAATATAATAAATGAATATAATTTATTCAAAAATTCAAATAATTTAAACAAAAAAATTTTTATATTATCAAAGTAATAATTTAAATATTATATTTAAATATAGCCCAGACAAGCTTTCTCCATTAAAAGAGCTATCTATGATTTAATGTATAAAGACGACAAGTCTGATACTCACTTCTAAGCCACTCACTTAAGCCCCAGAGAACCTTTGCAAGTATTTTACATTATTAAAATTGACTTATTTATATCGGAGAAGGAGAATAGTTTAGATTCATTTTAAAATAAGTGTTAACCTGAGAAAATAAAGCCATATTTGAATAGTTAAGCAATTTTTAAGATAATTGAATAATATACTTAAAAATAGAAAAATAAAACAAAAATAAAATTTATATTTTGATGAAAGAATGATATAAAAAACAAACAAAAAAATATGATTAGACAAAAAGAAAATAAGAATTTGTAATAATTGATTAAATTACTTTAGAACTTAGATTGAATATAGTTTTTTATAAACACACTTGCGAATCAAACTATTCTACCTTTATATTTTATTATTTTATGTTTTTTATAATGAAACTTTCAAAAGACCTTTAATAAAAAATATAAAAACTTAATTAGGGATTTGAAGGAAGACCCGTTTAAGAAGGATAATTATAATGGAACAGCACCAAATTGAGCAATGGTATTACCGTTCTCTCCGAAAGCAGTGCTTATCCTGGACCTGTCAACATGGGTAAATATTGAAAAAATAATTTAAGAATAGTCACTAAAATTAACATAAATAAATATGAAATAATAAAAATTTTCCTTGCAATTTCAGGTATCTTATTAAACGTTGGAACCAGAGATGAAACCGTTGAAACTTCTGGAGCCTTATTATCCATTAAAAACACTTATTTAAAAACTATCATGAACACCAACGAAACCATCAACTACGGAGTCGTTTAAATGTCTGGAGGAAGCTTCAACATGGACTATAACCAAGAAACCACCCTCTTCCACGGATCCTGTATGGCTCACGATGGAGTAGATTTCTTCAACATGATCGCCGATTGCGCCCTTGAAGTATTCTGATTCATTTTTTATAAATTCTAATAATTAATAGTTATTAATAAATACTAACATTAAAATAGCCCAGATCAGTTTTGGCTTCTCAAGTTGGACAATCTAAAAACCAAGATAGCCACAAACTTGACCAATTCTTAAAAACTGGAGAACACTTCAATGAAGCCATTTTCAAAACCGCTTATGGACTCTAAGGATTAGGTATGCCCTTAAAAGGATTGAGAGGAAACGTTGAAAACTTAACCTCTTACAACTTGTAAAAATTCCAATTATAAAACATTACCCCCGACAGAATTATTGTTGCCGGAACCGGAATTGAAAGCCACCAAGAATTCGTTCAATTAGTTTAATAAAAACTCTCTTTCATCCCCTCCGGTAAATTTTACAATAAAATAATTAAAAAAAATAATAATGTAATGATTCAATTAAAAATAAAACAGCTGAAGGATAAAAAACTTCCCCCAGATAATAATCTGCTTACTTAGGAGGAGAAGTAAGAAACCTTACCGAATCCAACAGACTTGACTTAGGACTCTTCTTCCAAGGAACCAACTGGAAATCTGCCGATGTTGCTGCCTTAAACGTTTTATCTACCCTCTTGAACACCCAAAGACTCTAAAGCAACTTATTGAACAAACACCACTTCATTGACAGTGCTGAAGCCCTCAACTTCCACTTCTCTGACTCTGGATTATTCGGATTAAGAGTTTCTGGAGCTGCCGCCAATGTAAAATTTATTTATTTAATTTTTATTTCTAAGAACATACCTAATGTTTATTTATTTTTTTACAGGGAAAATAAATTTTGGAAACCTCTGTTGCCGAATTAAAAACCATCGCCAGCAAATTAACCAACGAAGAAGTTAATGCCGCCAAATCCGCTTTATAATCTTCTGTCGGAACTGCCTTAGAAAGATAAGGAGACAGATTAGAAGAAGGAGTCAAAAACGTATATTGATTTAAATAACTGTATATATTATAATGAATAATTTACTAAATTTAATTTTTTTTTCAAGTGGAACGCTTACGGAGAAATCAGATTCAATAAATATGCTGCTGATATCAGCAAAGTTACTCCTGCCCAAATTAGCAGTGTAAAAATTTATAAAAATACTTTTATTATATATTACTTGTGGGAATAATATTTTTATTATAATAAAAGGCCGTTGCCAATTTGTTAAAATCTAACCCCACTTTCATTGTTGAAGGAAATAATGCTAACAACTTACCCACCTATGATCAAATTAAAAACACCTTAAAATGAGATTTATATTGATTTGAAATAATTTAAAACTATAGAAATATATCACTATGATAATTTATTAAAATATTTTCTAACCATTTTTGATACAGAATTTATAAACCATGATTAATAAAAATACAGAAATAAAATGGAAACTTTTGATAAATGTCTTTATTTTTTCTTTTTTCATTTAACAATTAATATTTGTAGCACTTTAATATTTAATAAATTATGATTGCGTACCAGTCTTAATCAGATATATTTTAATAATTATTATAAATTCTAATTCTAATTATATCTTTAAAATAATAAAATTGAAATCAATTTACAATTTATATTTTCTTAATCTGTATAATAATTACTTTATTGTCATGGAAGAGTTCAAAGAAAAGCAAGATGATATCGCAAAGATGTAGAAAGAAATTCTTAATTTAGAAAGTTAAATAAGAGAAAATTAACAAATTTAAGATAATCATATTAATTAGGTAATAAATTATATAAAATTTTCAAGAATAAAGTATGATTAAAAAATAATTTTCCAAATATAATAATGTTATTGATTGATTATTGCAATGAAATAAATATATAAACAATTTTTAGATCTAAAATGTATAAAATCTTATCCATCGGGTATAGGAAGAAAATGATAATAACTTAAAGAAATAAAATATTATATCGGTATATATATATATTAATATACTATTTAATCATGTTATATAAAATAATTTTTTTATTTATAATAGAGTCATTTAAAAAATGAATTAAAATCATACGATAAAAGTTTATAACAAGCACATTAATAGAGCTAACATTTCAGTGATGTGGGAAATTTTTGGAATGAATAAACAGAATGATTAAAATTAAGATTTTATATATATATAAATAGTAAACTTCTACAAATTAAACTATAATTAAATAACATATTTTTAAAATATTTTTTAATTATTATTATTATAATTGATATAATTTTATTCCATTACTTTTGATTTTTATTCAAACAAAATTTAAATTAAAAAATTGACTTATTCATTTTATTCTATATCATAGTTTATATTAAATATATTTTCTAAAAATAAAAAATCACAAATAAAATAATCCCAAAAAATTTAAAAAAATAATATATAATTTATGAATAATTTTAATTTAACTCCTTAATAAAATAACTAAAACTCGAATAATTTTTCTTAGCCGGTTTCTTAGTTTATGCCCTAACCTATAAACTATGGAATGTAATAAGGCTATAATCAGTAGATGCCTCAATAACAATAATAATAACAGTAATATCAACCTGAAAAAGTAAAATTATCGATAAAATTAGAAAATAATGAAAGAGGATTTTATAGTGCCATGTTAAGTTAAGCAGATCCTTCTGATAACTAAAGAGTTTAAGGAAAGGAAGCTGTTGAATTCTTTACTAGGTAAGCCATATAGATAAATATATAAATTATTTTTTCATTATATATACTAGTAGATATTATCGATTCTTATTAATTTTTTTAGATCTGGACTTCCTAAAGATGTATTAAGACAAATATGGAATATATCTTCCTATAGTAACTAAAAATAACTATTATTTATTAATTTGTATTCATTCTCTAATTAATAGATGGTGAAAGTCTTAGCAGAGATGAATTTTACGTAGCTTTAAGGTTAATTGCATATGCCTAAAATGGAATTCAAGTATGCGCACAGTCTATATAATAGAATATTACAGTTAAGTTACCTTAAATTGGTCCTAAGCCCAAATCAGCCAACAATGCCTCCAGTGAATAAGTATAAACTAGTCAAGAGAATTAGGAATCTAATAAACCTAAAGGGGTATGAGTGTTGAGGAAATGACTAAAAATCTATTGGGGGAATATAATGCTTCAGCTGCTCCTTCTTAACAAATAACATTGAATTCTCAACAACAACAATCTTCTATAAATAATTCTTAACAAATGCAATAAAATCAACAGAGTGCATCCAATTTTAGTAGCAATACTTCAAACTTTATGAATCAAAATAACAATAATTTGCAATAATAACCACAGTAATAAAATGATTAATCTAATTAATAAGATGAATACTCATTGACGGAAGAAATGATTAGCAAATATACCTAATATTTTGAATTAACTGATACATAAAAAGTTGGTAAATTACAATAATAAAAGTAACTTTTATTATCTATATTTACGAATAATATTTTTAAGGATATATAACTGGATTATAGGCGAAACCAATTTTTAGTAAATCTAAATTAGAAAAATAAATTTTGGGATAAATTTGGACTTTATCAGATACTAAAAGCACAGGTTAACTTAACAAATAGTAATTCATTGTAGCTTTGCATTTGATCTATTGCTGTAGTAAGGGATCTATTTTACCTTAATAGTTACCGCAGTCTTTGATAGCATTTATAGATAATTCTGGCAATAACAAAAATAACAATCCATGTAATTCTTTAGTATAAATAATCAATCAATAGATAATAATTCATTTATAAAGATTTTATATTATATAGAAAATTCAGATTTTGATTTCGGAGCTGTATAATAATCAAGCAATAACAATTTTGATTAAATGTAAGGGTTTTCTTAATAATAGCAACAACCCCAATAAAATAACTTTTCTAATAATGATAATAAAAGTTCCAATTAACCAAGCAGATAAAATTCTTCCCATAATTTTGGAAATATGTAAAATAATCCCTAACAAGTAGGCCAAGAAAGAGTAAATACTACAGATTTTGATAAGAATCTGTAAGAAACCAATTAAAAAATTTCATAATCTAAATAAAATTTATAACAATAATCAAATAATACTAATTCATTAATTGAATAAGTTAAGGAAATGCATAGAATGATCCTTAAAGATAAACAAGAAGTAAATAAAATTAAATTTATGTAGTCAAATATTGGCAGTGAATATATATGTATCATTTATTTTTTAATAGGAACTTGAGTATATAAATTAACTAGTATCTGCATAAGAAAATTTATGCTAAATGATAGAAAAGGAAAATGACACATTAAAAAATGATTTAGAATAAATAGAAAACGAGAAAGGATAAGCTTTATAAAAATTAGTCAATTTAGGATAGTAAATGTGGAGTAACCTAAATGAATAATAGGAGGTTAGATAAAAAATAGTTTCTGCTGCCAGTAATTCAATCTAAGAAATCACCAATTAAGCTTAAAACTCATTTAAAAACATGAGTCTATAAAAATAAGTCTCTGTAATATAAATAATATTTTAATTTTATATAAAAAGTTATTCACTAAAACATTTAAAAAGAACAAATCATAATCATATGGGAATCAAGATTATAATGATAACTAGGGAGGAAGCTAAAATTATAATGACTATAGTCAAAATTAATACTAGAATAACTATTTACAGAAATAATCCAGTATGAACTAATCCCGTGATTATAACAAAAGTAGCAGTCAAAACTATGGAAATTAATGCTAGGGAGATAATAATGCACAAGAAATAGCTGGAGATAAGTCTGATAAAAATTAGGGAAACTAGTAGCAGCAGTAAGTTAATTATGATGTAAAAGAAAAGGGAGGATTTGATAATAATTGGGGAGATTTTGATGGAGATTAAAACTTTGGAAACAGTAACGGAAATAATAATTAAGAATAAAATTCAAAAGGGTTTGATAATTGGTGATTTATAAAACCATTTATTTTGAAAAATTTGTTTGTTCGTTAAACTTCTAAAACAGATATTTTTTTATTTATCAAAACTTTCATATTGTTGAATATTTTAAGCATATTATTTTAATGTTATTAATTAAAACTAAAATATAAATTCATACATTTCAAATTAATAATAATATTAATTCCTTTCTTTTGAAAAATATACATGAATTAACTTAGCAAAAAAAGAGAATAATTAGTATTGGGTTTTTCTTATTAATGTTAAATTTTATAATAGTTTATTTCAATTAAAATAAAAAATTTTGTTTTATTCAGTCATTATTAATATTAAAATATTCCACACAGAGGAAAATAAAATATAAAACATATTTTTATCATGAATAGCTCTATACAAAGATAAGGAAGAAAGGAAAAATAAAAATCAATGGATGAACATTATGTGCATTTTGAAAAAGATCAAAATGTTAATAATAAGGATAATATTAAGTTAGAAAAAATAGGAAAATCTAATTTTACGCAATAAAGTGCTCAAAATGAATAGAACAAATAATATAATTCTTTTAAACATCATGATAAAGATCCTAATAACCGATTCAATAGTAAAAATAGTATAATTTTATTATTATTACTTATTTCATAATAAAATTGCAAACATAATTCATGTGATTTTTATCTATAATCATTTAATAAATTTCGTTTCATAATGATCGTATTATGTTTAGAAAGCATTAACATTTTAAAAAACACCTTAGAGATATTTAAATTAAAAAATAAATGTAAATTATAATAAGAAATGTGTAATAGATTTAAGCATATATTTTGAAAAAAATAGATTTTACTTTTATCAAAAATATAATTTATAATTATTTTTCTACATTTAATTTGGAATTATGTTTGTTATTGAGAGTTCTAGTGTAGAAATTCAACTTAAAAATTACCAATTTTTTATTTTTTTTATAATAAACATATAATTGTTTCAAAAATTAAATCTTAATATTTATTAATAAATAGAATATTTCACAGACAAGTATGAATAATCATTACCTATATTAAGGCAAGTACAAATGGAAAAAGAAAGAATTGATACACCTTATTTTAATGCTTAAAAGTCGTTAAAGTCTATTGTAGAAGATGAGCTATAAAACCAAATGTCTTAAAGTTCAAATTATAATTCTAGTTTTAATAAAACTAAACTAATGTCTTCTAAATTAACAAATCGTTCAACTTCACTAAAAAGGGTACAATTTTATAATTTTAGAATAAAAATTATTGTAATTTAATTTTTTTACATTAACTAAATATAAAACAGAAAACCACTGCAAACGCAAATTCATTTTAAAATACGAATGATAAATTAACTTAAAAAAGTTTCAGTCCCCCATAACTCATGCTCTAAGTATATTATACTGAAAAAAAATCATTAAATATTAATAATGAGTATTTTAAATAAAAAATAATTAGTTTGACAGATCTATACTTGTTAACTTAGATGATATAGTTTCTTAGATAGTCAATTATTCTAAAAATCTAGGAGAATGTATGCCTCCAAATTTCTAATAGTATTGGTAATTAGTTTTTGAAATATAGCTTGAATAAGTATCAGTAATAGAAAAAACTAATTATAAAATTATTTTATTTTATTTAATGCAAATCGAAACTAATAGGGATGCTTTAAAAACTGGACAGAGCATATAAATACGGCTATTCTTTTGGAAGCAGCTGTTATTTCTATAGCTTAGTGTGTGTGGAGTGATTTCCATTTGCAAGGAGGTATAATTAATGAAACTGAACATACTATGAGTACGATGATAGATAATATGCTTGGGTTAGTATAGCAAAATCTGTTAATCATTTTTCAGTAATTAATTAAATATAAGATGTTATAAGAAGCTCCTGAAAATGTAAACGAATTTTTCTTGTATTATATTTATATAAATTATGTTTATTGGTATAAAGGTATGGCATTTATCCATTGAAAAAATTGTTGAATAAAAGTTGATAAGGAATATTCATAATAATTATTTATTTGAATTAAAACGAAATAATGAATTCTTAGATGTTTAGCTTAATGACTTTATAAAGTAACTTACTCAAATAGTTATATTAAATTAAAATCGAATTTTATTATACTAATGTTTATAGTCTTCAATAAATATATATCACCAATACAATGAGGAATAATGGAAAATTAAAGCCTATTTATTTGGTAGTTTAGAATAGTTTGAGGAATCGAAAAGAAAAAAATGGTAGATACAACTTTTTACTTATTTTTATAAATATAAATTTCAACACCTTTATAATAATAAAAGTAAAAAAACTAAGAGAAAATATAGTAAATGGTACCTTTTTAACTATTCTGAAGCCCTCTGAAAAAGAATAATCGCCACTAAAGAGTATATATATGGTATTTGATGATACAGATTTGATGATAGAAAATTCATCTATGAGTGGTGACGAAGAAGTAATTAAGTCTCCGTTTTTGCCAGAAAAGAAAGAAGGATTATCTGAATTTTCATTAGTTTTAGATTTAGATGAAACTCTTGGACATTATGTATGTTTAAATTTCAAATTTTATAACATTTATTATTTATTTTTTTTTTAATTAGGATGCAGAAACTTAAATTTTTAATAAGAGACCTCATTTGGAAGAGTTTTTAAATTCAATTAAAGATAAATATGAAATTATTATATTTACAGCGGGTGTCTAAGAAGTATAAGAAATATCTTTTAAAGAAAATATAAATATCAAAAAATAATTTTATATTTATAGTACGCTGACTAAGTGCTAAATGAAATTGACCCTTAAAAATTATTTAGCATAGATTGTATAGATAGCATACAATTTTTGAAAATAATAATTTTATTAAAGTAAATATAAAAAATTATTTAAATAGTATTTTTTATTGAACATTTTTAATTAAAAATATAAGGACCTTAGTTAAATAGGAAGAGATATATAAAAAACTATAATTGTTGATAATAACCATACTAACTTTAAATATTAACCTGAAAACGCTATTTTTACTAAAACATGGATTGATGATGAAGAAGATACAGAATTGCTATATTTACAAAATTTGCTCATAAGTAATAAATTAGAAAATTTTTAAATTCAAATTTGAGTATATTATCACTCTTAACTGATAAAAAATATAATTAGAATTATCTTAAGCTAAACAATCTGATTTAAGAGAATCATTAAAATAATATAGAGATTTTATAGTAAGATAATTATCATGTGGTATAAAAAACCCACATATGAATATATGATTCGAAATGAAATATAAAATGCGTGCCAAATCATTTATTTCTGATTAAAGAATTTTATTTTAGAATTTATTTATTGAGAAAGTTTTCCAAATACTAATATTGGATAATTTAATTCCTGATTTTTATTTATAATAATGATATAATACAATATAATTATTTAGCTTTTAATTATATATTATATATCAATTGAGTTTATCTATCTATATACACATGATACATTAATTTGAGTAGCATATAATAATAAATGATGTCAACTTTCACCCATAAACTCAATAAGTGTAAGAAGCACATGAATTTTTTCTATTATTTTTCTATTACTTTTTTTTTTTGGATATGGAAATAACTGTTATTTAATATCGTTTTTATTTTAAAATTGCATATAAACAAATTTAAAATGCTCAGTAATTGATATTTTTTTTTCTTCCATATGCATCTTTTACCCCTCCCTGGTAATACATTTATTAATTTTAAGTTTATTACTACGTCATGACATCATCTTGCATCATTTAGTATTAATTCATTTGCATCCATTGGTGATGATACTGCGTATTGTACATATAATTTTAGGGATTGTGCATTTAGTGGTGGGAATACTAATCGATTGTTTGATGATAACCGTGATCAAGGTATAATTATTGTGGGTATTGATGATGGGAGAAGTACTGTTATTGGTTTATGTTCTGCACTTATTTTTTATAACTTGCTCTTACAAATCCTTTTCCGATTCCATAAATAATATTTTATCCATTAATAAAGGCAGAGTCATCGAGTATACTAGACCCTCGCAGTTTAAAGAAAGTGTCAATCGTAAGCAAACTATCACTTCCGGCTTGGTGTTAGGGGCCTATTCTTTTAACTTAAATTTCTGACGCTAATTTATTCAGCCCGTAGTCTTTCAGGGGAGTATTCTTAATCACATACTTTAAGTCGTATAATTTGGGGAAAAAAACTTCGACCTTTGAATAAAAGTCTTCCGCACTGTCTGGTATAAACTATCCGTATAACATTTAAACAATGTACCCGAAATCATATCCCCCGTGAAAGGCTACCCAAGTGATATCATCATTCATTACGATGTCAGATCCAATGAAGAATTCAGAAAACTGTTAAATGTTTATACCATATTTTTTAAATTTAGCGAATTCTATACCGGCTTCTATTAGCAACTCCTTAGCTTCTATGTTTATTTTGTCTTCGTGCTCGTCGAATTAGAAATTAAACTACCAAGTAGAGGTTTCTTCAGGAGCCTTTCCCTCCTCGTCGGCAAGGGAAATTCCTATTTGAATAATTTTCTATGCTCTAACATTTTCCTTTATTATCAAATACTCTTGATCCTTTTCATCTACACTTTGTTGCGGATATTAAGTTACCCCGGAAATTCCGTGTCTAATCCAATGTAATTATACTTTTAAATAAGATCCATAATTCTCCACATTTCCTATTCGAAATTGTGGGCCCAAACATCAACAATTTTTTTTTCTAGATCTATTGGCTACCCATTATTTGCTTTTTAGGTCTGTTAACCTTAGTTTTATTATTATTTTATTGCAGCACTATTACCCTCACCAGCTTAAACAGCTTGCGCTGCTTTACTCTCTTGGCTCATAAGCTTCCTTTTGGTTTAATAAAAGTTGTTCTATTTTAATCAAAACTGACTACAAAATTGTTCGAATTGTTCAATATCGTACTAATAACTTTTGTTTTATTAGAGAATAGATGGTATTAATATTTATTATTAATTTACATGTTATTTTAATAATAATAAATTAACTAATTAATTTCTATATAAATTATTTTGCTTAATATAGTCTCTAAAAATTAGTATACTGATTTTAAATTCACTTCTGATATTAAAGCATTGATTGCATGCGAAGGGAATAGTAGATTAAAAAAAATATGCATAGTACAGAAGTTCTGGAATAAAAGTTGCTCATAATACCATTTGAAATATATAAAAAAGTCCAATAAAACAAATATTTATCATTTATTTTATTCACTATTCATCTTGTGATCCTTTGTCAGATTCGGAACATTCATCAACCTCTCCAACATCATCATTTTAAACTTAATAACCAGCTGGCTCTTTAGCAGTAACAGAGCACTCTTCTAATTATTTGTCAATGAGATCGACCACACAGTCAATATATTCATTTTGCGTGGCTTAGTTACATGGAGTATTTACTATTTCCTTTAACTCTTGGCAATTCCATTCATAGGTGCAATCGTATCCCTCTTCAGTGGTTTTGTTTTTCTTTTCCGCTGGTTTAGGAATTTCCTTTTCCAAATTATCAATGGTGAATTCTTCAAAGTCAGCATCAGCTCTTTTGAATCTAACATCCATTTGCCCATCACAACATTTTTCACTTCCCAAAATCAGAATCTCGTGTCTTCCTGGTGTGAATTTTTAAGTGAGTCTGAACACTGCATCCGAACTCCAGTTTTAGCTCCACCACAAATCCTTTTTGGTAGCAAAGTAAAATTTGTTATCTATGAATATGGCTGCTCCAAGTCCGAAATCAGTTCCAAATTCTATCGTATATTCGGCTCCTTCAGCATCTACAAATATGAAATTGAAAAGCCATCCTATATTTCTGTTTGATCCGCACAGAGATTAGTTAGACAAAGGGAAGGGAGGGTTTTTTTGGTGCAATATCCGTCAGGTTATGGGGCAGATTGTATTTGCTTTTTCAAATTATTGGCAAACTCCTCATCAGTATCTCCTGTGGCGGGAGTGTCAATTTTTCTGGTGTCAATAGAGTAAGATATTTCTGCGTTTATGTTTATTATAAGAGTTAAGGCAATAATGACTAATTATAATTTCATCTGATGTTTAAATAATTTATTTCTTTGAAATGTTATAATTTTATTTTATTACAGCTATTTTATTTTATAAATCTAATTGTAGTGTTAGTTTCCTTTTATTATTAATATACTTATTATTTAAAAACAGCTTTATTTTTCAGTTTTAATACGAAATATCTCATTATCTACCTATGATTTGAAGTAAGAATTACATTTAGAGATTTGTAATTAAAATTATGATTTAAACTTTTCTATTTAATTCAACCTTTAGTAACTAGCTAATGAACTTATTATATAATTTAAAAATATGTTATAAATATTAAAAAAATTATTGGAAATTTTTATTAACAATTTAAAAATAAAATCTAATTTTATAACAGATAACTACATTTATTTAAATATAGAGATTATTATATAAATATATCATTTAATTAATTAGCAATTAAAATATTCATATAAAATAATTTGTACAATATCAAAAAGATTCTAATTTATCATTATTTAAACTCTAGACAATTTGGTTATCATTTAAAGAATTCTCAATTTAAAAGTAGGCTTTCTTTTAAAAACTTGTTTTTTGTTTCTTTTACTCTAATTAGTATTATTTTCTTATATCTTTAATATATTTCATATCTTCATTGTGAAATGATTTTGACTTTTTAACTGAAAACCTTCTAGTTAACTCAGGAATCTCTTCTAACAATGGCTGCTTAAAGGTTTCCTTTAAGCCAAAAGTGGAAAGACAAGCCAAAACTCCAAAAACTCCTAATACTGCAATGGTATTAACATCAATTTTTTGACATAATTATTTGATATAAGGAGTAATTTAAGCTCCAAACAATCCAACAGCGGCGACTAATCCCACACCAATACTCCTGACTAATTTATTATTAATATTATTATAAATTTGATATAGAAATATAATTTAATAATTTAAAAAGGTACTTGAAGTAGGATAGAGTTCATTCATCCACATTACCATAAAAGAAACTAATAAAATATTATTATTATTAAATATATGTATTTTAATATATTTTTTATATGATTTACATGAAAACGATATAATAAACCTAGCTGTTACAGCCTATACAATATTAATAGTTTTTGAATGCAAGATGCTCCATCAACTTGACATTCTAATGGTACTTCATCTATCAAAAAACTAAAACAGAGAATGGAAGTTACAAAAAGAGTTATATTCAGCCAAATTTTTCTCTTAAATCTGGGGCATACAATATCTGAATAAAAAGTTAATGTTTTTTATAAAATTCATTAATCAACAAATAATATTACCAGATATAATGTATCCAAAAGTATCTGCTATTCCCACATAGAAGGAATTTTTAGCAACATTAGAACTAATCAGATCTAAAGAAATTTACATTCCATAATAAAGAGCATGAATTCCCAATGACAGTCCAAATAAAGCAAATGAAATGGATCGAGCTGATCTATATCTAAAAGCATCTATATAGTTATATTTCCTACAGTTTAATTTATGGTTAAATTTATTTAAATAAAGGTTAAAAATATGGAACATTTATAATACTTGGAACCAGTATTAGCAGTATCAATTATTTAAATGTCTTCAGCCTCGTATCTATTTTCTTTTCCATTTTCGATAGCCATTTTATTTAAAATTTCGGCAGTATTTTTAAGGGATCTTGGATGCATAAATTTAGGAGATTCGTGAATAAAAAAATAAATAGCATTTAGCAGTAAATATGGAATAGTTAAAAACCATAAATTAAACCATCTCCAATTATTAACTGCGATATTTAAGGGCCAAATCAGTAGTTCTGAAACTCCAAAGGCCACATACATAAAGCAAGTACTTACACTTCTGAATTCTCCAGCTTTAAAAAAAGTAATATTTTATAAATTATAGGATTTTTTTTTATAATATAATCTATACTTGAAATTTCGCTCAAAACAACTAAATCAATATAACATGCAGGAATCTATCCAAATCCAACTAAAAAAAATCCGATAAATATAGTGTAGATATTAGCAAAGGATATCAAAAGGATTCCTCCTAGAGTGCATATGGCCCAAGTAATTCCGATTGTGATTTTTCTACCTAATATATTTTATTTGTGTAAAGTATCCAAATTATTAGATGTTTAATAGTAAATATATTTATTAATTATTCTAATATATAACCTAATGATAACAATTAATTAAATAATAGTATTACCTTTGTTATCCGCAATATACATAAAAATAAAGTCCAATTAAACCCCCGGCAAAAGGCATAGATTCTCCTATTGAATTCATATAACTGCAAAAAAAAATATATATATACATAAATAAAAGAATAATTAAAGAATATAAAATATACTCTTTAGAGCAGTATAATTCGAATTCTTTTGTTATAGACAAGTCACTATCAGGAGAAATTTCTCTTAATTTAGGATCTGTACTACAATATTTTTTTAATCGCAAACAACCCCATCACATAAGAATATAGGCATTTAAAAGAAAATTCCCGGAGTTAAAAGGAAAATAGACTAGATTTTAATATAAATTTTAGAATTTTAATCAATTTTTTATTAAAAATTTTTTTTTTTTTTACATTCAAAACATAGTGTAGAGCAAACAACATAGTTACTTTTTTTAATATCTACCATTTCCAATCTCTAGATATATCTATTAATTTAAAAGATAAATATAAAATAGGTTTATATTCAATTTGGTATCTCATATTAATTTTCATTTTTTATATTATGAATATTTGGTCTAATTCTAAATATATTTATATTGTATACCTAATCAATAGATTTCCTTGTTTTGTTATTCTAATCTAATTATTCAAGTTCCCCTTCTAATTATTCTGCAAATTAAGTATCTGTATCTTCACCCTAAGTATTTTCAGTCATTAGTTTAAATAAATATTATGATATTTAATGATATTAATAATTTTAGTTGTATTTTTTTTTTTTTTTCTTCACAGATTAAGTTTAATATATTAAAAATTATTATTAAATATTCACTCACGCCTACTAATTTAGGGGAAGACTGCATCATATTCTAGATTACAATCAGCACCTTTAATATTGAAGTCTATATTGAAATTTTTATATAAAATAAATAATAAAATAATATAAATAATCTTCTTTTTTAAAAAATGATGAGTTATTGAATAAATAATCTAATATTAAATAATAAATGTTAGAAAATTAAAAATATCAACATTCTTAAAAGAATCAATATAAAAAAACAAATTAATCATTTTAAAGAAGAATAGTTTAAAATATTTAAAAAATTATTATTAAATACTCACTCATGTTTATAAGCTTAGGGGAAGACTGCATAATATTCTGCATTACAATCAGCACGTTTAATATTGAAGTTTATATTGAAATTTTTTATATAAAATAAATAATCTTCTTTTTTAAACTTTTAGAGTTATTGATAATAATCTCATATTAAATGTTAAATATTAGAAAAGAAAAAATATCTTCATTTTTTTAAAAGAATAAATATGAAAAACAAATTAATTATTCTTAAAAGAATAAATTATAATTAATAAGAATATTGATTTTTTAAGAATAAATTTTAAAAATAAAAATATATCATAAAATAGAATAAAATAAGATTTTTTGAATCAATAATACAATTTTGATATACCTAGTTTTAATAAAAATCAAAATTTTATTAAATAATATATTATTTTATAAATGAAAAAATAAAATAGATATTTATATTAGATATATATATAGAAATTTAAACATCAAAACAATCAATATTATATTTTAGATATTAAAGGATAAATTAATTAGGCTACAATTCTCCCATAATTCTATATTTTTTCTGGTAACTTTTCATTTGTATTTCTTTTTTCCTTTTACTTAATAAGAGAGACTAGTCCTTTGGGATTTATGCATTAAATAATACCAATTTTTTCTTTTTTCTAAAATTTATTTGTAGCGTACACTGGGAAGCATATGATTGGCATTTAACTAAGAAGATATAATATATAAAAACAGTTAAATTATATTAATATAAAAATTAAATCTTTACGTATCAATGTCAATAATGGGATTGAAAAATGAATCATTATAAGTACTATTAACGAAAAGGATATTTTCTGTTATAAAACATTAACCGCATATCCCTGTATTAATATTATATTAAAGTTTTTTTTGAACTGTATTAAATCTAAATAATTTTTGCTCATTTTCAGAATACGACAGAATTTTTGCATCTTAAATGTCAAACAATTTCATCATTTGTCTTTCACATGCTTGCATAAGAATAGGTAGGGTTTTATATTCTTATAATTTTTAGAATGCCTAAATATTAATTAATGAAAATTGACAATTTAATTATTATTAGAAAATTTATATTTAGAAAATAATTACTTCAAGCAAATCTTTATCTTTTATATCATCTAGCTGAGTAATTATTTTCATTTGGTTGAATTTATTTGGGCTTTTATCACTTTCCTACAAATTATTATTCTGCTATTGTTCTTTAAATTCTTGAATTCTGAGTTTAAAATCAGCTTTTTTATCAATATTTTATTGATTTGCGCTTGAAGATTAATTGTTAGATACTCTTTTTCTTTAAGGACTTTCTTCAAACTCTTCATTCGTTTCAGTAATTTTTACTTTATTGGTATCATTCAAATCATGTATTAAATTTGATTTATTTTATACTTCTGGATCAAGAGTTCTTGTTCTTTATCTAGCAAAGGATGATTAATTTTCATCATTATTGTTTGGTACTTCTAAGGATCTATATTATTAATTAATAAAGTATATAATATATGGAAAAAAATAAATTAAATATTATATATACTAATTAGTGTGATTTAATTTAATAGATTCTTTAGATGTATCCAATCCTATTTGTTCCTATACTTTCCTATACGAATTCTAAATTGCATGAGTTAAACTGTGTCTTCTTTCTAATTTACTCATTTAAATAGAATTAATTTTACTTTTCTCTTTTTGAACCTCTTCAAATACTTATTTATTTTATCTAACTATAGATCTTAAGGAAGGATTATTTATTATATTTTATTGTAATTCCTACAAAATTATAGATTTATAAATATTTATTATAAAAAATTTATATTATAATTTTAATTTACCTAATTTAATTTATCTATACTGTTAAGTTCAGAAATTAATGTTTTATGAATTTCTTATTAATCATGCATATCTTGTTTATGTTACCGTTCAAGATTTTCGCAGTCTTCTTGTTTTTATTTTATTTCTTAATTTTTTGTTTAAAGTTCTGCCTCTATTTTTGCTAGTTAGTTTTTCAAGGAACTTAAATAGAAATAATATAAATATTTTTTTTTATAAAAATTCCTATTGAACAAAATAAATCAACTACTTACCTATCTAAAATATCTTAATCAGTTAAAACTACTCTAGGTTTTTTTCTAACTTAATTTCTTTACTCAATTAGCTTTAATTCATCTAATTCATCTAGTAATTTATTTTACTATTTTTTTAATAAATTAATTTAATTTAGCTTATCTTTAACATCTTTTCTTATATTATTATATTATTATTTTTTTCTTTTAATTATTCCTTTTTTTATAAGTTCAAAGTTAAATAATTTTTAAAAATATAATAATAATCAATAATTACTTTCCAATATTGGCTTTCTTCTTCACAATTTTAGTTTTTCAATGATAACTCTTATTATTATATTTCAAGAACCTCTGCTTACTAAGCAAAAATTTCATCAATTTAGTCAAGCTAACCAGAATTTCTATATTAGAAAAAAATATATATTTGTTAAACAGTTTTAAAATAATTAATTAACTTAATATATTTAAAAAATAATGGTATACAATATTTCTATAATCTCTTATCTTAAAAGTACTTTATCTATTTATGATTTTATTTCTTGAGTTTATTTCTGTTTTAATTTACATGACAATTCAAGTTCTGAAATGTCTTTATATCGTATTTCTTTTTATATATCTTTTAGCTAATTATCTTAAAACTCAAGCTCTTATTTTCTCATTTGTATATTTTCTTTAATTTCTGTAATTTTATCAGTTTATTATACTACCTAAACAGAATAAAATTAAACTTATTTTATGATTTATTTATAATTGATTACTTCATTTGATCTTTAGCTTTTCCAATAACCAGCAATTGCACTGGATGCTGCAGATTATTGTTATAATTTTTATAGGAGTTTACGTTGGTTATTAAGTTTTTGCTAAATATAATCACAAAATTAAAGGATTTATGTGTAGTCAAATATAGATATACGAATAATTACTTCTAGCTATTATATCTTTGTTTTAGCAAATTTATTTTCATTTTCTACATTGTTATACTGTTTTTTAAGTGACAATCTTTCAATATATAATCCATGTTTTTGATCCTATGCGTGAGAAGTACTGCTATTATGACTGTTATTCATTACAAATGGTAGTTTATTTTCTTCTTCACCTATGCTATACTATTTGCTGCCGTCCCATGGTTTTTTAATACTATTTCTATTTTATATATTTATATATACTACAATACCTATTTCCAATAAAAATACTTATTTTTATATACTAATTAGATAATCCCATAAAATTTTGCATTTTTCTTTAGGGTGCTCTCCCAGAATTAGGTCTAGATAACTTTCTTAGGATAAATTTTAAATAAATAAAATTATAATGATTTAAATTAATTAGAAAATCTATTAAATGTTTTCAAAATTAGTACTTAGGTTAATTCATAAAAATTTCTTAACCGTATGATTATTCTAATTAATTACTTATTGATCGCTATTTAGCACTTTAAGGTCTCATTTTATTAGACTTTTAAAATGAATTGGAAACAAATTATAAAATATCTAAATAATTTAAATTATTTTATATATTTTTACTAATTATATCTTTGTAAAAAAGTTATTTCTTATTTTAATTTTATCTTCGTGAGCTTTCTTTATTCTTCTAAATTTAATAGTTTTATTAAATTTCAAATAAAATTTTATAAGAAGTTTTTTATTTAATTATAGCATATTCATATAAATTAAAATTAATCAGCTTTTAGCGTTCTGTTAATGTTCTAAATCAAATTAGAAAATATGAAAATAGATTCCAAAATTATAAAATTATAAAATAATATATTTCAAATAGATATTTTTCTGAATATATATTACTTTTTAATTTTTATAAATAATTGTATTTAAATTTTTACGTTTTTATTTTTAAAATTAACAACATTTATCATATTTTATCAGGTTACAAAAAAATAAGTAGTTTTATTTAATAATTAATATAATATAATCACAAACTTCTTAATGATATTATAATTAATTATAAATAAAAATTATAACAAAGGAAGATAAATTTATAAATATTATTTTAAAATGGAATTGATAAATGCAATAAAGAAAAAAAAAGAAAATATTATTGTTATATCTGACGATTCTAGTGTAATAATTTTATTCAGTATAGAGTTTATTAAACATAATTTTCTGTATGCAGGATTTTGAATTAGATAAAAATGAATAAATTACGGATGATTTTATTTCTGATATGGAAGAAAAAAAATCTGATTAGGACTAAGAAAATAATATGTTGGGCTATTATCATTAAGATATAATTACATAACTATAGTTAGAAAACTTCAAGCTATCAATATAAAACTAATTATAAGACTATACTATGCAATCAAATTTGAATAAAAAAAAAGAAATACCATTTTAGATGACAGGATTAATAGATCAGAACACTCATCTGAAGATTAAATATCATCAGAAAGCAATTAAAATAAGGAATAAAGCTAATAAAAAAAGTATTTTTATATTATTATAGTACATTTATTATTTATAATATAATTAATTAAAAATATAAATATAGTAAAGAATTTACTTCTCTAAATTCAGAATTTGGAGAATAATCAATTTCTCAATCATCTTCTTCTTCACTAATGCCATCATAATAATTAGACGAATAAGATATATTTGAATTCAGAGATTTTATACAAGACATAATTCCAAATGATATTGAAATATTATTTAACCCTAATAAAGGTAAAATAACAAGATATTTCATATTTATTAATAAATTTAAAAATTATTACAGATTTTTATATGGCAAACATGCAATGTCGACCAATTTAAATTAAAGAATTTAGTAATAAGACAGTGTAAAAAAGTGAAAATTTGAAATCTATTAATGATGTTTACAATTAGTTTTTAGAAGATAAAAATCAATAAATTGTACAAAATATTATATTTTGCAAACTTTATTAAAATTTCCAAATATCATATAAATTTTTAAGCTCATATTTCTAGGATAAACCGGTATTGGGAAATCTTCTCTTCTAAAATAATTTTATGAAAAAATGGGGAGACCTCCATGGTCTTTAATGATTCATATGGAATTGTATAATGACATAAATGAGTTTAGCAGTAGTATCAATTTAATAATGAATAAATTAAAAATTAAATAGTCTACATAGAAATATTCTACAGTCATATTTTTCATTTCTGGGTAAATTTTAAACAAATTGAATAATTAGATAATAAATTTTAGCAAGTATCAAAAAATTTTTAGATTGGATACGAGTTTAAATAGATTAGGAAACATAAACTTAGGAAAGTTTTTAAGTTAGAAGATAATCCTCATCATAAAGTAGTAATAATGGGCAACCAATCCCTTTTCCCAGAAATCAAAAATATTGATAGGATTTTTTAATACCCTAACTTTATTTAAAGAAATATAGTCGATCCTATTAATTTTCACGCTTAAAATCTATATGCTTTATTAGTAAAAGATAGCTAAAATTAATATTTAAGAGCCTATTTAAATACATTTTAAAAGCTTTTAAATTAACCAAAAAATATCATAATGGGAAATAAAAAAGAGATATAAAATATATTAACTAATAAATTCTATGGAAGCCCAACACTAGAATCATAATTAAATAAATATTTTGAATTTATTACGAACAAAATAAAAATATTTTAAATATCTGGGCTATAAGATGATTAAGTAAAAGATATTGTTGAGAAGTTATTTAAATTAACTAGTTTAAACAATAATATGATAAAATATTATGAAAAAACCTAACTTGAATATTGCACCTTTTTATACTAAAATGCAGAATTAGTAAAAATAATTAAAAATCCCTTTTTACTTAAAGTTTTACTGGTTTCAATCCATGAGATTGAGTTCAATGTATACATTATAAATTTGACATAATTTAAAGATAAGTTTAATATTATATTTTAATTAAGGAATTATTGTGCTAATTTTGCAAATAAGAATTGTGGAAAAGTATAGATCCATATAATTTTGCCTCATCTAATCCTGAAAATGCATTTTAATGCAAAATATGCAACCTATGGTTTAATTCTTTAGATATTTTGATGAGATGTGATTGTATGCAAGGATGGAGTAATTCTTTTGATGTATGCATGTCATGCTTTATGAGAGGAGATATTAAAAATATAAACTAATTCAATTATAATACTCCTAATGCTTTAATTTTTAAGCAATAACCTGTAAAATTAGAGCTATATATTTATAAAATTATTCATTTTAATTTAGTTAAAAACTACTAATTAAGAAAAGTTAAATTGCTGAAGAGATTTTTATGATTTATTAATCTGGAAAATAAAGTGAATTTAAAAAAATTTTTTAAAATACAATAAAACAAATGTTTTAAAAAAATCCCCCTCTTAAATGTACTAACTTTATACATTAGCTTTATTAACTAGATATATTTATAGTTAAAAAATATTAAATAGAAAAAAATGTAGAATAAGAAAGAGACACTTATATAGAAGCATGTATAACATATGAAAATAAACTTAACGAATCAGAAGAGTATTTTGACCCCATTAAATACTATTAAAAAAAAATAAAAATAAAAATATTAATGTAACAATAATATTTAATTACATAAAGAATTTGCTAATATATTTACTAAAATATAAAGGAATAAAAATTAAAGAGTGTGAATTCTTATATTAAGTTTTTGACAAAAAAATAAGAAAATTATGAACTTGAAAAATTAAAATGGGATAGCATTAAGGAAAATGTAATAATAATTATTATACAACTACTTTAATATATATATATATCAATGATTTTATTTTATAATAGAAAAAGAAAGAAAAATCAAGTTCACCATTAAAAAGACCTATTATTTCATATAATAAAAACACTAATCGTTATTCAAGCCCCAAAAAACTATAAAATAAGATTAAATAAAAGAAAATGTAGGAACTAAGCTGCGACATTCATCTTTAGAAAAAGAAAAAGAATAGATAACACAGAAAAATATTAAATAATAAATTATATTAAAGAGTTAAACTAAAATTGATAATAATTTATCATAGTTAATAGTAATGATAATTAAAACTACTTTCAAAAATAAATTAATCATTATTTTATTTAGTTTAGAATGCAAATCACAAGAAACAACGATGACCTAGATAATATATAGCTATAAAAAGAAGATGAAAATACTTTAAAGGATGAAAAATTAGAGAAAGAATAAAAAAAAGCAATAAAGAAAAACTATTTATTGAAGGTATATATAATATTAATATGTTATTACAAATAATAAATATTTTTTAATTTTTAATAGCTCTTAACGTCTTTAGAAGATGTATTAAGAAATTAATATTAGAGTATTTTATACAGATATTATGTTATTAATATATTTTTAGGTTGTGAATAGCAGAGAAAATTAAAAAGATGGGTTTTATCAAAAATATACTTTACATAATATATTCAAAGTATTTTTGTCCTAGTGGTACTATCCAAAAATAGAAAAATACCCTAAAATTAGTATTAAAACACTGATTTATAAATTTTTATAAGGTAACCAAGTATTACTATATATATGTAGTTTTTTAAATTATTTCATTTCCTTTAGAAGAGAATTTAGAAAGATAGGAATTTATTTAAGATAGAATCTATTTTTTAAGTTAAACTTTGGTTTCTAATAATGGAAGAATTAATATTTTATGGAATTAAAGGTATACTGTTATTATTTTATATTTATTTTATATAATTATGTTATTTTAATAGGTTTTAGATATTAAATACTAAAATTCAAACTCAACTAAATTTAAACTCAAAGCCAATTATTAAATATTTAATTAAGGCTGTTTAAAAATAGTAAAACAGTATGTTGGGTAAAAGTTATCCAAGTTAATATGATTATAGATTTATGTTAATGTGTAATGTTATCGCTCATTTTTTAAATATGAAATTAATTCTTGAATTATTTAGAAAAAATATGGAGTACTAAAAATGCATAAAATAAAACTATTTTATTGAATTTTTTTAATTTTATATAAAGATATGTCACTTTAGAATTATTACAGTCAGTCCTTAAGTTCAATATATTTATAAAATTTTATATAAATGTATCACCTTTAAAAGTAGTTTCTGATGACCCTCCCACATTTTAATATATAAACAAATATATAATAGATTTTTATATTGCCAATTGGTATTTTATTTTAATTCATATTTATTTAATTTAAATTAGGTTATTTATTTATTCCCTATTATTTCTAGGATTATACAGGATTTATTAAGTATTCATCGTGATATTAAAAAAATTCAATAATTACGTTATCTTAATACAGCAGAGAGTTTTATGACGAACTTATGCTTTCATAAAGATTATTATACTAAGAAGACTAATATATGGTAGATGATATATTGATTTTTATTAATTTTTTATAAAAATGAAATTATTTTTAGATTTAAATGGTGATTGAGTATTTTTAGTGTCACTTTAGTTAATCGGATATGGAAATATTAACTTAGTAGATATTATACGCTTTTATATATTTTTCTAAAGATTAAGTATATGGTTGTAGTTTTCAAATAGTATCAGCTAATTGTGCAACTATTTTGAATTTTTTATAATTTTCTTTTGATAACTTAGATCTGTCCAACACGAAATTAAATGGTATTTGATTAATTGATTAGTTTTATATGAAAATTATCTATTTTTTAAATCTTAGGAGCCTACTTAAAGGGAGCAAAAATGAAAAATTGCAATTTAGAATATGCAGATCTATCAGACGCACTAGTTGAAGATACTGACTTTTCTGGTTCAGATTTATCTGGTAATTATAATTGTTGTTGTTATTCATAGAATTAGTAAACTAATACTATTAATAAATAGGAGCTATACTATAAGGGATAGTAGTAGGAGATTTATAAAAATTTAAAAATAATATTACAAATACAATATTCTAATATAACAGTGGTTTAGAATACTAGCTACAAGGGTATATTCATTTATAGGAATAAAAACTGCTTAACAGTGAATATGAAGAAGATAAGTCAATATGCTAAAGCTACTAATTGGAAGGTGAGAAAAGAATAGTTGAGGGTTTTGTGATTAACTTGATAAGCCCGGAATATTACGCATTGTATAAGGCTTATAAAAAACCAGAAATTAGTTTGTAAAACACTTTAGGAAAACTGGCTTGTGTTAAAATTTTGTAATTTATAAAAAAATATGTGTTTGCTATAAAATAATATACTTTATTTATTTAAAATAGGAAACTTATAGAATCAGATGATTTATTTGAAATGATGTTTCAAAAAAATATACAAAGAGAAACTAGTATTATTTCTAAGATAAGGTCTCCATTTATATCTGAAGTAATAGATTATACCATAGAAAGCAATCTTTTGTATATTTTTTATAAACACTATGATTATCTAAGTTTGAATGAATTCTTGATAAATAATTATTTTTAAAAACCATTTAAACCCTTAAATGAGTCACAAAGCTTTAAAATATTTTAACAAATTTTGACTGGGTTTCAACTCTTAATGGATTATGATCTTCATAAATATATAAGGTCTTGGCAAATTACACCTTTTTTTATTTTGCTTAAAAATGACATGACTCCCTTGCTTCTCTTGCAAAGACTAACTGTGTTTTAGGGAGAAATTTCAGGTAATTTTTATTAAACAGGATTTTATTTTATTTTATATTATATTTATAATTTAAAAAAAGATAACTCAGAATATGGAAAACCACAATAATAAATATTTTAAATGTAGATTGAGTTGGAAATGGATTATTAAAAAAGTGTTTTAATTCATTTTCCTCAGTTGTATATAGTTTTAAAATAGTATAACTCTGATAAAAAATAATTTTTTTCCAATAAGTGGGGCTTGCTATAATTATATGAATAATAATATAAAGATATAGTCTTTCATTTTGGTCTTATTTTATATTAACTCCTTGTTCCAGCTTAAAAACATCAGAATCAATAAGATTAACTTTATAGTAAGACTAAAAAAACCCATCCTTACAATAATCTTAAAATTATCCAATTTTCCCCTCAAACTTAAGTTAAAAAATATTATTTATTTTAGAAAAATCAATGGAACCTGACTGTAATAATTATACTAAAGAAAAAATAATATTTTGTTTAATGTAAAAATTTATAAATAGATACCAAAAGGTGTACATTGTAAGAGTTAATAGGTATGACAATATATTGAAATATTGTTTTAAAAAAGGTGTAAATTAATTAAAATATAATAAATTTATGATTTAGTTACATATTAAAATATATTTTGAGTTTAATCTGATAAAACCTATTTATCATTATATTTTTATATTAATTATTTAATCTATTATTATCTTACGCGTGCTTATTGCGAATGATATAAATTATTTAGTTATTTTTTTTCTTAATTAAAAATTCTCCACACTTTAGTTGTGAAAGTGATTTTTAATTTTTAATTCTTAAAAATAAATTTTTTTTTTCTATAAATATAAAATAAAGCAATTTAATAACAATTTAAATTAAAAATGAATGAATTATTTATGCAAGCATCTAAGCTCAAAATTGAGATAGAAAATGAAATCAATGCAATAAACTATTAAAGAGAATTTAATATAAAATATGAAGAAAGTGAAAATTTTGCTCAAGATTATCAGGTTATAGTTAATTAATTAGAAATGAAATAAAGCAAATTTTAAAATAACCTTAAAAGTCTATCGAATTTATAATACACAATACAAGGAAAATTAGATGGCAGCTAAAATATTCCAAATTATTAAATATTATTAAAGTAATTAATTTTTTTTAAAACTTTTTAATAAAATCATTTTTTATTCTAAAATTAACAAAACTGCAAATTAGAAAATGTGAAAATTTAGCAAATTAAATAAAAGACTTAGAACATGATTTTGTGAGGACTTATAGAATTAAAATGGAAAAATTAGGATAAGAAAAATAGAAATTTTAACTATATGGAAATGGTGTATTTTAAAATGGAAATAATAATCGTAATGCATCAGGAGATTCCAATTTATCTCTATTAATTAAAGAATAAAATGAAATAGATGAATCCAGAAAAGAAACAGCTGGCATGCTTGAATCAGGAATGAATATATTGGGTTCCTTTTAGAGACAGAGTGATATTTTGAAGGTATTTTGTTTAAATTTAGAAATATTAATTAATCCATATTTCCAGTATATTATATTAATTAATTTTGTTATATAAATATATTAGTCTGCTCAAAGAAAAGTTTTAACAATGGCTAACGAAAGTAAAATCTAATAATCAAATACTATATATTATTAATTGTAATTTAATTATATTATTTATTAGTTGGACTATCCAATTAACTTGCAAGAATGATATAATCCAGAGCATAAAGAGATAGATGCATTTTGATATCAATGACCATTTTCTTATTTTTGCTAATTTTTTTCCTTTATTTAATCGTTAGACCATATATAAGGGGTTGAAAATACTAAATTATTAATTAAAATAATCTATTTAAATATAATATTATGATGATGTTTATAATAATTTAAGATTAAATTAAATCTAGTGTTTAAAATTAGTTATTAAAATAATATAGCTTTTATTATAAAAATAAAATTATATTATTATAACTAAGATATGTTGGAATATAAATATACAAATAACCTTAATTATTTATTTTTATTTATAATTTCATATATTATAAACAATATTTAGATGTATTTTTCTTATATCTTTATATAATAATTGAAAAGGGAAAAACGATATAATATTTTAAAAGTATACGTTTTTTTGATAAAAATTATAAATCTCCATATATAATAAGCTTAACATTACTTGTAAAAAGGGGAAAAACTGATAGGAGATAATGTTTGTAAGTGATATCAATAAAAACGAAAAACCTATATTAAAAACAACTAATTTATAATAAAAAAAATAAAACAATAAAAGGCTTTGCCCACACACTCACCTAAATATAAGAAAGATAACAAAAAAAAACTAACATATCCAAATATGAAATATTTATTATTAGTTTTAGTATTGGCCCAGTTAATGGTCTCCCCTGCCTTAACAATGTAACACAAAGGAATGGGAAAAGCATCATCAATATAATTAGACAAACTCAAAAATTAAAAGGGAACATGGGCCTCTTTCATGGTCAATTTAGCCGAAATTCACTTAGGATCTGGAGGACCCTTAGATTAATTGCTTGAAGCTATTGAAGAAGTAGTAAATGACTTAAATAGAAAATTACAATCTGCTGACGAAGCCTTTTAAAGAAGAACAGTTCAACATGAAGGTAATTAATGACTTCGTAAATTATATAAATAATAAGGAATTAATTCATTTAATTTATAGAGGATGTCGTAAGATACTAAAACCACATTGACACTGCTGGTTCTGACATAGCTGCTACCACCGAATTTTTATAAATATTGGCATTTTAAAAATAATCTCTAGTTTAAGATGTTGCCAATTTAGAATAAAACATCAAAACTTGTGAATAATAAATCGACTCATCTAACACCACCAGAGCCAGAGAAAATGCTGAATACGAGTAAAAAACTAATTCAATTAACCAAATTTTAGATTAAAAATGAAAAACTATTCTTTTTTTTCATTTAGAGCTAAAGTACCTGACCACAAAGAAGCCGTCGCTGCTGTTGAAGAAGCTTTACAAGTTCTTTCTGAACTCCACGGAGGATAAGTTGCTTCTTTATTACAAGTTAAAAAACTTAAAAAAAATGTTTCTGTTCTTAACAACAAAATGAAAAGGTATTTTAAAAATTAGCTATCTTGTCATAAAAATATATAAATCATAAATCTTAATATTTAGAGGACAAGATAAAGCTTTCTTGAATGCCTTGATGGAAATCGCTTCCAGCGCTAAATTTGCTGACTAAGGAGCTATTGCTAAAGTTGAAGAAATGTTGTAAGCAGTTAAATAAAACTTGTAAAACTCTTTAGTTTAATTCACCGTAGAAGAATAATAAGTAATCCTATAAATTTAAAATTCTATTATTTGATATTAACTATCTAACTTTTCCCTAGGCTCAAGCTGCCCACGAAGAATTTGTGAAATAAAAAACCGCCGAAATCAACCAATTAAGCTAAGAATTGGTAGACACCAAAAGCAACATTGTTCTCACTGAAGAAAGAATTGCTGACAACTAAGAATTTTTAGCTTAAAGAGTGTATAAATTTCAAATTAAAATTAGTCTTAAATATAATGAATAACCCTCGTTTTTTATTTTTTAGTCAAGACAAAAAAGAAGCTGAAGAAGACTTAGCTAACGAAAATGAAGCTTATGAAAGAGACACTAAAACTTACGAAGATTTGGTTGCCCAATTCTAAGTTGAATTAAATGCCTGTCAATTGGCCTAACAACACTTGGAAAATGCTGAATTCGCCGACTACATTGGAAATAGAATGGAATAAGACGTTGTTATAGGTTCAAACCACGGATCAGGAGTCACCGTTGAAAGTAATCCTTTCGATTTAGAATGAGCTCAAACTATGATTAAGACTAAATGAATATTTATCGTTTTATTTTAAATAAATTTTAATATTAAAAAACTACTTTATATTGATATTTACTTCTTACTTAAAATTTGAAAAGAATTTATATTTATTTTTATAGGAGCTCTTTATAAAATGTTAGTAAATCAATAATAATGTATTTTCATAAATTATTAATTTAATATAAAAATTTTTTAATTTTAAAACTTTTTATTTTTTTCTCAAAATTTTTTGTTTAGGATTGATTATGGTCAAAGTTTATTCTACATATATTATTAATATTACAAATATATTTATATTAATAGAAATATTGTAGTTAGCTAAAATAATATTTTCGTAATAAAGTGAAATTGATAATCTAAAACTACATATAATAAATTTATTTTCAATAAAACAATTAATTATTACTAACAATGTTAGTTCCCACATTTACCATAAGCTAAGAAGATAATTTTATAGTTATTGTAATCAGATTGCCCTACGTTAAGATCTCTAAATGTGAATTTTATATAGATCTCAACAGTTTTAAATTATTTTTACACCCGTAAATATCTTATTATATAATAAATATCAATTATCTAACCATTTTTTTATAAATTATCTGCAGTTATTTACTAAACTTAAACTTTCAATAAAATTTAAAATTGGCAGAAGATCCTTATTCCTCAGTTTATAACTAAAATAATTATGAACTTACAGTGAAATTAGAAAAGGAAAATAAGGGAGAGTTTTTTGAAGATCTGTAAATGCTCACCAAATTACTAAATAAAACAGACAAAATGAAAAAAACTGTTGTAAATAAAAAGAATAAAAATAAAAACCCCTTGATAGAGGTTTTAAAGGAAACAGCCAATGAATAAGGGTAATAATAACACGAAGGTAATGAATAGTAATAATAATAAGAAGAAGAAATTAAATAGGCAATGGAAAATTTAAATATTAATTAAAAGTTTTCATATGGGTTCTAAGATCAATACAGTGAATTTTTTTAAGATTTAGAAGAGGAAATTTTAGAAATTGGAGAATTGAATCCTGATAATATTTCAAAAAAAGACAGAATTTAAATGAGGTATATAGTCAATACATATTATATTAACCTAATAATATATCAAATGTTATAAATCTATCCAATAGGGAACAAATTTTGTTAGAAAATTTTGATGAAGAACATTACTTATTTGATTTATTTGATAATGAAGAAGAAATATAAGAAAAATTATATATGGAACTTGAATTAACAAAAAATATTCAAAATGAAGAATAAAACTCCAAAGATAAGAAATTGTACGATGAAAAAGAATGGGACACTTTAGTGAAACTACCTAATAAAGAGTTCATAATCGAGAATAAGAATGAATTATTTATGCAAATGGTTGATATAAGTTTTGCATATCTTTATGAACTGCGTTCATTTGATGATGAACTGACATGTGAATCAGCGTAATTACTTTAACTATTTAAAATAATAATTATATCGATATAATTAATTAAAACCAAATTTAACATTACAGTGCCAGCATCAATAAAGTGAGTTCCGTATTAAGTTGCTTTATTGTAGATGATAATATTGCATCTGTTATAAGTCAATCTTATAAAAGAGCCCTCACTTATCCCTTATATAGACATTTTGAGTTGTGTTAGCTTGTAAGAAGTGATGTAGCTAAAGTATTCAGAGCTGGAAAAATCAATGTTTTGAAACTATTTTTAAGACTCAAAAATGTGTTTGAAGTTTCAGAACCTAGATATCTGTTGAATCGATTGTATATAGAAGATTTCTGTGTTGCTATTTAGCATTTTTCTGATGAAGAAATAAAAGAAATAGGAAAATAGTTAGCTTCCATTTAAATAAATAAAAATACACTAGAAGGGCTTTAACTGGTAAAATTAGAAAAAGGTGCTGAAATTGTTATGGAGGGACTTGAAAAATAACCTGCAACAGAAGCTTAATAATTAGAAGCAAAATAAATATAATAAAAGGCATAAAAACTGGAAGAAAAAGATGAATTTCCAAAATAGTAATAAAAGGAATAAGTTAATAAACCAAAAGTATTGATAGAAGAAATACAAAGTACAGAAAATTAGGATTAAGAGGAGAACTCAAATTAATAGTTAAATTTAGATGAGACTGATTGAATGATTGTAAAAGAATAAATTATTTAGTTTGTAAAATTTTATATATTTATATTAAGTATATATACATGATATTAAGAAAAATGCTAAAAAACTTAAAAATTTTATATACATTAGAATTTTAAAGAGATAAGATAAGAAAATTTTAATAAATAATAAAAAATTATCACATTAATCGAAAAAAATATATTTTATCTATCAATCACTAATCTAAAATATTGTTATATATTTTGGCTTCTCTAGAAGTGTTTAGTTTTTTGTTGGGAATTTCTAAATTATTGTTCGAGATTTACTATAAATTTCTTAGCATACTTTCAATTCCTCTCAGATCGAATCCTTCCTGTAAGTTTCTATTACTATTGTCATTATTTTCATTAATTCTATTAATAAAATATTATTTTTGCTAAGTGTTAAATTCCTTTATTTACGTTTTATAGAAATCATCTTCTTCAAGCTATTTCAATTAATTTAAAATGAGTTATTTTTAAAGAGTTTAGTGATTTATTATAGCCTATCTATGTGAAGAAGGCTGTGAAATAAACTCAGTATTTTAGTTTTAATAATAATTAGGCATTCCAGAGTAGATATTGTAGTTTTCTTTTGAATTACTATTTTAATCACAAACTTAGTTCCCTCCTTAGTTTCGAATGGGAGTATTATTTCCATTGCTTGCACTTATGTTTTTATTTAAATTTACATTATTGTTTGGCTATTAGCTGAATAATTCGTTATTTTTATTGTTGTTGTTATTTGTATAATAACTATTAAACTACTACTCGCCTCCGAAACAACTTCTGTAGCTACTTGATTTGCTAAATATTTCATCTATATAGGCTTTTGAGTTTTATATGGAAGTAACTATGTTTTTATATTGTCTAAGTTTTAATTATTCGTGTAAACTTACGGAATTACAAGGATTTATATTTAAATTCGAATTAGAAGTTGTTCCAGATTCAAAGCCTCTAAAATTATCGGATTATTAGTCTATTTCTGTTGGCAGCGATTGCTGCGGTATTTTGACTTCGTTATTATTTAGTTTTTGTTATTTTTCATACAAATTGATGCCTTCTTTTATGTAATTTTTTGCATTTTATTTCTAAGAGTTAGAATCTACATCATTGTTATTATTCTTTTTGTTGTTGTTGTTGTTGTTGTTGCTGTTCTTTATATTTTAAATTTAAATATTGATTTCGTTGTACTTATCATCTCCAATACACTCCGTCTGACATCTCTAGTGCAAATTCTGTTTTTTTTTACATTTTTTTGTTGTTCAATAGTGTAATCAGGCTGGCTCAGCATCGTGTTAAAATAATTTTACTATTTCTCTTACAGCACTGTATTTTTGGAGCAAATATTGTTATTATTTTTAGAAGATGATGGGGAAATCTAATTTTAATTGGCCTTAGGGCTGTATATATTAAAATGTGGGACCGAGTATCTATTTACATTATTATGCTAATGAAGAGGAGAATTTTAGGTAAAACTAGTTAAACACTTTTGGTTGGGGGAATGAGCATATAGGTAATTTTGTTTTTAAACTATTTACTGCTGCACATTTTTCTCTTAATATTATCTTATAGCAGTAGAAAAGGAGTTAAGATTTTTAGAGTCTACTTATTAGTTGGCGTGAGTTTAAGTCCATTACCTTTTGATATTTTGTGGAGAGTATTCATTACTTAATTCTCTATTGTTAACTGAGTACTGTCCATGATAATTACTTATTTACTTTTTTAGTTGTTATTGTATCATGCTTTTATTTTTTTCATCTTTTTATTTTATTTTCTAAATATTCTATGTATTTTGTAGATTTTATTGCTATTATTATTAAATTTATTATTCTTGTATTAAAAAATCATTAATTTCTTAGTCTTCTTCTTATTTATTATTTACAAATTATTAAGAATTAATTTTCTATTACTTACTTTCTACTTTTTTTATCATTTAATCTGGCTAAATCTTATAAATCTATTTGCTGTTTTTCAATGAATTAGTAACACTAATATTCAATTTTTTATTTTGTTAAATATTAAAAGGTTTCTAACTTAAAATTTATTGATACTATTATTAAAAATTTGGATCTTTATCGATCTTAGGGGATTAATTATTAGTTTATATTATATTCTGAGTAGCACTATTACTTTACTATTGGTTTTAATTTAATATGTTTTCATCTCTTTTTTCTGGAAATTAATCAACTTTTTAAATCTATCGTTATAATAAATAACTTGGTTTAAATTATTGTTATTGTTATTATTTTTTAGATGATTTTTATATTTCCATTTTACTCATTTTAGAGTTAATCACTTTATTTTCAGAATTTTTCTTATGGTTTTCATTATTGTTTATTAATTACTGAGGAAGATAAGAATATTTTGGACTCTCCTATTTAAATTAGGAAACCTATTATTGGATGCATGTTTGGTTCTGGCTTTTTTTTCTGTTTTAGCACTGAGTGCTCAGTACATTTGCTATATCTTAATCATCTTCTGGCTTTTCTTTTAGTAATTTTTAAACCTCCATTTCATTTTACTCTAATTTTTATTTTAGAATTTATTGTATTTAAATATGCTTTTCCCGAGCACTTTTCTATATTTCTGTATTTTTTTATTTCTAATTGGAATAATTTTGGTAGGTTTCTTCCAAATGTTGAGTTACAGAAATTTCTGTTTTTGCATTTTTATGATTAGAATGATCATATTTTGGAGATTTTTAACCATTTACTTTTACTAAATTTTACTAAAAATATTTTTGCAATTGTTGATAGCTACTAGTACTTTTATTAACTTCTTTAGAAGGAATTTTTGAAATAGCTATCTCATTTTTTGATTATGTGGAATTCAATTAAGCCATTCTACGATTAATTGAATTCTTTATGTTAGAGTGATATAGAGCTTTATCGATTACATTGTTGCTAGAATCTTAAACATTTTATTTTTTAGGAGTTATTTCATTCATTTTAAGTTATGACTTTGAATTTTACTATTATTATGAATTTTCTCTTGTTTTGGAATCTAAATTTTGATATAAATTAATAGGCAAACTATTCTTTTTGCTCACTAAAGAAAATTAAGTTCTATATAATAAAATTTGATTTAAAAAAATAATATATTTCATAACTATTAATTAATTACTTGCTATTTATGATTTGATTTAATTCTTGCTTTTTTTAAGAATAATCTACCTAGGTAGGCTTAATATTCTATATATTTTAAGAATTTTTAGTCTAAGAAGGTAAATTTAAATCACTTTGAGTTCTTTTATGACTTGGAAGAGTAAACTAATGTTTTTAGCTTTACTTTTAAGTTGCAATAACTTACCCAATTTAATCTTTTAATTCATGAGAGTCGTTCTAAAAAACAAAATTGAATAAATGAAGTTTTACATAATAAAGTCTAATTTTAATTAATAAACATATTTTTTTTTACTTTTTGCATTGTTTTACTCACCCCTTTACTAGGTGAAACCTTAATTATTTATTTTATAAATTAGTATATTGTTTATAAATATTATATAATATAATTTATCAATAATTTATATTACTCTTTATGAAGTTCCTTATTTTATAAAATTAGGAATACTAGAATAATCGTAACTACTAGTCTTTTTATGTTATAAACTAATTTTTTCTTTTCCTAAATGTTAAGTTTATTTCATTTTTTAGTGTTATATTTGGGCTTTCATTAATTGCAATGGATTATTGCAATCCTAACTCTTAGAAATTAATAATAAATATATTGATGGAATAAATTATAAAAATGCTAAGATATTTTCAGTTTTTACTTTTTTCCTTGTAATAGAATATCTCTATTTTAAATCATTTTAATTCATTTTGACTTGTTCTATTCCAGATTATTTTCAATAAATAAATTTAGAATTATTACAATTCCTTTTTTTTCTATTTTGCGAAAACTAACTTTTTTTTAATTAAGTTTATCAGTCGTTTATACTACGTAAATTTCAGCACCAAATATTTTAACTTAGTAATATTTATTAATATTATTTTTTATTCAATTTATAGATTACATTAGTGATAATCAACTATCAAATTTAATAATGTTAATAATAAAAAATTATTACTTCTTTTAAGTAGCATTATCAAGTTTATAGGGTAAATATATAAATAAAAAATAAAAATGTGTAAGTATACAATTTAATATAAATAAACAAATATAAAATAAAATTATATAAATAATTTTTTATTTAAAAATATATAATTCTATATTTAAAATAAAAAAAATTTATTATTACAATTTATTTTTCACTTGTCAATTTGATATATACTGTAGTAATAATAATATACTTTGTAGAGTAGATAATAATTATGGTTATAAAATATATTTCTGGAGTAAAATTAAAAATTATAAATAAACAGAATATCACTTTATCATATTCTAAGTGAAAAAAAATAAAATATTTAATATTAATAAAAATAAATAGTAGTGAATAAATAAAACCTAATAATTAGCAGCACAAATAAAATAAAAATAAAAAAGGAATTAAAATAAATTAAAGAAAGAGAAATAAAAAAGAAATAATAAACATATAATATAAAAATATCCAAACTCAATATTTTTAAAAAAATGAAAAATAGAACTCCAGCTTATTTATAAGATAATCATTTCTCTCAATTGGAAAAAAATAATTAGGATATTAAGCACAAGGAAAAATTACTAAAAATTATGGCACCAACCAGGAACGAAGCTAAAAATACATATTCTCAGTTTGGGGGAAATATGCTTGATTAACAAAATTATTCAATGTTGAAATAATAAGATTTGCAAAGAAGAAAAAATTAAAAATTAGTAGAAATAAACAAAGAAAATATGAGAATGCTTTAAAATTTAATAAAAATTTCGTAAACCAGACAATCAAGTCTTTCAAAATAGAACTGCAAGCCTAAATTTTAGGGAATGCAATTATATAAAGGACCTTAGATTTAAAAAATTTAGGAAATCGACTATGAAAATAGACTATTAGCCTAGAGAATTTTAAGCTAAAAACCTGTAATTTCAAGAGATAAAATGAAAGATGATGTAAAAAAATACTTAAAATTGAGAAATCACCTTTAAAAATTTAAATTGCCTCCTATAAATTAAAGAGGAAGAACTATTTCTAATTATATTCCAAGGGAATCTTAATATTAAAGGTCCCAATAAGAAGAATAGGAATAATAAATGAATATAAATTAATAATTTGATTAAAACTAATATATTGAAACTAATAATGCAGTAATTTAAGAAGAAGAGTAATAATCATATTACAAATAAAATTAAAGCTAAATCTCAAAATGGAATAATCTAATATGTAGTAAAGCAATTAAAAATAGTAAATATCAGTTAAAGATGAGGAGGAATAAAAGGATCCTGAAGCATAGAGTCAGCTGTAAAAATCATAATAAGAACATGATGCATCCTCTATCCAGAATAGTAAGGTTGATAAATAAGAAATAAATAATAATGAATAAAGTTAACTTTCTCAGCGCATGCAAAGCAATGAAGAAAACAAAGAATAAAAAAGCAATGAATAAGTCAATTAAGATCAACAATAAATAGATAATAATGGAGATAACTAAGAACCTGAATAATAAAAAGAAGAAGAAGAAAATAAGGAAAACACCCATGATGATAATAATGCTACTTCATAAATGCAAGCCTCTAAATAAATGTAATCTTCTAAATAAATGCTATCTTCGAAGTAAATGTAATCCTCATAATAAGAGTAAGAATAGTGAATGAAAAATTAGACGGCTAAACCAAACAAATAACATTATATGATAAATAAAAACCATGTATTAAATAAATTATTGAGAAATTAATAAAATACCTTTTTTGAAATGATTTATTATTTTTTGTTTATATAATTTATACTAATTTTTGTGAATAATTATTTATTCTGATAAAATATGTCATAAAAAGTATGTTTCTTTAATAAATAGATAAGTAAATTAAGCAAATTAAAAATTTTAAAAAACAAGATGGACCAACAAATTCAATAAAATTTATAAATATAAGAAAATTATTAGATAGAAATATTAGATTAAATTTTATTGGGGAAAGATTCTTCTCAAATTATACATCTGTTAGAGCAATTAATTAATACAAATTAAAATTTTGAAACAATGTCGAAAGATATTTATTAAACTTTTATAAACGGAATAATATAATATTTCAAAAAAATTATTCATAAAGTTAATAGATTTTTAAACATTTGATAGAAAATAATTAAAACAATGATGGAAAAAAATTACCTTTTCTGTTTGAATTGTATTTTTTTTATGGTTTAGTAACAGAACATGATTATTTAGTATCACTCAGTAAGGAAAAAAATTAAAACACTCTTTAATTGTAGAATATATCAATAATGTAATATGAATAAGTTTTAAACTATTTGGAAAATGAAAAGAATGACAAGAAATGTATTGGATAAATTCCAAAATTGGATAATTTTAGAAAAATTTTTTGTAATTTAGCTTAACTAAAGTGGTGTCTTATTATAGATTCATAAACTAGGTCGAAGCCACACTACAAAAAATATAAAAATAATTAAATTTTTATGAAGCAATTAGAAAACGAATAATAATTATATAAAAATTATTTTAGTGAAATATAATACTTGGAATTATTAATACAATTAGGATAGGTTAAACAGTATTACAAATACTTGAATAATATGGTTTAAAATGGAGACTATTATTTACTTGAAGGTAAGATAACAGTCATTATTATGTAATATCTAATTTTCTGATTTTAATTTAATTTTAGGGTTATAGAGTATATAAGAAAAAAACTATGAGTAAGCCTTAAAGTGCCTATTGAAGAGTACAGAAATTGACTCTGAAGTGCCGAAATATTGGTTTAAGTTGGGATATACTTATTCGTGTTTATAAAGAGATGAAGAAGCACTTGTTGCCTACTAATAATGTTTATCTATATACCCATATGAATATAAAGCATTCTATAATATGGGAAATTAATTTTTATCATCCTATCAATTCAATTTGGCAATTACTAATTTTTAGAAATGTATAGAAGTGAATCCTACCTATGAAAATGCGTATTATAATATGGGAAATGCTTTTTATTATTTACAGGAGTAATTTATATAATAAATTTTATATTTTATAGTAATTATATAATATATTATATATGTTTATTTAGATATCAAAAATCAGTGGAGTGCTACTCTAAAGTTATCTAGCTTAACCCTTAGGATGATGAATGTTATATAACGCTTGGAAATGTATTGTATAATTAGATTAAAAACAAATAAGAAGCGAGAAAAAATTATATTTAAGGAATATATTTAAATGGAAAATAAGCTGAAAGAATATAAATAAGTAAATTTAAAGCTGCCTCTATATTAAAATAAGTTTAAATAATGAAAAGATAGCAATCCACATTCCGCAGAATGTATTTTGAAGCTTAGAATTTACGAAATAGTAAAATATTTAAAAAAGTATTTAGAAAAGAAATTAATTTAGAACTTTTAGAGTTTTTATCCTACTATTCTATATAATCGCCTTCTAATAGAGAATAGAATAAGATATAGTAATGAAACATAGAATTATTTTGAAATATATCATAACTTAGATATAATCTACAGTACTGTAAATATTATATAAAAAAAATAATTAATAATTTTAAATATATTTTTTTTAAATTTAAATTTTATAATATATAAATAAAAATCAATTGTTTGTTATTATTTGTTAAGGGGGTTTATTTTTATTCGTATTTAAGAAAGCTTATTCTTAAAACTTTTTATCTTATTTAAGTTATTTTAAAAATCTAATATAATGTATTAATTATTAATTAGATTGCTTCATTTTACATCTCTTATCTTATTTTTCTTAAAAATCTTTTTAAAATGTTGTTTTTAAATGATTTCCCCATTCAACATCCTTTATCTATTTAATTAATTATAGTAATAAAATAATAGAATTATTATTAATAATAAAATAAAATTAATACGTCTTCATCATACTGAGGCTTTTTAGCTCCTCTCAAATTCAAATTTAATGGAATTTAAGATTTTTCACCTTTATAAGTATTTAGGTAATGACTTGTTTATTTTTAATCTTCAAAATTTTAAACCACTGTTTTACTTAAAATATTTGTTAATTAATTATAATTAAACATTATATTTATATAATAATGGTTCCATTTTATAAATTATTTATTACTGTTTTTAAACATCTTTTATTTCATTTGCTGTAATTTATTTTCGCTTTTCTAATTCTGTTGTTTCATCTATAAGCTTTTTATAGGTAGTTGTGCCATTTAGTGCAATTTTACCATTCGTTGACGTATTTAAGTGTCCCCAAGTTATTTTATTTTGCTAATATGATTTCCAATCTTTATATGTATTCTATTCAAATATTATAGATACAATTTTAAAATTAAATTTAAGAAAATAAATTATTTTTACATTATAATTTGTTGTTCCTACAAAGGGATATTCAGGAATACGATGGTAAGGATGCTTAATCATTTCTGGAATTTCCTTTTTATTAAAGTCTGACTAAAAAAAGAAGAAAAAAATAATGCAATTGCATAGGCTATTATATTAAATACCTTATAATTAGTCTACTAAGTACCAGAATATTCACCAATATATTCTTTTTTCATTTATTAACCAAATTTTTCATAAGTTTTTTAATTTAAAGGGGGAATTTCATAGGATATATTTGATTTGCTATCAGTATATTATCTTTTATAAACTGATTTTCCAGAAAATGGCAATTTTATACTCCTATATCCACATCTGCACGATCCACATTGACATTTAAAACACGCACAATTTCCTATATTTTGTATATATTTTATATTTAGTATTACATTTATTTAATTTACCCAAAATATGCTAAAAATATTCTGCATTTTTTAACACTAAGGATTCAAAATCTACAGTATTTGAAGAAGCATTTAGTACATCATCAGTAATTAATTATTAAATTCTTGGATCACTAATTGAAACACTATCTAAGAAACTTAAATCTTATGAGAAACAAAATGTTGACATGTGTTAGTTGTCATATAATTTTCCTGCTGATGAAGGAACAGACATCTGGTCTTATAATTACTATAGAAATTTATTTTTATTTAATTAAATTGATTAAATTTTTTTTTTTTTTAATTTCATTAGAATTAAAAATTAATGTATTTACACTATTGGTATCTTTAGAATCTTACTATTGAACTATTAAATCTTAATTTATTTATTCAGATTCCTACGCTAGTTGATGGAGTGTAGGTGGCTAATGATTATTTTAATTATTATTACTATAATATTGTAATATTTTGCTTTCTTATTCTTTTTTAGGATCATAAAATTAAATTAAGGTTTTAGCCTTTTCTAAAGATTCTTTATCACTTAGACTCTTATTAATTTATTTATTATCAATATCCTTGATATCAGTTTCTTTGTTTGTTTTACATTTCATCTAATTTGGGATATAATCATATTAGTCTCTTATTTTTTAATTATTTAAAGCTTTAGAATCCGAATTATAAAAGTGATTATTAGGTATTTCTATATTTTTTTATCATTGATTTCTTAATTTGTTTTCTTACCAACCGGAGACTAATTTTATTTCTCATTTATTTATCCATTTTTATTGTATTAATTATTAGGGATGTCAACCGAAAAATTATTTCTTAAATATCTGGTTCTCTTGTAATTTTTGGCATAAGTAGGATAGTTTAATCCATATTGCAATTCTGAAATTCCCTAAGTTTTACTTAAGGGGTTTTAATCTATTTATTCCCTTTCCTTTGTTTGACTCATTTATTTAATTGGACTTCTACTAGTGGATTAAAATACATCCCTTTTGTCTTCATAATTGTTAAAGCTCTTGTTTTGAAAAGAACTGGTACAAGTGGATTAAAGTGCATTTCTAAAGAAATTACTCTATGCCCCTACTATATTTCTATCAAAAGAAATCTTTTTAAGGAATTTTTACATTTTTATTGTTCTATCTGCATTTTTGTGCAATACACCCTTATGGTTAAATTCAGTTTCATCATCTTCGGGGTTTAAATTACTAAAATTTTAAAATATATTTATTTATTAATATTTTTCGATCTCAGATATTTCCCCTTATTATTTGAGTAAGTCATATTTTTTTCAAAACACTATGTATTAGAAAATTCAGATAATGTATTTGAAAAAACCGAATTCCTTTTTTGATCATATGTGACAGATGTAGATCTTACACCTCTTAACGGTTATTTAATTTTTTTGGAAGTAATAAGATCAAATTGTTTCGGTTGTAACATTTTTTTTTATATTTGTTTTTATTAGAAGTATTTTATATTATTTTATTACTGTATTAGATTATAAATAACCCTAAAAAATTTTATTTTCCTTTTTGCTCTTAATTTTATTAGAGATATATAAAAATTTATTGATAAATAAAAACTGCAAACAATACAAATAATTTTTGGTATTTTTAGCACAATAAATTTAATAAATGAAGTTATAATTTAAATATATGATTTAAAATGAAATAAATAGATACCCTAATCATAATTTATTAGTATTTCTATATAATTATAAGATTATAATAAAAAGAATATTTTATATAACAAAAGTTAAAGTCATAATATGCTATAAAAGATTAATATGCACAGTTGTTTGTTTGGAAATGAGAATATTTTTAATATATTAATAGTTAATAAAGGGTAACTAAATTAATATAATTAATTAATACAATGTTCGTTAAAATTAATATGTTAAATAAATTAATTATAAACAAATAAAAAATTTGAAAATAATAAAAAAACAAATATTTTATAATCAAGAAAATTAAATTAAAATTGAGAAATAATTAACTAGTTTTTTACTCAAAGAATAAGAATCTAGAAATGGATGTTAAACACAGTTTTTACCAGTTCTATTTATATCCATTTCGTTTCCAAGTAAATACAATAATATAATATTGTACAGGATTCTTATTATAAAATGACATATTATTTCTTAATTTCTTATTTTATATATCTATATTAAATCATCAGTATATATAAAACCCATTTTAAATAATTCGAGGGATAACATTATAAACAAATCAAAACTTTAACTTATAATATAAATGTTTTTGATAACATATAAAATTTGAAACTAAATATTATAATTCTTATTATTATAAAAAAATACCAAATTAAATAAAATCTCATAAAAACTGAATGAAAATAATAATATTAATATAAATAAACTAAAAAAAAATAATTATTAGGTTTATAAAATGTAAAAAATGTTAATAGCTAATAATTTAATTATTACTTTATCAGTTTAAACTAGATTCTGTAATATTACTAGTTTTTAAATTGATTAAAAAGGGATAGAATCTGAATAATAATAATTTATTTACAATATAAAGATAGAATGGTAGAATCAAAATTATTATTATATTATTATAAAAATAGATTTAGATTAAATATATCGAATATATGATATATTCATTATTCTTTGCAATATTTTTGTATTTCATCCTAGTTCATCTTTCTCACATATGGAAATAATCCTCCTTTAAAATAATCACATATTAAAGGCTATTAAGTAAGGCTTTTTTTATTTTCTTTTTATATTGTTAGCAGTGTCTTTTAATCATATCATAGGAAATTTAGCATGAAATGATACATAAATAAGTTCCATATCCGCTACCGAAATGCCAAAGAGCATGAAATTAAAATACAGGAGCTATATAAGGGCCTAAGCTTATTCGTGTTGATTGAAGAATTTAGCAGAAATTATTATCAAATTACTATATAATATTTATAGTTAAATTATAAAAAGTTAATATGAAATTATAAAATTACCCATATAGCAAAGCCTAATCCATAATAGAAAAGAGATCTGACATATAATTAAAAAGGGTTATTAGGATATTCTAATTCATTCTTTGGTACAATTGTTTTAATATATGTTGTTAAGCTATATCCTCCAAATACCAAAGCAAATACAGTCGCACCATAAGCGAATTCAAAAAATATATATGCTTTAAATACAATATAAGTAGGGACAACTATTAATGGGTATAGGCAAAGAATTATAGCTAATAGTTTTTTTGAGCTCTTTGAATTTATTGTTGCCCCATATATACAATATAGTATTGGCATAGAGCTAATTAATTAGTTAATATGTATATTTATTAAATAAAATCCTCAAAATTATATATTCAAAATGATTTTTATAAATTGTAAAATTATACAAAATAATAAAATAAATTATAATGTCAAAAATTACCAAAAAATCATAGGAACTTCATCTAAGAGTTATGTTTCCCATTTTAATGTACAATGAAATAAGAATGATCCTATACCAACTATAAAAAGCCCAAAATATGTCAATGAAAAGTACTTTTCCGATTGATGTCTTATATAATATATAAATATTAATGTTTCCTTATGATGTAAATTTATTTTGCTTTTTTTTTATTATATATTTTTTTACCTAAAAGCATGAACAGCACCAAAGGCTCCGAAAAATAAAATCCAAAAGTTAGATAATGTGTTCCAAAACTCTGCTACATATGGGGAATATTCATAATTTTCTTCACACCAATCCATGGTTGAAGTAACAGCTCCCCAATAACCTTAATTTTCTATCTCCATTATATTTTAATCAAGTAATTGATATTTAAAAGAAACTTTAATACAATATTTTATTTTTATTATTGTTTATTCTTTTTAATTATATTATTTGTTAAATTACTATTAGAAAATTCCTCTAAATGATTAGTATAGATAATATACTATATAAATAAGCTAAAAATCAATATCTATATCCAGTCATATTATTAGGTAATTTTTGAAATTTTATTTGATATTACTAACTTTTTATTTTTTGATATAAAAATATATAATATATTATAATAAAGGAGATAGAAAAAATATATATAAGAATTAATATTATATAATAGATGACTTTAATATCAATATTTTGAAATATTAGCTCTATATATAATGATTATGTTAACTATATTTTCTATTTATTTTAAATTTTTCATATTATATTTATATGGAGATAAATGAAATTTAGATAAAATCACAATAAATAATAAATAGTTATAAATATATCTTTATAAAGTATATTAGAATTATAATAAATTTATTTGATTAAAGTATTTAATATAAAAGTAAATATAATATTTAAATTAGTTTATCTATTTAAATTTTCATTATTATTTATTTTATAAAGTCATTTCTTCTATGCTCATTTTCCTTACATAAGGCAAAAACTTTCCAAAGAAATAGTAATCACCTATAACTTATTATTGTTAGTTATATTTTTAAAATTCTTTTTAATATCTAGGACAGTGTTGTTTGATAAGATTAATAGATAATTAAGTTGAGAGACCGCACAAATAAGTTCCATATCCACCCCCAAATGCCAAAATGCATGGAATTAAAACACAGGGGCTAAGTAATAGCCTACCGAAAATCTTGTTGAAGATAAAATATGACACATATGGTTATCAAATTACTAAATAGAAAAATAAAATTAAGTTATATTAAGTTAAATTAAGTATATTAATAAAGTTATTTACCCACATCGAATAGCCTATTGTATAGGTAATCATAGCTTTAATATACATTTAAAGAGGATTATTAGGAAATTTTAACACATTCTTAGGAGCTATAGAATTGGCATAACTAGTTAAACTATATCCTCCAAAAATTAATGCAAATACAGTTGCTCCATAAGCATATTCAAATATCTTATAAAATTTAAATACAACATATGTGGGTACAATTACTAGCGGATATATAGTCAAAAAGATAGCCAAAATTTGTTTAGCTCTTTTAGAATATATCGTAGCTCCATACATACTGTATAATAGCGGCATAGAACTATATAAAAGTATTTTTATAAGTTTTTTATGTTAATTTAGTAAAATAATATTATTATAAAAAATTTGTAATATTTTAATTTGAATTGTAAATTATTATAACATATGAAGATTTACTAATTAATGTTAATATTATAAAATTACCAAAAAATCATAGGAATTTCATCTAACAACTAAGTTTCCCATTTCAAAGTACAGTGAAACAAAAAAGATCCCACCCCAACTAAAAATAATCCAAAATATGTATATGAAAATATTCTTTCTGGTTCATGTCTATTAAAAAATACATTATAAATATATAATTTGATAGTTTCATGCTGATACCTATAAGCTACTACAGCTCCAAATATCCCGTAAAACAAAAGCCAGAAATTTGATATTGTATTCCAAAACTCAGCTACATACGGGGTTACTTCATAGTTATGCTCACACCAATCTCTGGTAGCAGTGATTTGTCCCCAAAATCCCTTTTAAACTTCTTCCATTAGTAAAATTATTTTATTTGATGTTTTTTTTTAATAGTTTATTTTTTTCTATATATTATTTGGTTTCTATTTAAATATTAATTATAACATAATCTGATGAGAACTTATGATTTATATAATACAAACAGCAGAACTATGGAATATATTAATATACTCTTTGAAATATATAATTACATTATATCTTATGACAGAATTTAGGTTTATTTTAAATATTAAAAAAATAATCTCTTTTTTGATAGTATTATTTCAAAAATCCTATAAAATATGAGATAGTATTAATTTTAAAATTTTATAACATACTCTCTATATTTTTTAATCTTTTTATAATTATATTTTATAAAAAATAATGATCTTAGTTATTTTTTTCCTCATTTTTAAATATTAGATTTATCCTTATAATTCTAAAATTATTTATTTGAAATTTTTAAATATTTAAAACTAAAAATTATTTTTATAGTTCTAGCTAAAATAATAATTTATAGCATGGAAATTATAGTAATATATATGTATTTATAGTATATCTTCAGGTAGCAAAAGTATAAAAAATAAATTCATATTATAATACATAAAATATGCTATATTTCTTTTTTCATAATAATTTTTAAATACGTCATACTAAATAATATTAATTAGTATACTGCATTGCATTAAAGTATCTGACACATTATAATTAAATTTTTCAAATAAAATTAAATAAACGAATTTATTTATTATATATCTATTTATTAGTATGTCATTTTCTAATAAACAAAAAACATGAATCTCTATACAAATAATCAATTTATAACTATTGCTATTAATTGTTTTAATATGAAATTACGATTATTATAATGGATAATTTTAATATGGAAACATAATAAAATAATAGGAACAATAAAAATTTAACTGAGTATAATTAAAAATTAATAATAAAAAATGTATAAATTTCATTAAATAGGTATGAACAAATTATATTATTTATCTTAAAAATAAAAAAGGTTTTATGCTATATATTTTATAATAGTATTTGAATAAATAATTATATAATAATACGTGTGAAAAATGATAATAATTCAATAGTTTCTTATTTGTTAATATTCTAAATTATTTCTAGTATACATATTTTAATTTAATTAATACACCTAATTGTTAAAACCATAATAAATTATAAATAAATAATGAATATTAGTTCATTATTTTTTTTACTGATTGGGATACCTCCCTCTATAATAGTTACATACTCAATTTATGTATTTTTTAGTATATATTTAAATAGAAAGAATAGATGTGTAAATTCTAATAAAATAAAAATCGGATTTCTCCATCCATTTTGGTAATTATCAGGAAAATAATAATTAAATAATTTTTTATTATTTAAAATATAAACAGTAACGCAGCTGGAGGAGGAGAAAAAGTATTATGGTGTTTTGTGTAATCGTTAATGAAAATATAAAATATAGAGATTGAAATTGGAATATACTCTACAGATATGGTTTTTCCAGAAAAAATACTAGAAAAGGCATAAGAAAGATTTAATGTTAATTTATTGCAATTTAAAAATTAAATTAAATTCATTTATGTAAAAGGCGATTATTACTTGAAACCAAAAAGTTTTTTAACTATGTTTTTTTAAATCATCGGAACATTTATATTTACAAATGAGTGCCTAATAAAATATTAACCAGATATATTATTCGATACTACAGGATTACCATTTTCATATTTGATGGTGAAAATATTTATGAGGTCTTGTAAAATAGTTGCTTATGTTCATTATCCATTTATCTCTAAAGAGATGTTGGATAGAGTTAAATAAGGAAACTAATAGTTTAATAATAGCAAAAGGATAGCGGATTCTAAAATTTTAAGCCAACTTAAAATCTTCTATTATAAATTGATTTTAGGATTATACTCTAAAATGGGAAGTTTTTGCTCTTTGGTGTTTACTAACTCGACATGGACAAATAACCATATAACAAGTACATGGATATAAAAAAGTCAATGGATGTTTAAGAAATCTTTGATATTGTAAAATAAAAATTTGTATAGTATAATATTAGTTATTTTTGATTTTTATAGATACCCCCCTTGTAACGTAGATAATTTAATAAATATTCCTACTGATAAGAGATCGTAAACATTGATGAGTTTTGCTTAATTTAGACCGGAAAAAGAACACAACAAGCAAATAAGAATATTTAAGAAAGTTATGATGAAGTTACAGAAATAAGATTTAATATTTGTAATAAATATTTTTGAAGAAAAATTAAATGATATTTATAAATTAATAAAATAATTAAATTAGAAAATTGTTGGCTCGTGTAGAGATAATTAAGACGAAATTTTATTAAAAGATTTGTAGCATTAAGTTGAAAAAGAAAATTTATAAGTATGCATAACCTTTTTATTAATAAATTTAATAAAAATCGTTTTATTTATTATTTAATACAGGGAAATGTTGAATTTATCGTTAATCCATCTTATTAAAAATTAATTTAAATATTCTAAGAATGCTCAATAGGATTACATACTATGAATTCTGAGCACTTTGGTATAACTGTGGTAGAAATGATGGTATATTTAAATTTAACTATTTTTTATATATTTTATAGAAATTTTTAAATTTAAAACAGGCTGCCGGGCTATTAACGATAGCTCATAATAGTGCTGGACCAAAAGAAGACATAATTTAATAACAACAATTAAAATAAGGCTTTTTATGTGAAGATGAAGATTAATATGCTAATGCTATAATAGAAGCTATATAATTAAGGTTATCTATTAATAATTTTTAGGATATAAATTAATAATTTATATTTTTATTTAAAGGTAAAATGGTGGGCATAAAACATATATTGAAAATGCTCGTAAAAAAGTAGTTCAATTTAGTGATGAGAAATTTATTAAGTTTTCCATGGATTTACTTTTATAGTTTATAAATACCAATATTTAAAGAAAAAAACAATAATGATAAATATATAAACATATATATCATTCAATCTACAAATATTACACTTATATTAGATATTGCAATCATATTTATATTCTAAATAATCAAATAAAAGAGTTAAATAAGTTTAAATAGTATGATATATTTTTCTTAGCATAATTAATTATATTATTTTTTTACATTTTTTAAAAGAAAAATTAAAGCTTAAACTATTTTAAATGTATTTTACTTTATTTATCAAATTCTAGATAAGTATGATTCTTTAAACTATATTCTTCAAAAATATATTTTTCTTATAGATTTATGATCCAATTTTCATAATTAATTTATATTTTATAAAAATTAATATAATGTTAATTTTTTTAATTATTAATAGTTAAAATTTTAAAATATTAATTGGATTATTTTATATTTAATATTCTAAGAAAAAATTATTTTATATTACATAATTAAATTCTCAAACTGTGAAATAAAATTAGAATATTTATTCAAAATATAAAAATTAAATTAAATAAAAACTTTATAAAATCACAATCAATGAATTTTTTATTAATAGCTTATATTTATAAATTAGGGTTATTTATAAATTTTATATAGTCCATTTTAATATATATTATTTCATATCAGTAATATCAAAATCAAAATGATAAAAGTCTAAGTGAGAATTTTAGAAAAACATTTTTTCTTTATTTCAGCATATTTTTTAACAGCTCCTGTAGTTTTATCTATACATTTGTCTTGACAAGAATGGAATTTTTCTCCATATTTATTAGACCATGACTTGGTAGGATCTAAAGGTAAATGTTCTCTTGTATATTTGCAATCATCTGAGTTATAAACACTACTACCAAACCCACATTTTGATGTATATTCTGTAAGGCATGATGTTCCACAATTAGCATCTAAAGACTTTTTAGCAAAGCATTCAGAAAAATTTTATTAGAAGATTGCCCTTAAATTATTATAAAGAGAATACCCAGTAAAATTAGTGTCTTCATTTTTTTATTTTTTAATTTTGATTTATGATTTTTTTTTTTTAAATTATTATCCGGAATCATTACTGAGATTAACTTTAAATAAATATTCATATATGATACATACATAAATAAATATTTTTATTATTAATAGTATATGTATGAAATCTATAATCTATATTATGATATGGAAGACATTAATATTTAATATTTGCTTGAATATATATGTTTTTATATTTTTAATACAATAAATTTAGATTTAATGTATGAATTGTTATAAAGAGATACATAAATCTAATAATTCAAGAGTGCGATTGATATAAAATTTTTATGTCTATATAAAATTTGACATATGCGCTTTATTCTACTTTTTTAATGATTTAAATAAAAATTATATAATACAACATAAAGATAAAACTTTAATGTTAACTTTTTGATTTAAAAATAAAAACATAAAAAATATACCTTATAATAAATATTTAATCTCCGTCTTGACAAAATAATTATTTAGATATATAATATAATATGAACTTTTTCATGATGATAAATTTTATAATAAGTCATGAAATACTGTTAGAAATATAAATTAAGTATAAATACTAGTTTTATTGACTATTTAATTGTTACTGATATTTTTATATATATAGAGACTGTAAAGGGATATAATAATAACCTTATATAAAGTTAATTTTATAGAAAAATATAATATGACTAAATTAAATAAAATTAATTATAATTTATGAATTTCTATTCCATAATTTATATGATAAATAGATCTTAAAATTTTGTAATAGAGATAAACTTGTATTTTAAAATAATACTAAATTTCTAATTATAATATTATTATCTACTCTAAATTAATTTATTTACCATATAAAAATTATTAATTATTTTTAAAATTATTTAGTCAATATATAATAGTATAAATCATATACTTTATTTTATAATAGGAGGTTACAGTTTAAGGAATATTAATATTTTTTATTATATAATCTCAATTAATATGAATTAATATTGGTAATTTTAGTTATATTAAATAATATATTTTAAACAATCTCAGTTTATAATAAATAAGATCAATTCGATTTGGATAGAGTGTCATCAAATTTAAAAAAATTTAAAACTAACAAGATAGTAAAATTTTAACAATTGTAAATTATTAGTTTCAATTTATTAAATTATCAAAAAGCAATTAAATATTATATTATAAATTTTTGTAAAGTTATTAATAACAAAAAATTTAAAAATTAAAAAGGATATACAAGAATCATTAGAAAATAAAATAAAACTAAAATTTAATATAATTTCAATAAAAATTAATAAAATTTACAAAATATGGATTTATAAAATAATCCTGATTTATTATCAGATGTAACATTAGACAAAGTTGACTTTGATTGGGTTAAAAATACAAACAAAATTTCTCATTTAAAAAAAGCTTTACGACTTATTGAAGAAGATGGTATTAATATCAAATAAATTTTTACAGATTTAAAAAATATTTTATATGATTTAAATATATGAATTATTTTTTAGGTGATTATTTTATTGACTTGAAAAAAGCAGTGGAATAAAGAATACATGAAATTGACCCTTCAAAGGCGTAAAAAACTTCATTTTTTAATATTAAATGGTGTAAATATTAATTAAACATTAACAATTCATAAGTCCGAAGTCCTTTAACAATTCAATATCCCATGATGATAAAGTGAAGTTATAAAATGAAATTCATAATTGGGAAGATGATATATAAAGAAGCGAGATGGTTAAAGAATAATTAACTAAAAATTAGGTTTTCGATTCTCAAAATGAAGAATAAAAAGTAAAATAAAAATTAAAATATATAAATAATTTAAAACCCTTACTAAACTATTTGTAAGCTAATAGAGGAATAATATATAAGAAAGGCTGAAAATGAAAAAAATAAAGGTAATGAAGCAGTAAGATCAAAAGATTTTTAAGAAGCTTTATAATACTATACAAAATCCTTGGAATATAATCCTTCTCTTACTGCTAGTTATAGCAATAGAGCTTTAGTTTATTTAAAATTAAAGGTATAGCTTAATATTTGTTAAAATAAGCAATATAATATATATTTTTATTATATTTAGAAATATGAAGAATGTATAAAAGATTGTAATAAAGCCATTGCTATTGATCCCACTTATTTAAAAGCTTATCACAGAAGAGGAAAAGCAAACTAGGCGTTAAAAAAAGTAAATAATAAAATAAATATTATTACAATATGAATATTATGTTTTTAAATAGTATAAAGAAGCATATGATGATTTTAGATTTATAATGGATAGAGAACCAGAAAATAAAGAAGTTAATGCAGACTTAAAAGATATAAATGCAATTATGAAAAAAGAGGGAGTATAAATAATAAATATTTATTTAATAATATATTCAAAATGATATAATAATAACCCAATAAATTTTAATTTTTTTCTATTGATATAGCTATAAAATCAACTCTATAAAAGAGTTTAAATAGAAGAAGATGATGATGAAGAGGAGGAAGAAGAAGAAGGAGAATCGCAAACAAGTACCTAGTTAGAAAAATCTTAAGCTTCGGCTATTTCTAAAAAGGAATTTGATCTAATAGTAGATAAAATAGAAACTCTTAAAGTAAACATATATTTTTATGAATAAAATTAAAAAATTCTTTTTTATTAAGAATAAAGCTACTGCTCTTATGAAAGATGGATTATTTGAAGAAGCGATAAAAATATTACTAAGGTGTGTAGAACGTATTGAGGAAACAGGTCCACACTGTGAGTCAGATGGAGAATTAGAATATTAAACAAAAAGATGCTCGTAATAAAATATATAATTTATTAAAAGATAATAAAAATAAAATTATTTTATAGTTATTTAAATAATATCTGCCTTTGCTATAAACAAACTGATCATAATTCTGATGTTGTTAAATATGCTTCATTGGTTATTTAACAAGAAAAATTAATTGATAAAAATATTATAGTTAAAGCTTATTTGAGAAGAGCCATGGCTTTAGAGAAAATTGAAAAATTCAGATCTGCCAAATATGATTATGTAAGCGTAAAAAATCTGGACCATGGTAACCTATAAGCTTCCTAAGGGCTATCAAGAACTATTCCTCATTAAGATGAAGAAAAAGAGGAAAAAACTATTTAGTATTAAGAAAGATAATTAAAATTAATTTAAGAGTAAAACGAATAGGCTAAATAGCAAGAAGCTAGCTAATAATAAAAAGAAATCTCCCAAGTTTAACAACAATAGCAATAATAATAATAAAGTAGTTAGGAAACTAATAACTCCCATGAAAATAAAAAAAAAACTATAAAAATGAGTTTCTAAGAGTTAGAAGCACTAAAAGTTGAAGCTAATTCTATTTTCAAGAAGAAAAATGTTGAAGGAGCCCTTGAAAAATTTTAAGAAGGAGTTTAAGCATTCGAATCTTAGTATAAAAAATAAATAAAATAAGGTAATATACTATTTTAAAATAGCATAGTTGATAAAGCAAAAATTATTTTTTATTTTATTAAAGATGATGAATTCCAAATCCTTTACATTTAGTTTATGACTAATAAAGCTTTATGTGAACTAACATTACAAAAATACGATCAAGTCATAAAAACCACTGACAGAGTATTGAGCTTAGATCCTAATAACGCAAAGGCAATTTATAGAAAGTAAAAATGATATTTTTGTTGAGTATTTACTGTAATTAATATTTTATAATATATCTTTAGTGCCTTAGCTTCTAAAAAACTCGGGGATATTCTAAAATAGAAAGATTCTTAGAACTTAAAAGAAATGAATGTTTATTATGAAAACGCAAGAAAGGAATTAGAAAGATTGATCAAAATTGAACCCAAAAATGAAGCTGTGCTAAAAGAGTTAAATGAAATTAGAAAAATATGTATTGATATTAAATTGGAGCTTAGAAATTATGAATCTGAGGCCACAGAAAGAAAAATCTAAACTAGCTAAGAAATTCACAATAATTAACCGCACGTAAAAACTGTTGAATAGCAATAAAAAGAAGAAGAATTATAAAAATAAAAATTAGATAAATAATATATTGAAGGAGTTACTAAATCCGCGATGATATCAATGATTGGTAATTATTATTTTATTAAGATTCAATCTATAAATTTTAATATTTTTCAATTTTTAATTATAGATGAGTTAATATCTTCCAGTATTCCCGATACTCCCACCATTTTCGAAAAAAATATGGATTCATTCAAAAAGAATCCTGAAAGATTATTTGAATATCTTAAAAAGTTTTAAGGCAGTGATTTTGCAAAAATTTATTCTAAAAAAGATATGCCCCCTGATTATTTAATTTAAATAATTAGATGCTTTATTGTCCATGGAGAATTGCAAGAGTACAGAAAATCAATTAGTTTATAATTTAATAGTTAATTAAAAATATTTTTATAATATAAAAGAAATCACCAAAAATGTATTGATTTGCTTGATGGAATATCGAAAACAAATAAATTTAACCTCTGTGTTATGTGTTTATCTAAAAAAGAAAAAGCAGGTACGTTATTATATAATACTTAACGAAGATATTATTTTAATGACAATTTTTTAAATATTTTAAGACATAAAATAAGTTATGGAAAAAATTGGAGCCAACAAAGAAATGCATAAGCTGTTTAAAATTTGATTTTATAATAATATTAAGATTTTTATAAAATAATATCTCAAAATATAATTTAGAATTTATAGATAAATAATATTTAAAAAAGGCAAATATATTAAAATATATATAAATAGATATAGAATTTAATCATTCACAACGAAGCATTCGGTTATTTACTTAATTAATAAATAGCTTGAGTTTTAGTATCATCTATATCAACTAGTAATTCAATTTCATTATTGATTTAGTTACTAAAATATGTTTTTTAAATTAACTATTTCATTTAATTAATATTTCTATGTATGGCATGTTAATCTAAAAACAATTAAATCGCTCCATTTCCGTTATTTAAGCTACAGGAATTCCCCAAAACTAGTATACCTCCTGTTTTTAATTATTTATAGGCCCAATTAAGCAATTCAATTGCTTCCGTATCATCAATTTAATCAAGCTATATATATAGAATGAATTTTATAGTTATATTAAATTTTTCTAGATATTAATTTACTATTCCTTATGAATATATTATGTCAGTCTGGTCTTTCATTACATGAACAATAAATTACTTTTTTTAATTTTGTAATATATTTTTCAAACTCTCCTTCAGAATAACGAATTTTTGGTTTTTTGAATGCATGTGATTTAATTTTTTTAAAACTTACTGAACTAATTATTGATCTTCATCGATTCCAATAAATAATTATTCCTAATGGAAACAATCATATATTAAAACAATAAGATTTTAAAATAATATTTATTTATTTATTTACTTCTTTTTTGCTGCTAGTTTGCTATTAGATTTCCTCACACTTTCCACACCCTAGTGATATAATTACTTTTGATGAGCTTACTTTTTACATAAAATTTTTAAAGGCCTATTTTCTATTTAGCATACCCTTGAAGTAAGGATTTTTCTCTAATTCTCTTTAGAAAAGATCTATTTTATCAGAATGCAACTTCATTTATCTTCGAAATTCCATTCCTAAACTACTATTTTACTTCTCAGTCCTATCAAAAAATATCATTACATTAAATGAAAAAGAAAGTTATCTAATAAAAAAAAAATCATACAAAAATATTGAAAACTTAGAACTCTTTATGAAGGGAAGGAATTTTTATCTAAATTTTAATAGAGTTGAAACTATATCCTTTTCCAATTAATTAAGATTTTTTTCTGGTTTCCTTAACAATTCACATATTTCAAGAAAAGAATTTCCATTTAGTAGTTAAAAAAATTCTTCAAGATTTTATTAAAATTATTCATTATTTTATCTTTAATGTTGCAGAGGTTGTTACTAAATACCACTAACGAAAGTTTCTTTTTAGCTCTTTATAATATAATAGCATTAATTTAATTTTCAAAAATAAAGCTACCTTAAAATAAAGATTATTAATTATTACCTAACACATTTACTCATAAATTAAAGTTGAAAGCTTTTCGAACTTAAGCAAACACTGAGTTGTTACTAATAGTTATTAATTTTATCCCTTTTGTTGTAATAGTTCATTTTCTTCTTCTTAAACGTTTAAAGAAAAAGTTCTTGTGCAACATTTAGAATAAAATTAGTCAAATAGTTTTAAGATATGGATATTACTGCTATTATTATAAATTTAATTTTTTTATTAAGTTTTTCCTTACTAAATGTTCATACTTACTTAAACAATATATTATTATAGTTTTATAAAATTTAATGCTATATCTTAGTTTTTTTATGAATATATATTTTATATTTTTATTTATTGTTTTATCGTTTTTTTTGTGAGTTTAATAAATTGTGAATTTTCTATAAGGAGATACATCAAATAATATAGATATAAATACAATATAAATTCTATAAACAAATTTTAAATATTACTATACATATTTAAATCAATTTATTACTAATTTTCATTTTTACATTAACAATTCTTCTTCCAGATAATCTTACGTAGAAGCAATATTGTAAACTGTTTCATTTATAGTTTCTCTTAGTTTTCTTATGAAATAGACTCCTATTAAAAGGAATATTCCTACAAATGACAAGGGTTAAAGTGAGGGGAAATTAATGTCAAAATAATAGGCTATTATTGGTGACAAGGCCCACATTCCTTTGGTCCTATATATGGCAATAAAAATAATTAAATTAAAATAGACTGAATTAAAGCGATTGCTTTTATTTATGGATTTCCAATTTCAATTTAATTTATATGTTACCAAGCAGTGAAAAATCCAAAGGCATAATGTCTTACAGAAGTTGGAAATACTTCAGACATATATACATACATGAATGAATTGACGAAACCAGAAGTTAATATTCTGATAATACTGAGAACAAAGAAGGCCATTACATTATTATTTTTAATTTTGGAAACTAAATCTTCAGAATTAAGGTTTTCTTCGGTTTTGTAAATTGGAATAATAAAAAATAGCAAGTGACAGATTCCCAAAACAGTCAAAACATGCTTGATAATTTACTTTCTGAAATAAGTGAGAGAAAGATTCATGTAAATTAAATAAGAAACGAGCTCAATAATGCCTCCAACAATTAAGTGAAACTACAGTTTTCTCTAAATGTATTTTTACTATTCGAGCATGGCTAAAAAATAACTCAGAGTGGAGAATCCCCATATGTACATAAATACCAAAGTCTTAGATCTGATCGACGTGTATGAGAATAAAGATCCAAATGAATGATTAATTTCGGTGTCTCGCTTGTAAGAATCTATTGCAGTTTATTAAAATACAGAATTTAAAAGTCTTTTTTCTCTCTGCATCTACTTGGTGTTATCAACTTCTTCTTACAAAATAAATGGTTCAATCTATAGATATATAAGAAAATGAGTTTTTTTTTTTTTAAAATATTAAATATTCAATAATTGAGATATTAAATACATAATTATTTCCAAATTATACCTATTTTTGATTCTTACTCGCAATATTCATTAGAGCATCCTTGGCAAACTAAAACTGCTTTTTAACTACAAGAAATCTTGGCGAGTCCTGTAAAGTAGTTTAATTGAAGAAAAGAATGATGAGGGGGATTCCCATAATAATTAACTGCAAATTTCTCCAGTTAAAATAATATAAACTAATAATGCTAATTATTATTTGTCCCAATGCCCATCCAGACATTAATATGGAAGGAAGTAACCTTCGCATATTCTCACTACTTTATTCGCTTATTAAAATCTGACTGGCATTATTAAATCCTTTAGAAAAATACAAATAAACCAACTTCATAATATTATTTTTTATAAAATTTATAGTACCTCTAAATCCGAAATCGATCGCAAACGCCATTGCAGAAAATATTGTAATATCGAAACAAAAATAGGATCCTAATGAACAGAGTATCATCAGCCCCATTGATTCATTTAGGGCTCTGTTTAAAAAATATAATTAAATATCTTTTTTTATTTATTATTATATCTGGAAATGCATTAATTCCTTTTGTTACCTTAATCGCCCTCTCTTTTCTGATCTGGTTGCATAGTACAAAGAACCTAAGACCCCTCCAATTACAAATATTTAAGTAGCATAATAAATCCAATATTTCTTTTCACAAAATAGATCATACTGTTCTGTTAAATTATACATATTATCTCTTGGATTTACAAAAAAATGCCTTATATTCTAGCAATAATATTAATAATGATTGATATATAAATGATATATTGTTTTTAAAAGTATTAATTCATATGAATTTTATTATTACTTTGTCTCTATCTTCAGGAAATTTAAGAGAACATGCTTTTCTTTCACCACACTCTTGATAAGCGGTGTGAGCACTATCTGTGTAGCAATATATGGTTGGATTTTAAAAGAGAAGAGGCCAACCAGCTGTCATAAAAGAAGCTGCCATGTATTATAAAAAGGTAACCAAAATTGCCTTTTTCTAATATTAATGACCATTTCCACAATAAACTTGCGCATTTTCTAGTGAGTATGATAATAATTTTTACTACTAGTTCGGCAAGTAAACTTTATTTTCTTAAGCTTATGTAAGTGCCATAGGAGTTTTTGAATTATTTTAATTTTCATCATCTATGTCTAAAAGAGGCTTATCCATTTTACAGATCAAGATAAGTGAATAAATTTTTATTACAAAATAAGTGTTTGTTTTATTGTTTATTAATATAGAAATAATTATCTTTATAAGTCACATATATATATTTAAATGCGATGATATTAGTAAATCTGAGGACTAGAGTTATGGTAAATTATAAAAATTTATACATTAGTATTTATAATCAATGAATTTATATGGTATTATATTGGTATATACTGATTTTCTTTTTAATAATGTTAAGTTTAATAATGTATAAAGCCAATATACTATTACTTTATTATAATATTTAATAAAATTTTAAAAATATAAAATATTAAAATTATTTAAATAAAGATGTAGTGTTATACCTTTTTATATTTCTATTTTATTTTTATTAAAAACATTCTTTTTTCATTTTATAAATTAAGTTTTCAAGAATTTTAATAAAATTTTAAAATTAAAAGAATTATGAATTATGATATTAATAATTTGCCTATATTATTTGAATTTTCAAAATTGTTAATTCGCGTCCTAAAACAAAAAATTAATTATCACATTCTTTCTTCATCATTCTTTACAAGCATATTAATTATCCACAAATAAATATATAACAAAAAGAAAATATAATAGCTCTATTTCAGCAATATTTCTTAAAATTAATATAAAATAGCATACAAAAAATGAACGAATCTTTTGGATTGATGGACTAAGCCTATTTTGTGGGAAGAAAAGAAATTATTAACTGGGTGAACAGCATATTACATGTATTTATTTTCAAATATTCGGCCATTTGCAAATTATTTTTTTTTTTTAATTAAATATGAATATACTAATTATTTTATACAATAAGTTAAATTTGGAAAAAGTAGAGTAACTTGGATGTGGTTCTGCTTACTGCCAAATTATGGATATAATATCGAGTGGGTCTATGCAATTAGGAAAAGTTAACTGGGCAGCCAAATTAGAATACGAATTTGTAGCAAACTTTAAACTATTATAAGTAAGCTTTTAAAAACTTGGTATAAAAAAAGTTATTGAAGTAAACTCAGAGAAATTTTAATTTTTAAATTTGTATTTTTATTGATAGTTTTTTTTATTTCTAATGTTTGACTTTATTTAGGTTGGAAAACTTGTAAAATGCAAATACCAAGACAATTTAGAATTCGCCTAATGGTATTTAAAATTAAATAGATAAACAAAAAATAAAATTTTAATTGATCATAAATTATTGCAACTTAGGTTTAAAAGATTTTATGAATATAACTGTGGAGATAGGGGAAATGACTATAATGCTGAAGAAAAACGAAAAAATGCAACTACATCTTTTTAAAACAATTTGAAAAAGCCTTTATCAGTTTCCCAAAATTTATTAAATAGGCCCAATTCAGTTTCCAGTAATACAGTAGCTAAAACAACAACGTATATAAATTTACCATATATTTATTTTATTAAAATTCTCTAATATTATAATAATAATATTGAAATAGTAAAGTAGCCACAAATGAAAATGCCAATTCTTTGAAGAGAAACAACAAACAAGTCTAAGATAGTGAATAAATTTAGAAATATGAAAATTTAATTAAAAAATTAAGAATATTGTTCAAGAAGGATAAGAAGACTCGATGCAATAATTGAGAGATCTACTAGAAATAAATGAGGTAATTTTTAATTAAGTAATAATAATTATTTAATCAAATAAATATAAATTTTTCAATAGGATAAGAAAGAATAAAATAAGGGAGAAAATGAGTAATAATAAGAGTAAAAAGAATAAGTTGAATAGGAATAACTTGCAGTTTGAAATATTTATAAAATAGCTTATATATATATCAGATTATAAATTTATATATTAATAATATTAACAATTAAATAAAGATAACACATATAGTTAGTATAAATAAGTAAATAAATTTATATTGAAAATAATATTATTTAAAATTTCTCTCAAATGAAAGATATAAGATAAGGTATTTATAGATTCATATCTTAAATTTTTACTCTTTTTCATTATTTTATTCAGAATTAATCCAGTGATTATCATCAAATATAAGCCTTAATTTTAATAAATTTTATAAACTATTGAGTTTATTATAGCCTCAAATAAGACATGGTTTCTTTTGGATATTATTACATTTTTTTTGTGTGACAAGCAACGAAAAAAACCTGCTTTTATTTGCATTTAAATATATTGATATATATATAAAATAATAATATATTAATTGTATTTATGTCTTAATTGATAATAATCGAAAACTTGCAAAAAAAAAAAATAATTAAACTAAAAATTTCACAAAAATACAAACACAAATGGACAGAGGATTAAGGATCCGAAAAAACGCTAATAAAAAGCAAAATGATGACATGACATATACTTCAGGATAACCAGTATCTTAAGAACTGGAATCTGAGGTAAAAATAATGAATATGTAGTCTTTTTCAAGACTTTAACAGGGCAGAATTTTATTTTTTTTAAATCACTGATATCAATCAGAAATGCACCAGAATTGATTTATATATAAATTTTAACGAAAAGAGTATAAAAATAATTTTATTTAGGAATAAGTTTAAAATGAACTTCCTCAACCTGTTGACCTGCAAATGAATAAATATTAGCAAAAATAAGCTAATAGAACTGCACCTCGTATGACCAATAAGGTACTATTTTTAAAATAAAATACTATATTTTTTTGTTCTAGGCTTAATTACAAAAAAAATCAAAAAATAAATGATGACATATTATTGAGTCACCTTCTCTAAAATAATAAACACAAAATAATTGAAAACCATTTCATAATTATTTAATGATTTATTTATATAATTTTTAGCAACCCAAAGAAAACGGACCAAAGAAAAATAAAAATGAAAAAGATGAAGAATTTTAGGAAGTTGTTCGTATTTTTATTGAAGAAATAAACCAAATTAATTAGCGTAACTAAAAATTTTTGTTTTCTATATTAATATTGACTGATTTTATTATTTACTACCAGTTCATAAAATTCAAATAAAATCGCACTAAAATCAGATTTATTAAAAGTTTCTAAATTTCATTTTATGATATATTATATTATTTATAAAAAATATACATATAAAAATTAAAATTTAAAAATTAAAAATCACTTTTTATAAATTAATAGATTTTAAAGCCAAAAAAAAAACAACCAAAAATTCCCAAATAAAAAATGCAAGCCAATAACTAATAAAAGGAAAAAAATAAATATGGAGATAACACAAGGAAATAACTGAAAAATAACAACTAACTTCCTGTCCCCATTTCAGATTTTAATTAAAAATCGTCAGACCCTAATATTTAAAGCAATAATGGGCTTGAATGGGAATCTATAAATAAAGTATAAGAGTAGAAGAGTCGTAATATTTTATTTATATTTTTATTAAATTTTAAAGCGAAAATGAAAAATTAATTATTAAAAAAAAAAAAATTAATAGAATAAGAAGAAAAAGATGAAAACGGGGGAAAATAAGGCAAAAATCTATATAGTTTTAAAAATAATGAATATAACATAAATGATCTCCCAATAAACAATAAAGTAAGTATAATAAGAATAATGATAACTTAATAGTATTATAAAGCAATTTAAAATATTTTATGAATATTATAGGAGCCCAAAAGCAAAAAGTCTAAAATTAATAAGATTCTTCTAAACAAGGCGCTAATAATAATTCAAAAAATTAGAAGGCGCCTGCAACAAGCAGCAGTAATCCAGCTACAAATACAAGTTAAAATGTGTTCCCTAACTAAGGATTTAATAATTAAATGTTTCCTGGTTAAATCAATAACTAAATGTTTTAGGGTATATAAAACTTTTTATTTTTTAGTAAATCTTCTTATGAGGTATTTTATTTTATTTTAATTTTTATTTTATTTAGATTTGATGATGAGAAAGAATTAACTTCCTTATGCTCCAGGCATGGGTGTGTATGATCAAGTATCAGGGGGAGACCAAAATAATTTGCAAAGCTAATATAATAATTTTTTGAATTAATCTTCTTAAATAAACAGTAATTCTAAATAGTATTATTTTATTTTAATATTATGAAACTTTTACTTTAAAATTAGGATAAGATAATCCATTCAACAACCTTATGAGAGGAAACATCCAGAATTAGTTCGATATGATGCTTAAAGGTGGACAACAGTCAAATATAATGAATTTTATGCAGAATCCCAACTTAAGCAATGTGTAAACATATTTTTTATTTAATCTCTTATTAAACTGGTTTTCTTATTATTTAAAAATAAATAGGTATAACCTATTAGGGATTAATACACCTTATATGATGACTTTCTAATAAGGTGGAGGGCATTTACAAGGACCATAATATTAATAAATGCAAATTCAGAGGTAAATGCAACAATACTATCAATAATAGCAGTAGTAGATTTTATAATAATAGTAAATGAAATAATAACAATCTTAACAATAAGTACAACAATAATCATCATAGACATAAAAGTAATAATTCAAACAACAATATCCATCATAGCAAAATCAAAATGATTCGTAAAATAAACGAATTTAATAGAACACCTATGACGATATTAAAAAAGGAGGTGTTTTCAGAAGAGGAGCCACGCATGTTGCCATCGCGTACTTTATTTATATGAGAAATAAAGAAAATTAAAATGATAATAGACATGACCCTACTTTTCATGCAAAAAAATTAAGAGAAAAAAAATCTCAGTAAACTTATTATTTAGTTTCTTTTTTTTTAACACAATTAACATAATATATTCAATTCCAAATATATTCTTCTTTAGCCTGAGAATGAAGTCCCTCCTGCAACCACTCCGAATAAATAATCTAACGATTTTTCATAAAATAAATAATAATAGTAGAAATAACCAGCAGAAAAAAAGTAAAATTAAAAACTACATTTTCCTTTTTAACAAAAATTTTTATAAACTGTTATATTATTTTGGCAGAGAAAATGATAATCAAGAAAATGGAAAATGTAATGTATAAAAGAAAAAGATTCTACAAGTGTGAAAGGAAGTGAAATTATAGAATTAGAAGACTCAAAAGAAGATGTATCAGCTTAAGAAAAATAAAATTAAAACTCACCTGATATTACAAAATAAGTTGAGGATAAATCTAAATAAAGCGAAGATATTCCTAAAAAAGAAGAAGAGGAAGAATAAAATAAAAATAAAATGAAAGCAAATAAAATGAGAAAAATTAAATCGTAATTGAAGACGAAGAAGAAGATTAAACATAAGATGAACAATAAAATAATGAGGCAGAAGAAAAGATCGAAGAAAAAGTTGAAGAAAAGATTGAAGAAGAAGATAAAGAAAAAGTGTAAGAAGAAGAAGAAAAAAATTACAAGAATAAAATATATAATAAAAATAATAGAGCCCACACATCGAAAATAAAGTAGATCCTTTGAAAAATGAAAAATAAGACCAAAATTAGAGCGAAAATTAGAATATAGATAAACCGAATAACGAGGAAGAAAATAATATTTAAGTAAATTTAAGTTTGTTTAATTGTTTTAAATTATTAAATTTATTTGTATTTTTTTTCTCTAGCAAAGTGATCTAAAAAATGATAACTCCGAAATGGAAAATAAAAATAATAATGAAGAAATAAGTGCATAGGTATATTATTAATTTTTTGTATCTAAAAATATATTTTATATTTATTTTAAATAATAATAGGAAGCTAATAAAGATGTGGTAGAAGAAGAAAATTAAATACCTTCAGATGTTAATGAAATAGAATGAAAACAAAATTTTTGAGTTGAAATGCATAACAATTTTTAGTTAAAAATAAGTACTAATAATAAAACAAATTACTAAAATTTTTTTTTTACATAAAAATTAAATATAATATTTACTTCTTACATGATATGATTTTGCTATTTTATTATGATTCTATATTAAGCATTTTATATTACGAGTCTGAAAATGTATCAAAATTTAATTTTTACAAATGTCATTTTTATTTTAGAAAACCTCTACTTATTATTTTATTGTTTGTTTATTTATTTATAATAAGTATATTATATTGATAAATTATTTTTAATTAATGTTTTAAAACCGAATTTATTAATAAATTCAAAATGAAAGACAAAAAGACAAGTTTAATATAAATTATTATTAATAGTTTTAATTTAATTTAATTCAACTCCATAAGCTTTATTTAAGTTTATACGGACTTTGTTAGTTTTCCAATAAAGTAAAATTAAGCACAATAATTAATATGCATTTATTTCAATTTAATAAAACACATAGCTTCACTAATATTAATACAAAAAAGCAATAATACAATACAAGCAAGTTATATATAACTCCGATAACAAAAACTTGGAAATTTTTTACAAATAAAATATTAACAACAACCAATATCTCTAAAATTTAAAAAATATAAAATGTATTCGTACTAAACAGTACTGCAAGATCGTTATAGGACGCTTGCGATGGAAAACTATGTTTCTGGTAACCAGAGACCCCTTTATTTTAAAAGGCCCTTGGTCCCAGAAATATCAGATGTATAGTTGAATCTCTAACCATCAGTAGATGTTATGGACACAATTCCGAAATAATAGTTGCAATAAAATTAAGAAAGAATAGAAATAGAGCCTAAAACTAGAGATCAGGAGGTGCAGACCATGTATAGAGAAAGTGAAGCATAAACTGATCCCTTTACACCCAACTATATAATACGAGAAGGAGAAAATCCGGAGGTTTTATAATTAGAGCATTTAAAGTATGGAAAAGGTTTACCAGCTACAGTAGAAGAACTGGACAACATTGAAATTAATAGAGAAAAAATAGGTAAATATTTTAAATTACCACAGTTTATTGGGATGAAATTACAAATAAGTTTCAAAAGAGAACAAATAGTTTATTGGTTAAATAAAAAAAATAGTCACTTTAGTCAAATAGATAGAGTGACTGATTGTTATTATTTTATGAAAAATTCTTAAACAATTTTAAATTTAAAATAACGGAAAATCTATAGTAAAAGCGATATAATATTATTTAAAAATAAATAAAAAATAGCGAAAATAGATTTTGCAATAATAAACGATTTCTAATCTAATCTAATAATAAAAATAAAATTCATAATTTATTAGGATTTGAAAATGCCCTACCACCCATTAGTGATGAAGCAAGTTTTGTTTTGAGAAGAAGATTAATGGAAGTTTAGGAAGTTAAAGAATGGGACAAAAAAGAATAGGCCATAAAAGTATTATATTATTGAAATATATTAAATATTAATAAAAGTTAGGATTAAAGAATATTTATTTTTTTATTTTAAATAAAGAAATTAAATTCAGAAAAACTATATCTTTTGCAATCCGGATTAATTGAAAGAGAAAAAGAAGTCGAAGAAAAAAATGCCTAAAGAATTGAAGAAATAAAGCACAAAAAAACAGAACAGAAAAATAGACTTATCGCAAAAGTGCAAAGAAGAAAAATTAAAGTTTTAAGAAAAATGTTGAAAGGGAGAAAACTTAAAGACAAAGAATCTGATAAAAGAGATATCATTGAAGATTACGCCAATTTTGCCTCTAAAGTATATGCAGGTAATTACTAAATAATAATAAATTTATTAAGGGTATTTTAATCAAGGTTTATTTTTTATTTGTAAAGGAATTACAAGAGATGGGCCTTCTTTGGATAAAATTGCCAGCAATTACGAAGTGCAGCCTGTTGCCCTTCAATCGTTTGCTGGAATGACTGAGCTTTCGAATAAAATTAAAACTTCAGAATTTGAAGCCAATGTAGATGTTTAAGAAAATTTGCAAAATATTAAGAAAAATTATACAAGATTAGAAAACTATCATAAATTATAATTAGAAAAGGCTCAAAGTGAAATAGAGGGCAAAGCTAACTAATAAAAATAATAATTGGTTCAATAAAGTGATGAAATTGATTACAATAGAAAAAACCAAAGAGGAATGATTAGAGAAAAAAGTAAATAATAATAATAGTATAAATAAATAAATCCTTTTTTACATATATCGTTGTTTTTTTATAGCTCCCAACCACAGATCTGCTATTGACTTCCCAGGATTTGATAGGTTGCCTGGAATTGAAAATGCAGAATAGTATTAGAAACATGCAGATGATCAGAAAAAGAAAGACGAACGACTCAAATAAATTCTATTTTTGTAAAGGCTATTTAGAGGAAGAACTTTGCAAAACATTATGTATGCAGGTAAGTTAGTTATTTTGCAAAGTTTATAGCTATTTTAGTTAAAAATATATTCAATTTATAAATCAACCTTTTTTTATAGGAAAAAATAAGAGATTAGCTCTTATCGAGGAATTGCTAACAGTCGCGAAGATTAATGTTTTGCCCGAAGAAGAAGCAGAAGAAATTTTGCAATAAAATCACGAGGAAAAAGTTAAGAATGCCGTATTGGAAAGTTTGTAAGGAGAGGTTATTTCCGAGACTTTGGATGGGCTTTCTAAAGAATTGCTAAGAATAAAACAGGAAAGAAAAATCAACTCTATGGTAAATGTGGCGGAAAAAGACAGAAGGCTCAGAGAAATTTCGGAAGCAGGTAAATAATAATAGAATGTGAAATAGAAAATTTTTCTATATGAAAAATATTTTAAAAAGGTAAAAGACAGGCAGAAGAAACGCTAAGAAAGAGAGAAGATGTTTTATATAGCGAAATTATGCAAACTCATAAAGGAACTGTTGACACATACTTAGATTGGATTATGGATAATACTGTAGAAAAGGCTTCGAGAAGACAGGCTACCATCATGTCCAATTTAAGGAGAAATAAATTGGATAAACCTTTAGAAAAATTCGAAAGAAAATTCACCAATAACGAAACCATTATTAAGGATTTGGTGCATTCTTTCCTTATTCCTAATGTTTAAAGATCGAAAATATAAAGATAATTAGAAATTGCATAAAAAAGATTTAACGAAGCTGCGAAAAAATCCATATAAAACTCTGTAACTTAGGCCAGTCATAAAATAATTTCAAACCCAAAAATCCAATAAAATAAAAGTGTAATTAAAGAGGAGGAAGAAGAAGAATAAAGATAATAGTGAATCTGATATAAGCAATGCAAGATAGTTTATTCTCCATTTTATATTTATTTTTTATTATATAATATATTTATAGTATAGCTATCTTAAATTTATAAATGAATTATTATTATTTAAGCCTAATTTTTCATTCTTAAATTTTAATATCTCTAAAAGGTAGATAGATACATAGATAAATAATTATTTACTTCAAAAAATTAATTCACAATATTTCTTATAGTTGAAATTGCGAATCTATTAATTTTTAAAAAAAGGTAATTTTAATTAATTAAATATGCCTTTAATACAACATAAGTGTAATCAATCAAGATTTTATTTTTCTATCACCAATACGGATTTAACAAAACTACATTAAATTTATATTTAAATAAAATAAAAACAACTCCAATCGTTAATAGATTAAATAAATTTAAAGTTGGTGTTTGTTTCATTAATAAAATTAAGCTAATAACTAAAATTAAAATTCACAGAAAAATAAATTAACAACACAATAATTAAATTAAACACAAAAATTAAACCAAGTTTATTTAATAAATATTAGATAGAAATAAGCAATAGTTAAATTCATAACAAAATAAATAAATTCTAAAAGAAAAAAGTTTTACAAAAACTAGTTAAAGATAGGTTTAATTAAATTAAGTTATTATTGATAATATTAATTTGCATGTCAGAAACATTTGGCCTTACCTAAATCAATTCCGAAAAAAAATAACAAGCTCCTCAGGAAGAAGAAGAGTTATGGGAGCCTGATTTTGTGGAAGATTAGTAGAGTATTGTAGTTGAAAATAAAAAATAAAAAGAAATTGTTGAGCAAGATTGGCAAAAATAGGAGCGTTTATGGAAAATAATATAAAGCAAAATATCCTTCATTCCGAAAGATAAATTCACTCACTACGAAAATTATCCCATCAGGCCGGGATTTTATTTTTTCAAAGCCTTAGTAAATTGTAAAAGACCCCCAAAAATGTCCGAGGTAAATTGGCAATATTTCAAATAAAAGAGTCGGGAATTATATTATACATAATTTAATGAATCTATTGTGTGATTTTGTTAATTTAAAAAATTGTATTTTTTTTAAGTCAGAGTGCCAGTAATGTTAGTTCCCCATGAAAAAAACGGACCAACTATGTTTTATTCCGACGATTAGGGCTTTCTCCATAGAGTGAGAGATGTATCGAGTAAAGAATACGATGACAGATTGAGATTTAATCATAAGCGACTAACGCACAGAATTTAATATTTGTGTGAAGAAAGAGATCCCTACAGGCCTTTTAATGAAAAAATCTTGATGGGAGAACTCTATCACTATATAAAGAAAAAATCTAATCCTGAAATTCCGTTCGTGATACAAAAATGTATGAATTTTGTGCATATGTATGTATATACTAATCTGATTCGTTATATTGTATTTTAGATGCGGTAGAAAACGACTGGGAAACAGGGAAAAAGATTCTTGATTACCATAATCATTAGGATAGAAATTACAACTTCGATTCAGGGAATGTGGAACAACAATTTTTATTTACATCGACAATGAAGGCCCAAATGATGAGAGTGTGCTATTTTACAAAGCATTCCACTGAGTTAAAGCAGTCCTATGGTTATCAATTGGTAAACAGCAACCACTTTTTCGATCCAAAAGTAAAGCAAAATTATATTTCAACGTAATTCTTATTTTTGCCTCACTTAATCTAAAAACACAACAGAAAAAAATTATAAACTTAACAAAAAATACTGCACAATGAGTGATGAACAAGATTCCTTCACAATTACGCAAATAAAGGGAGCCAGTTTAAAGGAATATGAAAGATAGAGTGCAGCAATGGTCCAATATCTTGAACAGAATTACCCAGTCAAGATAGAAAATATAGTCTTTGATTTTATTTAAGATTTTTTTGGTCAAATATACCTCGTAGGATGCAGATATATTAAGCTTAATTTAGCCACATCAATGAAAGATTATTTGAGAGACAAGTACTTTCTAAATATATACAATGATTAATTGATTGATTTAACGTTTTTGAATGAATATTCAGAGCTGAAAGTTATGAAGAAGAAGAACAGCAATTAGACCAACTCACGTGTTCAGTTTATTGCAAACTTTGCGGAATAATTTTAAAAAAGATGACGCTTCTAAAACCTTAACTTATAAGTTATTATTTGAGTTTTAGCAACATTTGAAAAAGCGAAATATTCATTTAAAAAACATATCTATTACGTTAAACACGACGAGACAATGCAGAGTATGCAATTTGTGCTATATGCTGGTCGTTTAGGAACATGAACTAATTGAAATTGAATAAAAACTTGCTGTTACTCAATAAATTCCGATTTTCGATCCCGTTTATCGAGTCCCTATTCATGACAAAATCCCCAAAAATAGGCCCGCTTTGTTAGAGCCCGATCTGAAGTAGTGGAGAATTATGTTTTATGTAACTGATATCTAAGATATATTCAACAATTATGAAGGAGACCCCGATAATTTATATTTATAATTTAAATTGTTCAACTTCAAAACTAGTTGGAAATTGACTTCCGATTCCTCACAAAATAAAAAGTAATAAAAAAAAAAAACCATTTATGCTTTTGTTTTTATATCATTTAATTTATTACCATTTTTCTTAACTTAGCAAAAGTAGATTTAAAGTTTTGCTGAACTTACTGATATCAGGAGTACTTAATAGAGTTTTGGCAAAAGGTCTAATGGTTATAATGATGAAGAAATCATAAGCAATATAGGGATACAAACTTAATTTGAAGAAGATGAACATAAATAACACAGCAATAAAAGAGATATAGAACTAAAATGTTTAAGAGTACAAAATTTAAAGTCTTAAAGTCAATAAAATATCTTTTAAAAAATTGCCATATTTTTATTTGATAGATTTATTACTTCTTCAGCACTTCAAATGATATTCAAGAATTTTTGTAGAATTCAGAAATTGTTATCAGAATTACAGAGGGAAATAAATGGAATGACTTGGTAGGTAAAGAAAGCAAATGCCCACCATATTTTTTAAAACTAAATAATTTTATAATTTAATTTAAAAAAACAGCTGAAGGTAAATCATAAACAATGCAATATTTCCAAAATAAACAAGAAGAGGGATAAAGACATAGTTGCAGAGTAATGCTATTTTTCGATAATGCGAAGTATTGCACACTGTATCTAAATAGTGGTTTGGTATGTGATAAAGGAAGCTACGACACATCATCAATGAATTTATACAAATTCAATGGTGTTTATTTCCCGGACGACAGTTTTTACAATTCGAATCCGCTGCCCGATGTGTGGATGGAGGTACCATTGATGAAAATTTAGAAATGATTTAACTAAAATAAAAAACTATAATTTTTGAAGCTTTTCGACGTCGGATATATTTACAGAAAAGAAGAAATTATGATGAATAAAGATACTTATTAGCCATCTTGCAGCAGTTATGAGCTAAATTAAATGCTTGAAGTCTAGGAAGAAAAGTCGAAAAAGTAATTCAAAACTGTAAAATCGCGATTTAGAGACACTCGTAGCATTTCTTACACCTACAACCAGAAAACAGGAACAGTCGCCTCTCAATTTACAGAAAAAAGAGCACTTGTAACTAACAACTTCTTTAACCGAAGCAATACGAGTATGATGACTAATCCGTTATACAAAAACAATAAAACTGGAAGTAGAGAGGATCTTTCCTTTTAAGAAAAGAATCTGCCATAGTTGTTGAATTCTTAACCTATTATAAATGAAGACTAAGAAAATAATAACACCAGTAATAATAATTTTCCCTAATAGAAGTCTCTTTAAGAATAGAAAAAAAGAAGAATTTAGAGCGCTAAAATAAGAAGTTACACTTAGAATACTACTAATTTAGCGGTGGTAATAAAAATTCGTACACTGTGGCTTCACTCTTAGGAAATTCTCTTACTAAGTATACGCACAACCACAATGACAGCACTCAAAGTAATATTAACAATACACAAATACATAAGACAGCCTCCTATATGGATAGCACCAAAGATACAAGAAGGGTATTCAGTTCTTATCTTTATAAGATATAAACTTATTTATTTTTTAATATAATAAAATCATCTTCAGATTATCATGGGAAATACCACGATGATGGATAATAAAGAACTAGGAAAAATTTCTGAAACAGATAGTTTGGTCCTGCAAAATAAAAGTAAAGGGAAACTTAGATAAATCAAGGAAGAATAGGAATAAATGGACATTTATATAAAGTAGTGGATAAACAAATATAGTTCCGCTAGTATAAATGAAAATTTAAAGGCAAAATTGGCGAACAGACCACCCAAAAGTTCTAATTCATAAAAAAGTAATGTGTAATGGAAACATGGTGTAAAGCCTTGATTACAATATGTATTTATAAGTTTTAATCTTTATAAATTTATACTAATAAAATATAATTAGTTTTTTTTTTCTTAAATTTAATTAAAATTATATAAAATAGATAACAGATAAATTTATATGTATATAATTAATTGTAATAACTTTAATATTCTTATTTTTTATAATAATCTTTTTATTACACATTCTGAAAAATTTTATGTATTTATTTAGAAACATAATTTTTTTTCAAAAAAATAAAATAAATTTTTATTTGATTTATCATTATTAAAATATAATTCTTATAAGTGTAATCTAATATAAAATAATTGTAATAAAATTAAAAACAAAAGAAATAAATAAAGTAATGATGATTCCCTCGTATTTTAAAATAACAATAATATTATTATTATTTTAAATAGCATGTTCATTTAAAAAGCATCATTTCTTAAGCAATAAACCGATAGACTAAACATAAAAGGCAGATTCTGATATTTCAGAGAGAATTGATCAGTTTCCATTTTAACTAGTCAAAATTTCAGGAGAAGATTATTTCTAAATGATATTGCTATAACTAAATAACTAAACTGATACTAATAATACTACTTAATAGCAAATGGCAATCAATTTACAAAAAAGTGAAAATTTGACTTAAACCAATCTTTTTATTTCAAACCAAATTATATATGGGGCAAATGTTACTATTGATTATGATCAACATTTAACATTATTTTTGGATTTCAATTCTTCCTACTTTATGGTAAAATCAGACTCCTGTATTGACTGTACTGTTAAATAAGTGGGTAAAAAATTTTTAAAAACTATAATAAACTGCTATATTCGTATATTTAATGTAGGATCATGCACAGACGATTGTAAATATAATAATGATGATTCGGTGGGATTTGCATGTCTATCTTCGAAAGGAGTATCGTGTTCCCCTTTAAATAAACTAGCTTAATTAAACTATTATTAAGGATATTTTAGTGGATATTATGCGTAATCACAAATAGAAACTTATGCAATAAATTCTCAAAGCTATTAACTGTATACATTTTATATTTACTTAAAAATATAAATAATATAATTATGAGAAAAATATTAAATATTTAATAGAAATGTGACCCAAAATTTTTAATTTGCTATTTGTAACACAATGACTAATTTACAATGGCTTTTAGCTGACGGGGTATTCGGACTTTCTCCAGATCAACTTTATACAGATAATAATGATAAAACATACTAGTAGCAAGGGCTACTGCTTAAATTATTTTAATAAAAATAAATTAAATAGGAATCTTTTAGTATATTTTTAAACTATGAAGAAGAAATAAATTAGTAAAAGGGGAAGGAAATAAAAAATAATAAAACTAAAAGTTAACTTATTTTAAATGGATATTCCAATACATATAAAGACCTTTCTCCATTTGTCAATTTGGATTTAGAAATTCATAATATAACAATTAATAATTATACAATGCAAACCTATTCTTTTCCAAAATAGCAAATTAAAAATATTTTGATAGATAACTAGTTTTCATTAGCCGTAAATCTTGACACAGATAATTTTATGGACCCTAACAAATTTTACATCGAATTACCTGATTATTTAATACAAAATCTAAGTTAAATTTTTAAAAAATTACTTTAAGTTGATTGCTATATAGGGACAGATTCAAAATTATTTATTTGCACGAAAAGCGATAGCGAAATTACCAAAAATGATATGCCAGATATTGAATTTTAGATTCAAAATACTTCTCTTCCTATATAAGGGGATAAATTATTTGGAGATTGTTTCTAAGGGACTGTTTCATAAGATAATAAATAGGGAAATAGTGGCAATAAGGATTAAAATAAAAAAGAAGATATTTCAAGTAATGATTCAGTTAAGTTTTAACCAGACTCAGTAAAATAGAGTTCTTAAAATCTGTATAGCTGCTATTTAAATATCAGACTTAGTTAGTCTAATATTATTATGTTTGGAAGACCGTTTTTTTATGAATATTACACAGTTATAAATTTATCATAAAAATAAATTCAAGTAAGCAGGGCAGTAAAGTTAGACAGTTGAATTTAAAACAAAATTACATTAATTAATATCACTTTATAATTTCATTATATCTATTTATATTTTTTTCTTTTTCTGTAAATTAAATTAAAATAGTAGAAAAATTAAGTTTGTAATATTTTTTATTACACAAATAATAGTTTAAAAGAATTGTATAAGAAATTTCTATTTTATTATTAAATTCAATAAGGTGAATAATTTGTGTTGAAAAAAAAAAAAAAATTAAAAACAATTACATTTTATTTTAATTAAACTGTAATATTAAATTTAATAATTAATAAAACCAAACAAACAAGCAAAATAAAATAATTTTAATAATGAAAAAAAATACTAATATATATAAACCCCAGCTTCCAAGACCTTCAAGTGGAGTAAATTCATCTAGGACTTAATAATAATAGCAATTTGGAACAGGAAACTTTTCATAGACTGCAAATGAAGCAGGGTCTTTAATGGATGGATTGGAAATTACAGGAAACAAAATACGAAAGGGGTATTAATTGCCGGAAAAGTATTAGCTAACTAAGCCGGATTTACTCAAAAGAAGCAGTTAAGGAGAAAGGAAAAATCAATAAAATTAGGAGTCCCAAAAAATAAAACCCTATAATTAAATGAATTTGAATGAATAACTGTAGGACGAATATGATTTCGACAATGATGAAGAGTCTAAAAGCCAACACTAAGAATTCTAGCACTACTAAAATTTAAAAAGTCAAGCTCAGAACTATAGTGATATAAAGAAAAATTCAAGCAACAATGAGTTTGAGGACTTTTCTGGTAGTGAGGTTTAGGAAAGTTACATAAATTATAATAAGTAAATGGATAGAAGTGATAATAATAGTAACAGAGGTGGAGGAAACGAATTTCAAACTTATATGTAATATAAGATGGTCAATCCGGAGGTTAAATAAATTTATAAAAACAGAGATGTATTGTAGTAAAAATAGAAGCAGTAACAACTATACACACAAAAAAAACCCCAAACATTATAGAATCAAGATAGTGATGAAGAATTTAAAAAACAAACTTCAAAACCTGTAATAAAATAATATAAAAAATAGATGAACTTTTGCTTTAAATATCAATTATAAAACTAGTTTAATACATCCTAAACAAGAATTAAAAGCGGCAGAATTTCTCAAGAACTGCAGAAAGATATATCAGGCAAGGGAAGATTAAAATAATAAGAATTATAAGGTAGTTAAGTAAGTAATGTGAGCAGCGGATCTACTTATTTATCTTAAGCATAAACTGCTTCAAAGTCTCACAGTCAAAAGTAATAAAAAACGTATTCATAAATACAAACGATAATAAAGTATTATAATTTTAAAATTTCCTAGACCAAGTTAAGATATTGATGGGTTGGAAACAAAAACCATTTAAAGTTAAAGTTCCATTTAAAATATTATAAAACCGAATCTGAAAAAAAAGACAAACAAGTAGTTTAAGTTAAATGATTTAGGAAGGGAACCGACTCCTCAGGAAGAAGAACAAATTATCAAAGAGTATAATTAAAATAATGAAAATCAGACGGAAATTAATTTTAGTAAAATTATAAAAACAACTCCGAAAATTATTATTATTCAATAATTTAATTTGTAATAATATTTTTAAAGATAATTGGGTTGTATAAACGCCAGCCGGAGACAAAAAAGTAAATCAACTTTTGGGGGAGAGAAAAAAAAAGAACTTTAGGAATTAAGCCAATATATTAATGATTTAAAATAACAAAATTTACTACCCAGTAATTTTGACTCTATGGTTTAATAAAATATGTATATTTTGGAGTAGGATGATCTCCATGATATTTCGAATTATGAATTTCAAAATATAAATGAAAATGATGAAATGTCTTAAATGGAGGCTAAAATAGGAGAACAGATGGTAAAAGAATAATGGGCCAAGTTAGATGAGCTTAACAGAATGTTTGAAGAAAGCAAAGATGATTTAAGCCAAATAAGTACGGAGGATCTGAAGAAAAATTTACTTTTTATAACAGAAGTTAATAAAAAGAAAAATAAAGTATAAAAAAGTAAAAAAATTTAAGAGGAAAATAAAATGATACAGAAAATTAAAATTAAAACGACAAGATGGAAAAAGCGAAATTAGATAAAAAATAAAAAAAAAATAAAAATTAGAATAATAATATTATATAGAGTTAAATAAAAGATTGGCATTTTTAAACGATGATGAAAAAGTAATGTGCTATAGCATTTTAATAATTAAGTTCTCACATATAATTAAACTTAAATCTAAAATAGATGGAGTAAGAAATGATTTGCAATAAACTGCCTCAAGAAGCATAGGATAGGTTGAATAGTATGTTATAGGACATTGAAACTTTTAATGAAGAAGAAGCCTACAAACAGATGCTTGAAAAAAAAGATAATCCCTATAATTCGCCAGAAGAAATGTAGAAAATACAAGAGGAAATTGAAAATGTTAGACAAGGCATAGTTTTAGATGAACAATAAGAAAATATTGATTTCAATAAGGTTTATATTAATTTTATTATAATATTATATGTTCACACAGGTATTGCAAGTTCTACTAATTTTAGGGAATTTTAGATGAAACTATTTTGCCCAAAGATAAATCTCTGAGAGAAGAAGCAGAAAATAGAATTTTATCAGACAAATTAAAAGAAATAAATGAAAAGCTATATAAGGTGGCAATTGAAGAAAAAAACTAGTAGAGTTAACAGTAGCCATAAAAACAATAAATTTTAGGTAGTTTAATTTTTTTTTTTTACATTAATTATAAACAACATATAAAACTTATAATAGGGCTGTGCTCTAAATTGAAACAACATGTCGAGTACACCCCAGGGCCACTTCTATCACTGAGAATGGCAGAATTAGATGAATTAAAAATGAAGCATGAAGAAGCTTTGAAAAAGCTTGAAAATTTAAAAAAGCAAGACTCGGTGCTTAAAGAATTTGAGGCAATAAAAAATAAAATAAATGAAAATTTGGAAAAAGTGAGACGGGGATAAATTATAGAAATAAAAAAATAAGAAAAAAATATGAAATCGCTATAGGTTCTAGAGGAATTGAAAAGAGAAAATTAATAACTTATGAATGGAGCGAAATAAAACACAGGCAAAGAAGATGATATTCATGAATATACAAAATTAAAACAAGATGTGCATCAATCTCATGAAATCATATAATTCAAGTTTTAAAACATTATGTAATAAGAAAATGCCTTGATGGAAAAAATTGAGTAATGGAAAAAAGAAATGCAAATTTTTGACGAATTTGCAAATAAAGAGGAAAACTAGCCAGGTAATTTAACTTGACCCATATCGTTCTGTTTATTATTTACAATTTAAATAAAAAGAAAATGACGTTGAAGATAGCTAAAAGCCTTTTGAATAGGAAGATTTAGAATAATTGGATAAGATTATTGAATAGGAAATATTAAATAAACATCCTGAATTGTAAATATAAATTGAGAATGATGATGATGATGATGATGATGAAGAGTAAAATTAAGAAAATGATTAATTGAATAATATTTAAATTGAAGAAAAATAATAGGAAATTGTTGATGAAAATTAAGAAAATTTCAGTGATTCACTAGAAAATTGACTTCTTAACAAAATTTATATTTATATAAAAAATAATTTACCAATGTAATAAGCATATATTCTAGTAATATTTTATTATATTATTTGTATATTTTATAAATTTCAATTATTATAAAAAATAATAATTATATAATTAGTAATTTTTTTTCATTTCTTTTTTCTAATCTTAAACTCTTATAGGCACATTTTATTTTAAATTAGAATGTTCTAGAAATACCTATTAATATTATCTTTACAATAATAAGGCTTTGATTAAAATTACTAGTATCCCATTCCAAAAAAAAATAAATAGAAATAATTTCATTATAAATATATATAAGTAATTATATTTATAAAAATTAATATTATGGTGTTTTACATTTCATAATATTAAAATATTCAAGCACTTATAATATATAAAGCTTCTTCTTTTAAATTTAAGCTATATCTATCTATAGGTTAAAGTACAAATATTTTCAGCATAAATTATTTAGCTTACATTATTTGCTTTCTTTCTTTCTTTGTTATAATATATTAATATATTAGCCCACTATATGTTGTAATATAAATTCCACCATATATCAATAATGTGAGGCAGATAAACGATAAACAACTACATGTTAAAATATGTGTTAGCTAAAGCATTAATAGAGTTTAATTAAATAAGTATACATATATAAATATTGTTCCACATATCCAAATCATCAACAAATAAAAATAGCTTAAACGGAAAAAGCTAATTTCTCAGAAGTGCATGTTAAGTGACAACAAATCGGAAATTTCAATGAACTCTGAGCCCCAGAGTCCTCTAGGCTCTCCGTAATAATAAAATTTTAAGGATTCTTTGCTATTTTTAATTTGCTCAGACATCATTATAATTATTTTTTTTGCTGTATTTTTTTTTATTATAAATAACAAAAAAAAAAATAATATTTTTAGCACATCTTATAAAAGAAATATGTAACAAACTCACAACCATAACGGTCAAAATTATGAAACGGAAATGATCATTGATAATGTGGAACATCGACCCGCCTTTGCGAGAGGAGAGTATGATCGAGTAGTACATTAGCCAGCTGAAAGAAAGATATAATAATAGTAGGTGCATTTGTAGCAGCAATATTATTAGCCAACCCTACGATAAAAATATAATTTCTTCTAGGAAGACAGGAGTATTTTTTCTTCTCACAACAGAGAACCTTAAATAGATTTCGATTAGTAAACTGTTAATTTCGATAATTATATGATAAACAATCCAAATTTCACACCTCTAAAGTCAAGCATTATTGACCCAATCCAGTACCCAGTTGAAATTGAAAATAATGATGATAAAATTAATAATATGAGTAGTTCTCAATAGGATCAAAGCAAATTCATTTAGAATTGTTAAAATCCTTCAAATTTAGTGGATTCCCATGTTAAAGCATCTCATTCTACTGGGAAATCCCAATCGAATGAGGGGCCGAGCAGGCTAAGAAAAAGAAGCAAGTTTTTGTCTAAAAGATTGAAAAAATCTTCCTTCCATATTCAAAGTTCAAGTGCGATTTAAGTTAGAAAAATGTCAAACCAGGTTCATTTTGGGAGTGAGAAAATCCACAAGGCATCAATGGATATACAATCCACCTTTGAAAAGTTGACTTTTAATGATGCTCCGATCAAGAGCGGTGAAAAAACAAACGCCATCAAGTAAATGGCAGTTAATAATCCCGAGGAAAATTATGAAGAAAAATCAGATAATAAGTCATAAAATTTCACCACCCCGTTTATTATTTCTAAAAGTCCTTAACAATTACTATTATAACAACAACTACAACAATAAGTGGCGCAAGTGGGTTGTAATTGCAAAAAATCTCGATGCCTAAAACAATATTGTCTGTGTTTTTCCAAACAAGGCTATTGTGGACCCTTGTGCAATTGCATAGACTGCTTTAATAAACCCGAAACTGAAGAAGTAAGATAATAAGCGTTGTAAGAAGCTCTTTTGAGAAATCCATAAGCTTTTTTAACCATTTCAAATTAATTATCTGGGCGGGGTGATGAAATATAAATACCAAATAATTGCAATAATGATGAAGAATAGCAACTACTATAATAACAGGCTTAATAACTTGACTAAAATGGAAACATAATTGTGGGAAATGTGTAGGGAATTATGGTTTCTGTTAATGCGAATGGAACCACGGTCGATAGCAATGGAAATGTTATGAAAGGATGCAATTGCAAAAAAACTAAATGCTTAAAAAAGTACTGCGAATGCTATAACAATAATTAAAAATGCAACCAATTTTGTAAGTGTATTGATTGCCACAATTGTGATAATCCGCCTTAAAATACCATTTCTAACCTCGCTAATAATTTTATATAAAACTTGGCTCTGCAAGGAACTAGCTTCTCGGGGTAGTTTATAAATTAAATTGGAAGTTAATTAAATGGAAATGCAAAATAAGATATATCTTGTAATGGTTCTAACGGCAACAACTAATTGACAAATAAGTAACAAGTAAATATTAATAAGCATAGTCCTGAAATTGATTAGTAAAGTGTTGTTTCCATGAGTACAACCATTTCTCACTAAGAAAATGTAAATAATGGAAACATTAGAAGGTTTAATATGAATGGTAAGAGACTAAATGAAAATGAAGTAAAATTTAGAAATACCCACTCAGGAACAGGAACTGATGAGGAAAAACAAACCATGCAATTGGAAAATGAATACCATTTTAGAGATGAAGAAGAAGAAGAAGAAGATGATGAAGAAGATGAAGATGAACATGAAGATTAATAATAATTCAATAAAAATAATACCTAAATTAATATTAATAAAATAGATAATTATAGTAATGATCAATAAGGTAAAGAAATATATCACAGTGATTCAGATAGTAATGGCGCAGATTCCGAAGATAATAACGATGTAATAAATTAATTTAACTAATAGGGTTTGAGAAAAAAATCTAAATCTATAAAAAAACTTAAAAATACGACATACACAGCATAAATTATGGATTCTTCAGGCAATAAAAATTGCTTGTGAAATACTTTTTTATTTTTTCTCCCACTTCAACCCTCAATAATCTCCTATATATTTTAGAATTTATATATATAAATAAATAAATATATATATACACATTTCCTATATATAAATAATATTATTATTAAGATATACACATAATTTAATACCAATTAATTATAATTTTATTGGATAAAAATAATTTAAATATATATTCTATTTAAACATATATTTTATCCTTACTTTTATCTTTACTTTAAAGTTGAAATAATATATGTATATATTTTTCACACTAATTTCTATGAATTCTTATATAAAAAAAATATTTCTACATCCAAAATAGATTTCTTTAGCTTTGAAAATATACTTTTTATATTTTTACTTAACTCAAGAAATTCTGATAAAAAATGTATATATAATTAATTTTATCATTAATATCCAATTTTATTAGATAAAGCTTATATTCTTCTATTACACTTTTCATATAAAATCACTTACAATAGATTTTATTTCATTACATTAAAAATAATTAATTTAAATTCACAGAATTACTAAAAAAATAAATAAAATTAAACAACCAACAAATCATATTCTAATATAAGAATAAATGGATATTTCAAAATCAGAGTAGGAAAAAGTAAGAATGTCCGAAATAAATGAAGGAAAATATTCGGAATTATTTTAAAAAATTAAAAAATTGAGATTGCCAGAATGTTCTTAAGGAGATCTTCACGAAGCTCTGACTCAAATTTGTGTAGATGTTAGATGTGAAGATGAATTGTTTTTCAAGCCCATGTGTCCAGGATGTATTGAAGAAAAATCACATTCTTCCAACCCCACGCATAACCAGAGGCAGTTAAAGAGAGTTATTTTGGATGTAGTTTAAGTAATAATAAAAAAATGAAATGTAAAAGAAATATAAGAGTTAATTTTTGTTAATTCTCCTTTAGGAAGCCACTAAGAATGGAGCAGTGACCACTAATTTATTGTAAATTGAAAAAAAATTATAAGAAATGTCTGAAGAATTCGATGAGTTAGGAAAGGCCTGTATAGCAATATCTCAAAATTGTAAGAAAGTATTGCTGAACTCAATTAGAAAGCTAAAGAAGAAGATATTGTAAAAACTTAGATAATAGAAGAATTAGCTGTAAAATAACTAAATTTTTAATTACTATAATTTACTTTTGTATTTTTTTATTAATTATATTTATATATATATATTCTAAGAAATTTGTTGATATATCTGAAGAAAATCAAATGAATGAATCACTAGGAAAGTTAAAATCATTGGTTAAAATGGTGGGTGAAAAAATCTAAGTAAATAATGAAGTATTTGAAAAAGAATGGGCTGTTTTTTCAAACGAATAAAAGATTAAAATATCAGCAGCCTAATAGTTAGTAAATAAATTAAAGAGTAGCAAAGTACAATCATTTTTATCAGAAAAGGCAAATATAAAATGAATTATTTTCCAATAAATGCATAGTTTTAATTATTTTTTTTAATAAAAAGGTATGGAAAATTGATAGAAATTCGATTCAAAATTCAGCAAATAAAGAAGGTTCATAATCACTTGTGGAACCTGAAATAAATTCAGAATTACTTACAGTAAAAATTAAAAAAAACAATATTCATTCAATCGATAAGAAATGTTTAAATTTATGATAATTATTAGAGCGATATTCATTTAATTCAGCCCAAACCTTTTATGTTTTCAGATTTACTAAAATCTCCTTCCATTACTATAACAAATGGAAAGATTGCCAAATAAACTGAAAACAATTATAAAGACAAAAGGGTTGCTCTTATTGAGCCTTCAGTACCTCTAAATAAAAAGACATTTTTTGCGTAAAAAAATAAAATTTAAATCATAGATTTCGTTTTAGTAAAACCTATATAAACAATTATTTATAGCTTGTAAGTTATATAATAATCTGGATGGATGGGAATAGGACTTGCTATTAAAGATGTTGTTTTGAAATCTAATTATGCTTTTTCGTATGAAGATATTGACCATGGACAGGTATTGATTTAAATTATATTTTAAAATTATTCATTCATATAACTTATTATATGTGTATAGTTTTTGGTTTCATCAAATGGATTTAAATGGGTTCACTAAAATGACTAAGAAAATGGGACATAAATTAATTTCAACTTTGGACAATACGATATTTTATTGGGAGAATACGATCCTTAACTAAAAAGACTAAGACTTAAAAAGAAAGGTTCTGACAGAATTGCTAGTATACTTATAGATAAAAATATTGGAAATGAAGATGAATTAATGTTATGTGTTAATATTACGGACAAAAACGATGCTGTAGGATTATTTGTAGACTCTGATCACTAAAAAAATTGATAAAATATAAAATTCGTTTTAATTTTATATATTTTTTTCAGTTGATTGGCTTTTTGTTCTATTATTAATATAAAAGCTATTATAAATTCGAGAGTTATATGAATTATAAAAATTAATTAATTCTTTCATTTTAAATTATTATATGAATGAAATTTATTTCTCTTCCTAATTTGCAAGTTTGCACGATTAAACTATTAATTATTGATTTAATAAATTTATTTATTAATTAATAAAAATTCCAAAATATGAGCACAGAATAAGAAGAAGAGGTCATAAAAGGATTTTTATAAGAACTTTAAGAGGAATTAGAAATTCCTTTTACAGAAAGAAAAAACTAATTAGGAGTAAAAGATGATATAGAAGGTAAATTGAATTTTGTATATGAAACAGTTTAGAAATTAGGAAATTATAGGCCATTTTTCAATTTATTCTAAAATTCTTAATTGCATATTAACAATCCCAAAATATTTACCATTATATTTCATAATGCTTAAATAATAAAAATCATATTGTTAACAAAACACAATTTTTATTTAAGGTTTTTAATTTTAATTCGAGTTTTTTATTTAAATAGAAGAAATGGTAAGTCTTATAGAAGAAATCACGAATAAAGAAGATTAACTAAAACAAGTTATTGATCTTGCAAGTATATATACAAAATTTTAAGAATACTATATTACAAGCTAGTTACATTCTATTTATTTTTATATATCAGACATAATAATATAAAAGAAAGATGATATGGAAAAAGAAAAATCCTATGAATTAGAAAATTAAGAATAATAAATACTTTAAATTTAATCAGAATTGGAATTTTAAAAATAGACAGCTAACTAATATTAGGTATTTAAACTAATGTATGAATTAAAAAAAAATAATTTATATAGCTTCTTATTTTATTATTTATTTATTTATTTTAGAGATTTTATTAAGATTCATTGACTAAAAATAATGACTTATAAAATGCCATGCAATAAATAGAAGAATAAATGCAAAAATAAAATAGTTAACATACTTAATTATAGACTGAATTACTAAGTCTTAAATAAAAAGAAGTCCTATAATAGGTATTTTGTAGTGGAAAAATAATACTTTATTAATACTTATTTATATTGATATTTATTTCCTAAGACTCACGAACAACAAAAAGAGTTAGTGATAAAGTTATAAAAAGAGTTAGCTTTCCTTGAATCAGAAAATAAATAGTTTAAATAAGAATTAAAAGATTTAAGAGAATAATAAAAAGAAGTATTACATAATTATAAAACAGCATTTGAAAATTATGAAAAACAATCCTACGAAAATAAAAGTATATAAATATTAAAAATTACTTAATATGTAGGTATATTTAAATATTAATTCGTTTTAAAAGATTTGAAAAATGATATGAAAAAGCTTGAGAACAAAAATAAAGAATAAGTATTGTAAATTTAATAGCTTAAAGACTTGGCAAATCACTACAAAAGTGAAGGCGATAAAATTAAATAAGATAAAGATTTGCTTAGTTAAGAGATGCAAGATCTAAAAACTAATCATAGTTTAAGTAAAACTAAAGAGATGAATGCATCTTAAGTTGGAGAAAGTATGTCTCAATTTAGAGGATCTGGAGTTTCTTATTTTTCAAGTGATATATTAAATACTTATGTTAATTTTTTTAAATATGTTTTTTTTTGTTTCCTTTATTAGCTTTTGAAGAAGTTGATATTCCCACCTCTTCTTAATTTAATGTTACTCATGGTGCATTGGAAGATAATATTAAAAAAGAATTTTTCGATTAAGCCAAAGTTGATAAAAAGAAATAATAGGCATAATAAAAATAAAAAGAAACTCAAGGAAATGATAATAAAGAAGAAACCTAAATAAGATAAAAATAAAAATCCTAAATAACAAATTAGGATAGATTAAAGAAATAAAAATAAATGAAATAATTTATTAATGAAAATAAAGTCAATACCATTACAAATAAATCATCATCTGTTTAATCTAAACCTAAACCCTATAAAGTTCCCGCCCCTATTAAAAGAGATCCTTATGAAGTAAATATTTACAATATAAATATAATTTAATATAAAAATTATAAAATTCTAAGGAATTTTTCGAACTTAACGTGAAAGCTGTAAAACTAAATTCTCCATATATGGATGACATACTTGTAATTATTTATTTTTTTATTATTATTAAAATTAAATTATTATTTACGAAATAAAAAGGGAATAAATACTTCTACTTGGTACAAATAAGTAATTGGAGAGCTCATCCCTTTCCACTAAGTATATATATTTATTTATTTTTGTATATTTAGATAATTCTATATATTAATATAATTTTCGAAAAATTAGTGGCATGATTGGATAAAAGAAAAAATTCATGGAATAAGAGATGAATTAATCAAGTCTAGGGAAAAATCTTTGCTTTACAGCAAAAGAGTGATTATATTTTGATGATAATTAATTTCCTTTTTTTATTAATTAAAACTAAAAATATTCCACATAGTTTATTTACAGTTTATTAATCATATAAATTAACACAAAAAAAATTGTTTTGTTTTTTTAGAATATTAATTTTGTGTGTGTTAGTATTATTAAATATGAATAATAGGTGAATATTAGCAATAATAAAATAAAAATTTATTAAAGTAAAATTGACAAACAAATAATACTAAATTTTAAAAAATTATTCTAAGACTCATACTTTTTTAATACATTTTAAATTAAAAAAAGAGAGAAAATTACCAATGTTTATTTAAAAAGCATACGAAAACAGATTAAAAAAAGAAGTAATAATACAAGTTTTTAATATAATTACTAAAATATTTTGCATGAAAATCTAGAATAAACTAAATTGCATAAATTATAAAAATATTCATTTCGAAATTAAGAGTAATAGTATATTAATTTGTTTAAATAACTATTTGATAGGAATAATAAGAAAACGAAGGAATTTTTTAGAAAAAGCCATAAATACATAAAATAGGATCAATAAGAAATAATAAAGTTAATTATCATATAGACGAGTAGTTTTTTTCAACAGATGATGTTCCCTAATAGGCAATGGCGTCTAAGACTTAAATGCAGCAACTTGTAGATCCAGATTTATTAGGTTTAAGACCGAGAGAGTGGAATAATTCAACAAGCGTTCCTTTAAATCCATTGGCAGAAGAAACTCATGAAAGAAAATTAATAAAAGTAGATATAAAAATATATCACATGATTTATTAAAATTAAAATAAAAAGAAACTGTTTACATAGATATTTTTTTGTAAATAGATTAAATTAGGATTATTTGATTAACCTTAACCTGTTTAAAAAGAAAAATATATCGAACCTGGTACGGATACCAGAAATGATTACACTGGATGGAATGTAAGCACTTAAGCTATTAAAACGGAGTTAGATTAAAATCTATTGATAACGTATAAATAAATGTGCATTTAGTGTTTAATCTTAACATTTTTTAAATTGATAATAGTACATAATATGCAAAAACCAAAAATAAAGACCTGGAACATACATTATTATAGGGATATGTTACTCCTGTTGAAGCTTAGAAAATATAAAATGAAAACTTAAGAAAATGTAAATAAATGGAAAAAGATTACAGAGACCAAATAAGAGAATAGTATAAAAATATAAAATGATAATAATTATTCTTATATTTACATATTTTATTTAAAAAAAGATATGTATATGAAAATCCTGCTGCATCAAAAGAAAAAGTAGATGGAGCTGTATTTAGATTGACCTATGAAAATTAATTAAAATAAAAGCAAATAATATAAGTAAAATATCAACTATTTACTAGATTAACGATTAAATTCTTTTAAATTGTCTTATGGAAATTTATATTTAAAAACAGGACCCTGCCATAACTTTTAAGCCTGATACCTCTTAATCGGGAAATACTAGAGATAGAATTACTAAGTTTGTTAAAAGCAAGCATACAGGAGTATATGAACTCAATAGAAATGTGGAAAAAGATGAAGATGGTAATTTTATTGATGCATATGTATGGTCATGTTGTATGAGCGAAGATTAAAATGGTCCTGGCTGCTAAAAAATAGTGGGGGATAAGGGGAAATGGAATTATGCTTCTTATAATTAAAATTGAAAATTATATTTCTTTTCTTTTGTAGTTTTAATTTTATAATAAATTATTGTATAGTTTCTATATATTTATATGTGTTATAAGATTGCATATTACTTATATTTATTTTTATATTAATCTTAAAATAATACATATATAAACTTAAAAATGAAACTTATTTGTTTAATTCATTTGAATTATGATTATTTTATATATATAACAACTTATAATTAAAATAATAAAAATATTAATATAAAATTAGTTTCATAATTCATCATACATATTAATATGCACTCAACACTATATTATTAAAATTAGTTTGTAATATACCTTATTATTTATTTATGAGTATATATATAACAGTCTTAATTTGCAAATTTGCGTTAATATCCGCGTTTTAGCTAATTCGTTTAATTATAAATAATAAATTATTTTATAATTAAATAGCTACTCCATGTGTATTATTTTATATTAAAGATTTATATTGGATTGTTGATAGGCATAATTATATATTTATTATATAAGGAGAGGAGAGTTTATTATTATTATATATATATATTTTGTTATGATATATAAATATATTAAGGATATAAATATATAATAATATATAGATATAATTATTTTTAATCGTATGTATAAAGGCCATAGGTTTATTATTATTAATTTAATTAACTTATTAATTAAAAAAATGTTGATATTTAATAATAATATGTTAAGAATTTTCTAAATCATTGTCTCCAATTGTTTATTTTATAGGCTATTGAAAGAATGAAAATCTAATCATGAGTGTTTTTAACACTAACACTAATTAATAAAATTGTTATAATCAATTGCAATCTTAGCAAAATTAAGATTATTTGCTAAGAAAAAAAAAAAACTCTTCAGAATTCTTATAAAAAGAAAATAAAAAAAAAATAAAAAAACATATTATATATTTAATAAGTAAAAAGAAAAAAACACATTTTTATTATAGATTTTAATGTTTTCTTCATTAAATAATTCTGCTGACAAATCCTAGGCATAAGGAAATTAAGATGATAATTCACTTATCAATGAACAATCAAGTTATTTAAGAGACAAGTCAGATGCCATTCAGTCAACTTTGTTGGTACCTAAAAATATCGACGTGTTAAAGTTTGATTGTCTACAAAATTCTTCTTTCATGAACCAAGATAATTACCATTTTAACCCAATAAATACACCAAGAAGCAGGTATTTTCTATAGTTTCATTATTATTTTCTTTTAACTTTGCCTCTAACAATTTATTTTGAAATTTTCACCATTTTTCAATTTATCATATGTTGAATTTCAGAATTATTATAACGCGGCAAAAGATAAATTGAATTTTACTCATAAATAATTAAGATTTTTATAAAGATATTAAATGAATTTTTAAAGATCTGATTGTTACAATTACTTAAAATTAAATAATCGATAATATCATATTTTTATTAACTTAATGAATTTTCCCCCTCATTAGAGACACTTAATTATCTTTATTTATACAATTAATAAATCTATAATATGATTAAACATAAATATAATTATTATTTATTTAACTATAAATCATAGACATCTGCTTTCTGGACAAAATAATGAGCAAGATTTGTTCGATCAATTCCTTAATGAAAATGAGAATTTATATTCTGAGGATGCATAAGCAAATTCATTAGCTTCATGCGGAAACAATAATAACGCAAGTAATCAGCAATAAAGATATAATAATCAAGATTCCTTTTAGGGAAATTAATAATATATTGAGGATATGCATGCCTATGATCCTGAAAATTTGCAAAGCATGGAAATTGTACACGAATTTCATAATGAAAAATATTATGAATAGAATAATACTCAAAACAACTAATATTTTTAAGATGGGAACTATAAACAAAACTAAAATAGTTCAAATGCCTACTTAGGATAAAGTTCAGTCAATATATCAAACCAGGGATATTAAAGAAATTACTACTAGGAAGAGAATAAATAGTAATATAATTACCACTAAAACCTTTATTAAGACGATTGTGATTAAATGGAAATGGAACTCGGGTCTAATAATAATAGTAATGGATATAATGATAATATGTAATAAGATTACAACACTTATCATAATTAATATGAAAATAATGACTATAGCAAATAAAATAATTTTTCATAAATTTTAAAAACACCTAACAGAAATGTATTTAAGACGTGTCTAACAAATAGTTTTATAAATAAATAAATATGAAAAGAAATAGTGAAAACAAGTTAGTTTAAGACTAAGCAACTAACAATTTGTAAAATCCGAAATACTACTAAAAATAGAAAAAACAATAAATCTAAAAAATTTGTTCGAATGAACTTGAAATGGAAGAAAATAGTTCTTAATCGCCCATGCCTACATATTAATCCCCTAAGCAATAACCTCAAAGCATAGCACTAGAGAAGAAATATAGTCAAAATTATGATTTAGCAAATTACTAATAATCACAATTCAATCCAACTCAATAGAATTATGTGTAGCAAGACTATGATAACAATTATAATAGAACAAGCACTTAGAATTAAGATAATATTCCTCATTACGAATAAGAAAATCCAGAAGAAATGTATTAGTAAAGAGCAAATACTTCTAGTATTGCACAATTTAATAATAATTAAGAATTAAACTCTTCGGAAAGTGAAAGCAGTAGTGAAAATAGTCCAAAAAATAATAATGAAAATCCATAATAGTAAGCTCAGCCTCAATTTATTGGATGTAATTGTAAAAAAAGCAGATGCTTAAAATTGTACTGTGAATGCTTTGCTAATCAGGGCTTTTGTATTGATGGATGCAATTGTTAGGACTGTAGAAACAAGCCATAATACGAATAAGAAAAACAAAAGGCAATCATTGAAGCTCTATAGAGAAATCCAGATGCTTTTCTGCCCAAATCCTAATAAAGAAAGAATGACGAAAATAAAAAAGTAATAATTATATTATTTTGCTTTTTGTTTTTAATTTTATTTTAAATTTGTTTATAACAAATTATAGGGTTGCAGTTGTAAAAAACGAAATGTATTAAAAAATATTGCGAATGCTATAACTCTGGTATGCCATGCAGTGGTAATTGTTCTTGTATTAATTGTGAAAATACCATTCATCATATCGAGAAAAGAAGAAAATAAAAATTTCAAGAAAAACTAGAAGAATAAAGAATCTTGCTAGAACAATAAAAATTATAATAAGAAGAAGATCAAATCAACCAAAACATTTAGTATTTGCAATAAAAATAATTTTAGTAATAATAGCAAGTAACTATGCCCAATCATAACAGTATTTTGGTGCCTTTGTAGCAATAAAATTATAGCTTTCCCTCAAAATAATAGTACTCTCAAGCAGAAAAAGTTAAATAGCAGCTCGCTCAATAATCTAAACATCATAATCCTCAGAGTGATAATAAAACCCATGATCAGTCTGATTTTATTGAAAGTTCCGACTCTTGTATTGAAGATTCAGAGTCCAGTCATTACAATGATTCTTCAGACAACTCTAATATTGTAGTCCAAAATGAAAGACAAGATAAGTTGAGAAGCGCAACAGTATAATATTCAAAAAAGAGAGATGTCTTTTAAAATAAAATTATGGATTGATGTTTATTTTTTTTAAATTTTGTCCATTAATAATTATGGAGTTTCATAATATAAAAAATAAATAAAAAATAATTGTTATTATATAAAACTATATTATATTAATATTAAAATGTTATCAAACATTCCATTACATTTATATATTAGTATAGATTTTTAAATTTATATATATATTATAATTTATTATTAGTTGAGACTTATATGAAAACAGTTTATATAATTTAATTGGAAAACTCAATCTAAATAATTTTTTTGTAGTCCTAAATTGAAATTTTCCTCTAAATAGGTGCATAATTTGTCTTAGGTATCGTTTAAATTCTTTACATCCTCTTTTATAAAATCAAATTATCTTGAAATTTCTTCGTAAAGATTGTCTTTATCGTACAAATTTTTTATTTTCCTATTAATTATTTAATTTTAAATAAAACTATTTATAAAATATTTTTATTTACCTATTCACCATCCTAAATTCATCTGTGTATTTTTAATTTTTATAGATTTTTAAGTTAAATATTCTTAAGACAACTTTAGTTTTCCTGCTTTTCTCTTTTTCCTTTCTAAAAAATTATAGGTAGCTATACCAGTTAATAGGTAAGCTGCCTTCATTCTTAGCTGTTTTCTCACTTCAAGCCTCTATAAAACTTTTAATGCCCTTTTTTCTGAATTGTCCACTATTAATTAATTATTATTTAAAATAAAAAAATTAATTTCTATATTATTAATTTACTTTCTAGTGTATTTGAAAGCACAACAACCATCATAGAGACTATAAATATTCCCCAAATGGCAATAATAATGTCAAGAAGTCTTCCAAAAACTGTACGGGGATAAAAGTCTCCGTATCCTACCGTCGTCATTGTTATGATTACACACCATATTGAATTTTCTAATTATTCAAAATCCATTCCATGACTTTCCCCAAGTAATAACATAACAGGTCTTTCCAAAAAATAATAATTCATTTATTTATCATATTATTTACATTAACATAAATAAATTTACCTTTCACATATTCTTAAAGAGAAAGCAAATACTGTGATTGATAAAAAAAATACTATTGTTATTAAGGACATGGGATAATCTTAGAAAAGACATTTAATGGCAAACTAATAATTTGCTTCACATCCATACATTCTACATAATCTAAAAGCTCTTGGACTTAAAAACACTGTATTTTTCAATATAACTCTTAAAATAATAAATATTCTTATAAGTGATAATAACACTAAGAGCCAATTTAGTTTAAACTCCATATCTAACTCATCTAAGTAGTCATACGTATTGATAATAACATCTACAATATAAAAATAAAAATCATTGTTTTTAACAATTATAATTTATTTATTACCATTTAAAAAGGGATACGGCTGTATCAATATGATAATAACTTCTAGAATAAAACTGTATATCAATCCGGTGGTCATTATATTATCTCTCTAATCAATCAGAAGTTGTTTTTTTTAAAATCTAGCAACGCTATATATCTCAGAAATGTTATCAAAACTAAAATATTATAATTTTAATTAAGAATTTTATAAATTAATTATATTATTTATTTTGCCTTGCATCACGGAACAGATAAAAATTATGTATAGACACCATTTCGTAATTAATTTGGCATTTTCATTTTTATTACGATCATTTGAATATTCCATAAAATCATTATCATACTATTTTAAAATAAATTTAATAACTAATATCCTACTCATTAATGTATGAATTTTACATATATTATTCCAAAAATTATTCCCGTTAATGCAAAAAATAAAAGAGTATACTCAAAATTCATAAGTCTACTAAAATAAAATTTTGTTATTCTCCCATTTTCCATTGTTACTTCCTACTCTTAATCTTTAAAATCTTAAAATAATCTATAATAAAATTATTTTATTTGAAATACATTAATAATTAATAATGAAAACAAAACTATTTAACATAAATTTATTTGATAATTTACTTTTCTTTTTTTATTTTATCTTAACTTTAAACTAATTTGAAAGCCTATCGCCTATTGGTCATAAGCTCATCTCCTTCTGTATTTTCTATTGTGAAATTATTCCCAACATTAGCATTGATTCCTTCTTCTAACTGTTCTAATATTTTTTTATTATCAGTTCCATAAAACTCTTATGGATATATGTTTCTAACTTCCTTTTGAGCTTTTTTCTTTGTTAATTCAATTTAGTCTTATCTCATATATAATACTGATATTATTATTTAAAAAATGTAACAAATTTCCAAATAAGAAACTTTTTATTTAATCCACTGTAATTATTTTTAATATTTTAAATTACCAACAACTTATGTGCGTTTTGAGTTTCTAGAATTATTAAATTAAATATTTAATAAATATAATTATTTGATTTGTTTAATATAAAATAATATTCATTAATACTCTATATAAAAAAATATATTTTTTAATTAATAATATTTATATATTATTAATTGTAAAATATATTTAAAATTTATTTAGTAATAAGCGATAACTCATATTTTTAATATTCTAAATATTATAATTAATAGAATATATTTTTCTCAAAATCATTACAAACTTATTATAATTGTGAAACATTATATTTATTTTTAAAATAATAAATATAAATAAATTAATTTAATATTTAAACTCTTTAAACAACATATTAATTACTAGAATATGTACTATACCAGTCTTTTATATATAATAATTTTAGCAATTTTTGTACATATTAAAGAAGAAAATAAACTTAACTTAAATTATATAAACTTTATTCTAGTTTATTGTATTTTAACATATTATTTTTAAAACCTGATTATATTTTCATAAAGACATTTAAATTTTTGAAAAACTCGATTTATTATACTAGTATTTAATTTAAATCACAATTTATAATAATTATATTTAATATTAATTTTTTTTCAAATTTCTTATTTTTGCAAATACAGGATTTATATAAATTTAATTATTATTTTAATGCATATTAGCTATTGTATTATAAATATAAATAATTTTTATATTAAATTTATAATATATTTAAAAATTAATTATTACTAGAGACAATTTGTTCGGTTTACCTTAGATTAATAATAATATTTAGATTATAAAATAATACAAATTAAAAAATATTTTATTATATTTTTGAATAGAAAAATTTATTTGATGAAAATTTATATTTAGATTATAAAATTATAAAAATAGAAAAATATATTTTATTATATTTTTGAATAGAAATATTATTAAGATGAATATTTAAATTTTTTACTAAGCATTCAAGGTCTATAAGAATAAATAAATTTTTAGAATAATATTTACTAGAAGAAGAATAAATGATAAGATTATTCCTAGTAATTATAAATAATATACTTAAGCAAATAAACAATTAATTACAAAAATAAATTAAATAAACAAAAAACTAATAATACAGAAAAACATATTAGAAAACAATATATCAAAATGATGAAGTAAAAAAATTAAATTAGCAAACAAAATAGTATTTAATAGAAATATAAAAAAATCCGGAAGAATAAGCTGGGTTTTTTAGTAAATTTACATTGGCTTGGACAAATAAGGTAGTTTCAAACGGAGTAAATAAAGGAATAGAATTTTAAGGTAATTTACTATAAAAATCAATAAAAAAATTAAAAATTAATATATTTTAATAAAAAATTGTAATGAAATAATTTATTCTATAGGTTTATTAATTTAAAAAATTAATTATTTTATACAAAAATTGTTTTTTAACTTAATTACATACAAATCTTTCTAATTGCTTCTTATAATATATATTTTTTTTTTTTTTTTAATATTTTCCTTAAAATTTTTTTGGAAAAACAAAACAAATCTCTTAATTAATAAATATCTCAAATTTTTTTAATTTTAAAGATAGTGATTTTTATGATATAACTGAATAGGATAAGGTGTAGTATTGTAAAACAAATATATATAAACTAGAGAAAGATATCCAAATGTAATTTTTATATAAAATAAGAGACATTCATTAAAATTAAATATTTTTATTTAGAAATCTATGATATATTTATGCTTAAAGAGTTTTTAAGGATATATATGTTTAATAATGTTTTTAGGAGGCATATCTAGTGCTTTATAAGTAAAATAACTATAATATTTTTATTTTACCATATTTAATATATTATTTGTATTTTTAAGTTTGTTGGACCTTTATTTTTACAATTAATAATCACTTTTTTGAATGAAGAAGATCCTGATTAAGATTATACATAGTATTGGACGAAAGGATCAACTTTAATAATAATATTATTTCTTTGTTTCTTTTTGAGAGGATTTTTAAATTAGAATGCTTAACACTACTCGAGTAAATTATTATTCCGGATGGTAACTTAAATTTTCTATATAATGTATGAAAAAAACTTATAAATTAGGTAATGAAATATATTTAAATTTAATATCATATTTATATATATAAAATAAATTTATAATTATACCAGTACATAAGCAAAAAAATATGTTGATGCAGGAAAGATAACAAATCTGGTTTTGCTTAATATTTCAGAACTATTTATCTTTTTTTAATGGCTTTTTCTATCTTTTACATCTCCCTTTATTATAATAGGAGCCTCAATTTATATAGTATTCTAACTTGGTTGGATAGGTTTAATAGGACCTGGTAAAATTTATTAATTTAATTTTTATAAATTTTAACTATTCATTTTATGACAGTTTTATTATATCTGGTTGCATTATGGATAAGGAGAATTCAACTAAAATAAGTAGATTTGAAAAAAGTAGGATTTGTCAATATAGATTAAAGATAAAAAAAATATAAGAATTTTTAACTGGGATAAAGGCTATCAAATACTATTCTTGGGAACATTTTGTGGTTGATTAACTTAAAAACATAAGAGATAAAGAAATGTCCGTTCTTTATGATTTGACTTTCAATTAAGGATTCACACAAATTTTATCCTATATTGGTAAATTTAGTTTAAAATATTATGAAATTTTAATATTTTTACACATTTGTTATAATTATATAGCTCCTGTAATTATATCTGCTATAATTTTTGGTATTCATATAGCTACTGGAGGTACATTGGACGCCTAAATCGCTTTTACTGTTATAGCACTTTTGAACTTAATGACTACTCCCTTTTAATAATTAATATAGGGGTGGTCTTTATATATAAACGCGATTGTTGCAAACAGAAGAATAAATCATTTTTTAGAAACTGAAACCTATAAGGAAAACTATTACATTTTTGAAACAAAAGTACTTTTACAATTTATAATTAACAGTATATTTTTGTTATTTTTATTAAATAATAAAAATAATTTTTTATTAAGGAAGAAGGAATAGCAATTAACATTGAAAATGCCTCCTTTTCTTGGATAAGTAAAAGGAATGAAGAGCATAATGAGAAAAACCCAGAAGTTATTAAAATGAAAAAAATAAAAGAAGAAGCCATAAGAAAGGCCTAAAATTAAAATAAAGACACAAGTATGATTATTATTCAATTTTATATTAAATTTTTTATATTAAATTAATTATTTAATTAGAATAAAGTTTGCAACAAGTGGGTGATATCGAATCTAAGAAAGAGGAAGAAAATAAATTAGAAGAAACTATTTCACTTTAAGTACCATCATTAAAAGTTAAAAAAGGAGAATTCATTGGAATTATAGGAAAATGTAATTTAAAATAAATTTATATAAACTATTATACAAAATATATATATTTATTATTATTATATAGTTTCATCTGGGAAAAGCAGTTTAATTATGTCACTTTTAGGAGAAATGAATAAAAAATCTGGATAGGTGCAAATGAATGGATAAATAGCTTACATATCATAAACAGTATAAATTTTATTTAAACTTAATGAATTTATTTTAAATTGTACAAATTTTTCTAGGCATGGCTTAGAAGTTGCACTATTAAAGATAATATATTATTTGGACGAGAATATAAAGAAGAGTTGTATAAAAAAATTATTAGAGTTTGTGAATTATAAGATGATTTAAATTAATTTCCAGGAGGAGATTTGACTGAAATTGGAGAAAGAGGTAATATCAATTAGATATTCGCAAAATGTTAAATTTGTTAATTAACAATAAATGAAATAGGAGTTAACTTATCTGGAGGACAAAAAAAAGAGTTGCCATTGCAAGAGCAATGTATTCAGAAGGTGATATTATTTTGGCAGATGATGTTTTGTCGGCTTTAGACAGTCATGTCGGGAAAAAAATTTTCCAAAATGTTCTTCTTACTTTGAAAAACCAAAAAACTGTAATTTTGGTAACCCATCAACTTCATTATTTAAAGTATTTTGATAAAGTCGGAATAATGGAAAATGGAAAATTAGTTTAATATGGAACATTAGATTAAATAAAAAATACATAAGAAATGAAAAATGTATTAGTAAACCATAAAGAACAGGATAATGAACCTGAGCTAGATAAAAATGAAGAAAATAATAATGAAAACATTAAAGAAGAAAATTAATAAAAAGAAAAACAACAAGATGAAAAAGAATAAAAATAATAAGATAAAGAATAGAAAAACGAATTAGAAGAATCGAATAGTGTTGATTCTAAAAATAAGAATCGTAATTATAATCTTTTTTATCCTTATTAATATTTATCTATTTTTTATCATTTTTTCTTATAGAAGATTAGGAGAAGGAATAATAAAAAAAAGGAAAATTGGTTTAAAAAGAAATTAAAAAAGGAGGTTCAGTACCTATTGCGATATATAAATAGTATGTACATATGGGAGGGTACGGTTTCTTTTCTTTTGGTAAATTAAGCTATATACATATATAATTTTAACGTTATTAAATTGAAATTTCTAAATTCAGCTATTCTGATTCTCATAATCGGTTAGATTGCAAAATTAGTGACTGATTATTGGCTAGCATAGTGGACTGCAGATTCATATGATCTAAACGAAGGTTAATATTTGCTTGGGTACTCATTATTAGCTGTCGGAGGGGGAATATTGCTAGTTATAAGAACAATGATATTTGTGAAATTCACAGTGAGATCGTCCCGTAAAGTATTTTTCTAGCTACTCACCAGAGTACTGTTAGCCCCTCAAGAATTTTTCGATACTACTCCCATAGGGCGAATCGTGTCAAGAATGAGTCAAGATATCAACTATGTAGACTTTGGAGTTGCTTTTTCAGGATAGGCTGCAATTGTGGGAATACTAACTGTCATATCTGGATGTGTTCTTATTTCAACTGTTACTCCATTTTTCCTTATATTATTCGCCGTTGTTGCTGTTATTTTTAGTTATATGGTGTATAGATACATACAAGCTGGAAGAGAAATAAAAAAAATTTATAGTTAATCTGTAGCCCCTGTAATAGGGAAATATTCTGTAAAAATAAAATTTAAAATATTTTATGTAATTTATATATATATACCTCTTACGATCTATTTTTAAAAATAGGAAATTATATAAGGATTAGTTATTATTAGGGCGTTTAAAAAAAGTGATTTATTCGAAATTGAATATTCTGATATGTGTGATTCAATGTAAAGAGGAGGATTAAATGAAAAATGGTGTAGTAGTTGGATTGGTTTGTAAGCTGATATAATCAGTAGTTTTATAATTGCTGGATCTGCATTCTTCGGAATGTTAGCTAAGCAGTAAAACTACTCAAATGTGGGAGCTATAACTGGACTATCTCTTACTTATGTAAAGAAAATTTAATAAAAATATATGTAATAAAATATATTAAGATATAATTGTAATAAGGCACTATAAATATCTTTGGTTTTACCTTACACTGCAATTCTAGTTGCAACCTTGGAAATTGCAATGGATTCCGTACAAAGAATTTTAGATTATATCAATGAGCTGTAATAAGAAAGAGATCATGAATATCCTCAAAAGCCAATGAACTGGCCTAGTGAAGGAGTTGTTTAAGCCACTAATATAAGATATAGATATAGAACTGGACTTCCTTTAGTCCTAAAAGGAATTTCATTCAAGATCAATAAAAATGAAAAAGTAATTTGCGAATTTTAAATTATTAAAATAAGATAAATTTTATTTTATTTTTTATCATTAAGATTGGAGTTATAGGCAGAACAGGTTCCGGGAAATCAACTTTAACTTTAGGATTATTAAGAATACTGGAATTAGAAGATAAGCCTGATGTAAACTAGGGTGAAGAATAAGTAATACCAAAATATTTTTTATAATAAATGGAATAATTAATAAGTTATTATTAATACCATAGTTTGAGAAAGGATCGATAGTGCTGGATGGATTAAACATAGAAGAAATTGGTCTTTAAGGACTGAGGTCCACAGTGGCAATGATTCCTTAAGATCCCATCTTGTTTTCTGGGTCTTTAAGATCTAATATTGATCCTTTTGATTAATATACCGACGAATTAATATTAAAAGCTCTTGAATAGGTTTAGCTTGTTGAGACAATGAAACTAAAACTCTAAAAATAAAAACAAACTGAAGAACAAACTCACATTGACATGTAGAAGAATAAATACACCATTTCTCAAAAAACAGTTTTAGACCCAATTTTATCTATTAAAGTAGATGCCAATGGGGAAAACTTTTCGTAAGGAGAAAAGTAGTTAATCAGTATGGCTAGAGTATTAGTGGTAAGGAATTATTTTTATTCTTTTTTTTTTTCTACATTAAAATTATGTTTATTTTTGTATATTAAAAGAGATAACCAAAAGTTTTAATAATGGATGAAGCTACTGCCTCTATTGATGAAAAAACAGATCATATTTTATAAAGTATGATAAAAAATGAATTTAGAGAATCTACTGTTATTACAATAGCCCACAGATTAAATACTGTTATGACTTATGATAAAATTATGGTATTATAATAGGGAGAATTAAAAGATATAGCACCTCCTATATAAATGTTGTAAGACTAGAAATCATATTTGTACAAGTTAGTAATATCTCATGGAAAATAGTACTATGACTAAATGGTTGAGATGGCATTATGCAAAACTATAGATTCTTAACATCCTCGTTGTGAAATAAAATAAATAGAAATTATTTGATTTAAAATTTATAACTAAAATTTATTAAAAGTATTTTGCTTTATATATATTAAAATATATATAGTTTATATAAAAAACAATATATTTGTTAATTTTAAGAAGACTAGTTAAAAAAATTAGATTTATAATTTTATATAATTTTTGTTTAATTGTAAAATCATTATTTTTTAAAAATATATTAATTTAAATATAAATACACATCTATTTTTTTTTTTTCAATTGATTCTAACTTATAAAAAATGTTTTTCTTTCTTTAATATAGTTAATTAATAATAATTTAGATAAACTATAAACATTGTTCTTATATTTTTTTTAATATTTATTCACAATAAATAAAATATAATAAAAAATAAAAATGAGAGGAAATAATAAAAGTGTGGAAACATTTAATAATGATGCTTTAAGTGAAGAAAATAAGAATATAGATATGAAAAAAACCAAACCAATTAATTACTATATGAATTTATTTTTAGTTATAGGGAAAGCTTTTTATCATTATGTAGATTTAATTAGCGATATTTATTTGACATTAATTGTATTTCAAAATATAAATAATGAATTATAAAGAAATTAATAGCTTGCATTTTAATGGCTAATTATTTTTTTTGTGCTCAATTTGACTTTATTAGTAGATAGGTAATATAAAAATTCATCAAAAATTCCAGTTTTTATTGTTAATATTATAAAAATTATAGGGTTCTAACATTTTTTATATATGCGAGATAATTAAACTAATTAAAAAAAAAAAGAGAAAGGTTAATTAATATAAAAAATGGATTATGTAAAAGCAATATTAATAGTAATTTTATACTATGATTATATTTATCTTATTTCAAATGAAAAAAACATTAACATTAAAACTGCAATAATGAAAAAAGAAATTATTTAAATGTATTCAGAAACGCTTACTTTTACTGTAGTAGCTTTTTATATTAATGTTAGATACGCTATTGAAGGAAAACCTATGTAATATTCAGTTTTATTATCGCTTCTTACTTCAACATTAAGTGCTGCTTTAGTAATAAGATTTTAATTAATTTGTACTTTTATATATAAAGTAAAATCTAATACTATATTTTCATACAATAGATATAATATAAATCCTACCTTCATAGATATAAGTAATAAAAATTTATAAAAAGAAAAGATGACATAGCATTTTNTAAATTGCCATTGAAAACATAAATTTATATTTCCAATCCTTATCTGCTTGGTATTTTTACATATAATTCAATTTAAAAATGTTATTTTAGATTTAAGAAATTTATGAAATTAATTAAATTCTAACTATTAAGGATCGATTAAATAAAATTCAGAAGAAATAAGAAATCATAAAATGTTATTTAACACAGAAGATCTTTATTAAAATACCCAATAAAAATAACTATCCTATTTTAAGAAATTCTATCTTTTTTGCTTCCTCTCATTAAATTAAATATTGATGGGAGCTGCAGTATGCATTTCATTCATTAATATATTAGGATATAATCCAGTTATTGGTAAACAAACATATATAAATTGTATATAAACAATATTTTTAAATTATATATCATAGGAATACCAATTGGATTTTTATTATTTTCACCACAAGTGATAACCTATGCAAAACAGAGTTTTAAAATAACCGATAGTTTCATAGAAAAGATTAAAATAGTAATAAAGTTAATTTTGTCTTTTCCACTCTTTGGGTATAAATTTTAATTTCACTTTTCTAATACAAAATTATTTTTTATTATAAAACAAAACAAGTCATTTTGGAGCAGCACTATTTATTTTAAAAATCTAAACAGAACAAATACCGTTTTTACCTGAGATATATGAAACATGGGCCTTAAATTTCTTTCCTTCTTCTTATGCCTATATTTTAAAATAAATTTTCCTTATTTTTCATATATCAGTTACATTTTATATAATATAATATGATAGTTTTGATAATCCTAAGCTTATATAAAAATCAGAAATAAGTTCAATCGATTAACTTAATCGTATCTAATAAAGTGGATCAACATTTAGAATGTATTTTAATATGGTTTTTTTTTTATCATTAATAGTTTCATTTCTTAATTTAAGTTATTTTGTTTAATGCTTATATTTGAAAAGAAAAAAAACGTAGAATAATAACAATATATGTAACCATACAATATATATTCTTATATTTTCCAGTAGAACTTTGTTTTTTTTAAATTTTATAATTTATTATTAGAATAAACAGAATCCAATATGTAAATCCTCCCAAAAAATCAATTTTAAAAATCAAAATGTAAATATGAAATACCAGTTTAGTCAAAAATTAAATAATAATAAAATAATAATTAATAAAATCAAGCAGAATAAATAAATGAAGATAGCTAAATAAAAGATTAGCAATAAAGCTCTTATTTACAGTTTTCTTTAAGGTAAATAATCAATTATTTTAACAAATAATAATTTACAGATAAAATTACATAAAAATTTATTTAATAAAAGTATTAAATGCAAATAAATTAATTTATAATATATTATTTTTAGTATGTATCCAGCAAATTAATTTTCTAGTTGCTCATAAATATATAAGATTAAAAATTTAGATTTCATATCGGAAGAAAATAAAAATGAAGCAAATGAATAATTTTCTAACTAAGTTTGCTCTACAGGATCATAATTAGATTCATGTGTAAATATTTAGAGTTATAAATATGAAATAAGGAAAAGTCAGAATGATACTAAATCCTTATCATCAAAATTATTAAAAATTGAGGGAGATGTTAAGTCTCCTCGTATAGAAATTAAAATTGAAAATAATATATGAATTAAAATATTATATTTTTATATTTATATATATAAAATATATTCTTCAAAAAATTTTCATTGTGTATTTCTTTATTCACTATTATTTTTACTACTTGAAGGTGTTTTTTATTTTTCCAGTTTTCTTTTTTCTGTTATTTCTGAAATCAGCTAATTTCTTTTTTCTTAATCAATGGTTTATATATCAATTTAAAATTGGGCTAAGACAGGGCTAATAAATTTTTATTGATAATTAAAGATATGTATATATAGATATAAATAATTATTTAAGTTATATGTATATTATATTACTCGTGCTCAGAAAATTATAAATTTTAAATACTATCATATTTATGTAAATTTATTTTTGAATTATCATGATTTATTTTTACTAAAATTCGTCCTTTCCTATATGATTATAATTTACAAAGAAATTTAATTAAATACAACAAAAAATATATGATTACCAACTGGGAACTTTATTTCCTTTAGAATCCTGATAATTGGGAGGAAAATTTAAAGGATATTCTTGATAATTCATAGGAAGGTATGAGTGCATATGATTCAGTAATTGATCGTGCTTTTATAATATTTAAATATGTTTTTATGCCATTTATTCTTTTCCTTCCCTTAAAATATAAATTATGATATAATAATAATGTATAATCTAAAGTTATAAGCTGCAAAAATTTATATTTCTTACCATTTATATTATAAATATTCTTTCAAAATTTATTTTACACTACTTGCTGACATGTCAACTCTAAAATTTAAATCTCCCAATAAAAATATAATATTGTGATCCTTAATTTTTTATTATTTAAATTTCCCAATAGTTTCAGTTTAAAAAGCCTATTCATGTATATTTTCTAGCATCTTTTTAGGTTTTCAAAATAAATATAGAAAGTTAAGTATTATAGATTTTTAATAAATATATATAACTTTACATCATATCTCTTCTCCATATCGGATTTAAATTTTCCTTTACTAAGCTAGCAGTTAATAAAACAGAATGAAATATCATTTATTTCCATTCTAATTTATACAGATCCATACCCAGAGCTATCATAAGCCAATCCGTCATGTCTTATTTTCCTTACCTCGCCTTTTATCTTTTAGCATCCGAAAATAACTATTAAGTTACCTTAAATAATAAAAAAAAAATTTGAATTTTATATAATATTTTTATTGAGTGTATGCATATATGTATACTTAAACTAAAAAACTAATCAATCAAAACAAAATCATCTGCTTAATGATTTCTATTAAGAGATTTTGTTATTTCATTTATCCAATGCTAAAAATTAGAAGCATCAGAATCAAATTTCTTTTAGTTTTGTTTTTAATTTATAGCTTCTTATAGACCAATAACTATTAAATTGGGTTTGGGTTAGTTTTTATTAGAGTGTAATATCCTATCAAAATTTCCTTTTGATTCTGAATTTTAAAGAACTTTTCCACTCTAAACATTCCATGTCACTATTTTCACCACAATATTGAAATTTTTTTCATACTCATCTTTTTTTTATTATAGGAAAGTCACTATCTAAGGATCCTATAGTAATTCTTTAAAAAAATATATAAATAATTATTTATGTTTCATTTCCAATATAAAAACTAAAATTGTTTATAATTATTAATCGGTACATTTGTCCTAATTTTAATCCTAATGCGAATTTTGCAATAACTTAAGAGCTTCTTATTTCTTAGGGTCACCAAAATGACTCTAAAATATTCTTTAAACTCCAATTTTAACATTATCAAATTATTTTGATATAAACCCCTATTTCCCAAACTAAGTCAATTTAGACGTAGTAGCTTCAGTTCCAGCATAAATGTTGCTAATGCTATCACCACATGCAGACCAAAGTTTTTTTATTTATTTGAGGAATGGATGGATTTTTTCATTACTCAAATCAACTGCTTCTAATATACTTCCTTACCACTCTTCATCCATTTATACTTAAAATTACTTTTCTATAATTAAATTAAATTATAAAACAGCTAGTTTCATCATATAGTTATTTGTTCTATCTAGACAATCCTTGCAATTTATTCTAAAAACGCTAGTTTATTCTTGATAACCTATTTTAAAATAAATTACGAAACATTTATATTTGCTAACAATTTAAAATAAATTTGTATACTATTCTATAGATCAAAATCTGATTAAAAATATGCTTGATCTATTAAATGTACTAAGTCCACAAACTCGATCTGTTCATTTATTTTAGATTTGTTTTTTGCAAAATCAAATTGGAGATAATATATTTTATCCAAATCTAACTTGGAAAAATATTAGCAAAACTATTAGGTTAGCAATTGTTCAACCTTATTCGAATTTTGCTTCATTAAGTTTACACAAATCACAGATTTATATTGTAATTTCATTATTTCAAAGTGCTTTTTCATCGCATTCATTTAAATTTCTGCTCCTTTTGTAAATGCTATTTCCTACTAGCCCGCTTATTCCCAAAATAATGGAACGCTTCCCCTCACTAATATATGGCTATATATATTTTTTTCAACTATTATAATTTATTCAGATTCAACATAATTTGCAACATTACCCCAACTATCAGTCCCTTATATATATATTTTTTTTATTTTAAAATATCTTTTAAATGTAAAAATAAGCATTTTAATACCTCTGTGATTATATCGAGTACCATATCTCTTGTTTGATTTCCTAGTTATTATAAAATATTGTATACTTTTAATTCCTTAGTTTTTTATTTTAAACTAATAGTTTGCTCCCCCCACAAATCCTTAAATCATTTAAAGCATCCATAACGATGATATATTATTAAGCTTCAAAAGAACCATTAGTTTATAATTCCAGAAAAAGTTTTTATCATATTTTAATTTTCTTTTCTACATTTCACTTAGTTTTAATGAAAGTGGATAGGAATAAGAATAGAAATGATCTTCAATAAGTACCTTTTATGTGAAATAATATGAGAGTTATTTACTAAAAGAAATATAAAAAAATTATTTTTATTACTTTTTCTATATTACATAGATGCTCTGCTATTTCTCTCTCCATAGGATTTTCCTACTTTATAAATAAGATAATTATATGTATTTTTTGTCATAAGTAGTTTCTAATAATTAATTTACTTATTGATTTTCATATTCTACTTTAACAAACTCTACTCCAATAATTTTGTAAATAACTTTATCTAAAATTTTACAAACTGGCTCAGATCTATTAATAATTATCAAAAAATTGTACTAAAATAGATTTATAATTCCAATAAAACCCTAGCAAAACGAAGTTGATAGGATTAAATCGTTTTATTTTTAAATTTAGGATTATGGTAATTTGTTATTAATTTTTAAATCTTTTTCGGGTACTTAGGAAATTTCCTACTCTCTATTTTACCATTCTTCCTTTGCTTTAAAATAATAGTATATTTTTGATGAATTGAAGAAATATTATTAAATGATGAGCCATGTACTTAATTCTTCAATTAAAAGAGTCTTTCTATGTATTTTTAATATGGTGGAAATTCCTGTTAAAGTCTTGTTTGCGAAAAACTATTTTATAACAAAAAGAAAATTTATATTTTTAATTACAAGGATATTAAAAATAAGATAAGATACTGTAAAGTACTCTCTTGATGTTATGAGAGAGAGTAATCGCTCTTCCTACTAATTTATCATTTATTTAAGAATTTTTTTAGTTTTATTTAATAGATGCAATAAATTTTAATTTGTCAGTAAACCACCTTCTATTTATCAATAGAGTAATTTAATATACCAAATAATTTTTAAATAATTCTATTCAATTTTAAGTTAAAAGTTGATAATAATCACTAATATTATTATTATAAAAATAATTAGGAAGAAACTTTATAAATAATTTTTTATTTAAAATTAAAAACTTAGATTAAATTATATTAATTATAATAAAACTAAATAGATAAAATTTATCAGAATAGTCAATTAAGCATAGGGTTAATAGGAGGATTTCCATATTGATTATTAGGGAGAGGTACCTATCCTTACAATCCTCCTTATTAATGATTTTAGTTGTTATTATTATTAAATGAATCATTGAATTATGGATATTAATTTTAAAGATTCTATCTATTATTGAAATCATTTCCATTTAGCTCTTATAATGGAATTTCTTAATTTAAAGGCTAGTTAATATTATTTTGTTATTATTGATGGTGTCTGCTGGGATGATATCTCTTTTCAACACTTCGAATGTATTTTACCAAATATTTTTCAGCAGTAAATCCTGGATATACACATACACACTACAGACCGAAAACTAACCAAGGAACTAAAAAGAACAATACGAGTTTCTTCCAACCAGACCTGTCGTAGTAAGTCGGGCTATCGAAAGTTACTAAATAGAAGTCTATCACAAAATTAAAAAAATAAATAAATAAAATTAAAAAAAAATTAATTATTACTTGATTATTCTTTGGGATCGTATTAACTTGAATAGGTTCCTGTCTATGAAGGATGCCCGTATTTAGTATAATAACATTTTGATGAGCGAGCTATTTTATTTATCTCCTTCGTGTCAGCACAAAGCCACGCCTGATCATAAAATTAATTTATTTTTATAATAATAATTTCAAGATTTAAATACTGCTTACTGGTATCTTAACCTTTGCAAATCTTACTATTTTTTAACAATTTTCTCCTTACGGATGAACATTATCATAGTCTCTTGGCCCCCCATTGCCATAATTATAGTGATTTCCATATCCTCCATAATATAATACAACAGCTATTTAATATAAGAATTTAAATAAAAATGATTAGTATTTATTAAAATTTATTAAAATTACTTCCAGAATAATAACTTGAATAATAGGAGCTTGAATATCCTCTACTTCTATAACCACTAGAATAATAGCTACTTCTACTACCTCTGCTTCTACTACCTCCACCTCTGCTTCCCCCACTTCTGCCCCCTCCTCCTACTCTTAGTATTCTCATTTTAGAATTTTATGAATCTAATTAATTGAGCTAATTTTAATTTTCTCCATCTTCGGTTTCTTAGATCAAATAGTTATTATAAGGATAGTTGTAGGAAATAGTTTTTTAAACTTCATCTAAAGTTGAATTTTTCTCTTTTAAGCAAATAGCAATATTCTATTAAAATTTTGAAGTTATTTCTGATCTATCCCCCGAATATTTTTCAGAACTTATGCATCCATACCCGTTAATAAATTTTCCTTCTTTCGTGGTTAGTTATACATTTAATGCAGTATAAGTTTCATAACCTTTTAAGTATTTTTTAATTGATAATTATTTGTTTTTAATAATATAGTTAGTATTAAATACTAGAATTTTTTATGAACAATCAACAAAAAAAAAAAATCTTAAATACCTAATTAAATTTATTATCCGTCTATTATGTTACAGTTATTAGATTTTTCAAGATCTATTTGCATAATTGGATGGTACTTTCCAAAAAAGATGGCGAAAAATACAAGAGCTTAGATCCAAGTTATAGCCCCACAGCAAGTTAAACATCCTTAACAATCCATATCTGGCTTCCAGAAACAGAAATAAGCAGATATCTATATATAATTTAAATAATAAAACTTTATTAACAATATAGTTTTAAAATAAATATCTACTTTCAGAAGAATAATAAAAGGAACGGCGATAATTAAAGCAGAGCAAAAAGGAGAAGCTGCAATACACAATAATATAATAAATACTATAGTTATCCATATACAATTTAAAGCCTATGTTCCAAGCCAGTGAGAAAGGTTATCTGTACCTGGATCTGTATTACTATAATACGATGATCTAGAGCTAAAGGAAGATGAACTTGAAGAACTATGTCTTTCCCTTTAATGGTATGATTCCCGATGAATAAACATTATTTAATTTTTATTTTCAAAGCTTGTAATAATTTTGGATTTAATGTTTGAATATAATTTATAATAATAAAATTAAAAATAATAATAAATGCTGGTGAGATTTTATAAATAGTCATGATTATAGAAAAAAAATATAAATATATATATTTATTATTTATATTACAAACATAGTTTTACTCTCATTTTTTTTTCTAATATAATATTATTTTATTTATAAAAAGTATATCGCTAGTATAAAGAGAATAATATATTATAAAATTATCATTTAGGAATTTTAGATCTTATTAATACCTAAACTGACTCTGATTGTTTCATGGTTTGGCTAACTTGATTTGTAATAGTAGAAACCAAAACTTTTATTTTTTAATTATGAAGTTTTAAATCAAAAACTTATTTAAATACAGAATCCTATTGTTATAATTTTAAATCATTTTCAAGAGTCTATAAAACATTAGACTACTCTTCTAATTATTTTGTATCAATCATATATTTTTTTCTTGACCCTTATACCTAGTTAATTTAAAAAACTAATATTTTATAAATTATGTAGTAATATTTCAATAATGTGTATAGAATTTTATATATAATTATAATGATATATTTGGATTAACTATTATATAGGAAATTAAATTTATTAATAAAAAGCAATGATTTTAATAATTTTTATTCCAAAATTTAATAATATTTTATTATTTATATAAATATTTTCTTATATTTTCTGATTCATAAGTCGGAATACATTAGGTATAAAAAAGATATTTTTATTTTATTAATATACATTAATTTTATGATAGATTTTTTAATTTATTGATGATTATATAATAAAATCATTCTGAAACTCTATTTTGCAAACTTCACAAAATTTTATATGTATATCTGACGATATACGGAACAATTATTTAGTTAATAAATATATATATTACCTATTATTTTAAAATAAAATATCTGTCTTCTATAAATACTAATTCCTTTATATATTATTAAGAAAGATTTTAATCCCTATATTATTTATTATTTAAATTATTTAATTTTTATAATAAACCATCTATATTTTTTTAAAATTTAGAAGAATTTTCTTTTTAAAATTTATCTAAATTTTCCAACTATATTTCTTATTCAAAACATTAATTAATATATTACATCTATTAATTATTCAAATTCTAGAAAATATAATCAAATATAAGAATATATTTATGAATACATTAAAATATTAATTAATATTTTACTTAAAAACTTCTTATTTACTCTAGTTTTTTATATAGCTTCTTTTTATTCTTTAATTCTTGTATTTGATCTAATTCTAATTTTTATATACCTATTTCTCTATATATATTTTGAATTTCTTTATCAAAGTTTTCTTAAAATTTAAACAAATTATTTTCTATTTGGCAGTTTTATTATTAAATAGATTATATATCTGACTGAAACTTATTTTCATACATTTATAATTATTCTTCAGTCATAATTTGATTATCATTTAAGTCATTAAAGCTTATTTGATCATTAAAATTATTGATTAGTCCATTTTAAGTTGTCAAATTTTACATTGATATAAATTGTTTTTTTCTCCTCGGACTATCAATCAAATTTTAAAATTGATTAAAGTTTTTTTATTATTAAGTAATTTCTTCAATCTTTTCGGTTACTTAAGAAATAAATGTTTCCATTTTATCAGAAAAGGTATTTTCTTATTTTTAGAAACTTTAATTTAAACTTTTAATGTCTTGAACAATTTGACTATATTATTTTTGACTTTATTCATATGACATTTATGATTTTTCCATAAATTATTTCAGTTTTGTAATTTCTTCTTCCATATCTTACATTTTTTATTAATTTTCTGCATCTTGGAATGACATTTTATGGCCATCTTTATTATCATATTCATTATTGGATAATTATTACAAACTAAACTAATCTTAATTTTTAGAATTTATCTTTTATGATATATTTTCTAGTTAATTANTTATTAGATATTNNTGCCTTTNNTAGTAAATATACTCTGCTGATTGTATTTTATATGGAATTATCTTATGTATTTATTGGATACATAGTAATTTGATTTTAATTGTACATTTTTATATTTTATTTAAAGAAAACAAAATTAATATTTAATTTCAATCAATTAAATTTTATTTGAAAATTAATAACAGTATTGTTATTGGTATTTGTTTTTACATATATAATTTAAAGTCATTGATAATTTTAANAAATATAATATATATATATGTAAAACTTAAAAGTAAAACTGAGTATATTTTATTATAGCTTAAACACCCTATATTCAAATATTATGCTTTTTTTATTTCAATATAAATATTTATTAGTAGATTTAAAAAATAAATGAAAGCATTTATATCATTTAATGTTGCATATTTTTTAATAGAGTTAGGTTCTAGCTAGTAAATGTTTGTAGTATAATAAAATAATTATATTATAAATATTCATTGATTAATTATATAGGTTTATTTATAATTCGAGAAATCAACTACCTTATAAAAATAAAGAAGAAAATATAAATAGAAACAAAAAAAAAAAAAAATAAAATACTTTTCTAAAACTATATGTATAAATTCTTATTAATATTAGCTTTTTATTTAGTTTTTTTGATTTAAAGTTAAAAACTAAACAAAAATTACTTAGTAATAGCTTAAGGTATACTTAATAATCGAATAACAATTAACTTAGTTTGGTAGATTATTGTTAACATTGTAATCCCAAACATTATTAAGAAAAATGTTTATGGAAGAAAAATATTCTAGCTCCTACAGAAACTTATAACAATAAAGTGATACTTTAAGTTACTTTTATATTTGCAACCCTTCTATGAATAGCTTTAATGATTTTACACCTAAATTATAAGAATTATTTGTTAAAGAAAATGGATAAATATTAAACAAAAGTTAAGATGAAATTTTTGAAAACTAATAAGTATGTACAATTTTNAANTAGAATTCTACAATTAATATATATTTTGTGACGAATAATGATATTGAATTTTGTGAAAATTAAGAAAAAAAATAGATATTAATCCCAACTGCATAGAAAAAAACCATTAAAATACATATGCAGAGTCTTAATTATTAACAATTGGAAAATGAAGAGATATAAAAGTCTACTACGAAAATGATTCTTAATGACATAAAGTTGTCTAATATTAACTACCTACTACTCCAAAATATAATAGTTACCAATTTTTTATATGACAATAATTATATTTTTATAGATAAAGTATCTAATGGTATTTCAATAATAAATTCAACATTTATTGATATATATACTCATAATATTCCTTACTTATTTTATATAACACACTCACACAATATAAATATAGAAAATTCAGTATTTAGCAATATAAATCATTAAGAAGTAGATATACAAGGGGGGATGTTGCGGTTAGAAAATATAGTAAATATGAAAATATTCAATTGTATTTTTTAGAAGAGTAGTTTTGCTCATTAAGAACAATAAAAATAAAAATGGGTCAAAGGAGGAGTTATTTATTCACATGGGTTTTCGGGCTTTTTAGAATTTTAGAATTCTATATTCGATCAAAACTACAGATTTTCATAAACCTATTAAATGACAAAAGACTATTAAGTTTTTTTGAAAATAGGTTAGATTGTATTTTAAAATAGCTATTAATTATAAAAAACATCCATAATTAAATGCCAATTTTAAAATGATGAATCTTATGGGAATGTTCCCTATACTACAACAAATGATCATTTTATTTTGTTTTATGATGATTAAACTTAAGACCATACACCTTAAAGCTTGGAATATGAAAAATCTTTAGTTATAGATAATTGTAGCTTTCATAATATTTCATCTGTTATTCAATTTGATTTTAATTTACATAAGGCAAAAATAACAAATTCAATTTTTACAACTGTAGTAAAAGTAATCTTATATTCTGAGCGGTTTTTAGACATAAGTAATTGCATTTTTTTATCTAGGTTTAGTGACTACCTAAATTTCTAAGGTAATTTACTTATAAATTATAAAGTAATATTTATTTAATTATTTTATTATTATTTAGGGTACTTTAGGATTAATCCCTATATAAGTATTATTGTCTCTTCTAGATAGTATGTATCAGAATATTAATAAAATTTGAAGAGTTAAATATAAAATTGTTTTTTTGAAGGATATAGTTCTTAAGACTATTCAAATTTTGCTGATTTACTATATCTTAATAATATTGTTTAAGAATCATTTTTTTCTATTAAAATAAACTCAAGAATATTAACTGTAAAGGATTGCTTATTTATTGACTCTTTTCTAATAAGTTATGTTTTCGAATTGGTATAAGGGTATTAAGCCTATTTTATTAATAATGAATTTAGGAATTTATCTCCTCGATTTTATTCATCTTAAGCCTTTATAATATCAACTACTGGTGTTTCCAACCTTATAGTTACAAATAATAAGTTTTAAGACCTCAGAAGTTAAAATATCATTATATGTAATCTAGGATTCTACATTACCATTGATAACAATTATTTTAAAGACAATGATGTCTATTATGGAATGTTTTTATTCAATACTGTTTATAAATTAGAAATATATTAGTCTTAATTTTTAGGGTGTTATTCGTATTATAAATCGTTAATATTCTAAGTATTTTAAACAAAATTAGGTACTTAAATCATAATACAAGACTGCATTTTTAAAGATAATTATAATTATTCTTCTAATATAAACTTAAGAGGTGGAATGTTTCTAATAGATTAAATAGCGAGACTGTTTAAAATGAATGGATGTAAATTTTATAATTTTGAAAGTTATTTTATGGGAGTTATAGTATATATGCAAAGGGTTAATACCATAGAAATAGAAAATTCAACTTTTGAAAACATAATTGGTATCAGTGGAGGAATGATTTACGCAGAATACATGTATAATATAAAAGTCACTTCTGTGATAGTAAATAGTGTATAAGTTTTATTAGATGGGGGAGTAATTTAAATTAGCGGATACAGAGACCAAGATGGAAGTACATTTACTCTATCAAATTCTCAATTTAATAATACGTATGCTTAGGGAAATGGAGGAGTGATCCATATACTAGGAAATATATAATTAGAAATAAAAAATAGCTAGTTTTAAAATATTGTTGCTGATTAGAATGGTGGTGTGATTTATTTAAAAAACAATATTGAATCTTCTATTCTAATTTAAAATAATAGATTTAATAATAATAGTGCTTTATCAGGCGGAAGTATTTATATGGAATCATCAAAAAATACCAATATATTTTTATAGGATAATATTTTTAATTGTACGAAGGCCTTAGATGGTTCCGGGGGAGTTCTTTATATAAACTAGTGTGAGCTAATTTAGTTGGAGAATAATATTTTTGAGGAAAATTATGGGATGTATGGGGGATCAGTTTTAAATTTGTATAATTTTAATAGTTTTTTTCTTAATAAGTGTGTAATTTCTGAAGCCCATGGAATTAGTATATATTTAGAAAAAAATAGGAATACAACCATTAATAATTTGATATTACGGAAATCTAAAAATAGAAATGAAGATAAAAATGTAATATTTTTAATTATATATTCATATTTATTTACATTTCTCTTAATTAATTAAGAAAGTTGCTATTTTTATGTACAATCAAGTTGATATTATATTAAATAACTTAGACATGCATGATAATGAAATAGGTATTATACAAACCAAAAAATTTTTAAAAATTAAACATTTTAAATGTCTAGATTGCATAGCTATCAGTAACGGATCATTGAATAGCACAGTGTAGATATAAGACTTAACTTTTCAAAATAATAAGGGAAATGCTCTTACAATGATAAATCTTAATAATATTATAATAGAAAATTGCTTTTTTTATAAAAACAAAGTATAGATTAGAGAGATATAGGAAAATCTATTGAAATCAGGAGGAATTAGTATTTAAAGAGCCAATAATGTGAAATTAAACAATATCAAAATAAAGGAAAACTTGGGGATATAGGGATATGCACTTTCTTTAAATTATATTAATTTTATAGAAGTTAATGATTTTGTCGGGATCGATAATTCAGGATATAAGTTTGGAACTATATATATAAATTAATGTTAAGAAGTTATATTTAATAACGTTTATATTCAAAACAGTAAATTCATATCTAGCGAACAAAACTCTGTAAAAACTTAATATAATAATGAAGGAGGAGGTGGCTTCAGTATTTATCAATCTTAAAAGATTATTATTTCTAATTGTCATATTTTAGATTCAGAAGGAATGGAAGGAGGTGGAATATACTCCAAAGAAACCAAAAGCTTCACTCTTTAGAACTGCACAATAACAAAAAATAAATCTTAAATGAGTGGAGGAGGGTTATATGTTTCAAATAATTAATAAAATGACTAATCATTAGAATTTTTAAATGTAAAGCTAATTTAAAATATTGCTTAGGAAAATGGGGGAGGGGCATATGTTTATAATGTAAAATAAATTCGAATTCTAGATACTGAAATAGAAAAAAATAAGATTAAATAAATAGAAAATTATGCAGAAAACATTTAAAAAGGTGGAGGTTTCTTTTTATAATAATCTGATAATATAAAAATTTAAAATTCAAACTTTACCTAAAATTCAATTGGTTGTATGGTTCTTATTCAGGTTAATAATGTGAGTGTAGAAAAATCTAATTATGAATAAAATATAGGAAATTTATAAGGGGCTGCTTTATATATTTAAGAAAACCATTATTTAAAAATTCAATATTCAGTATTTACTAATAATGATGTAAAGTATCAGAAAAACATACCCATATATCAAAAAACATAAGAAAACTATGTTCATTCTTAAGGAGGAGCTATATATTATTAGCCCAAATATACAAATAAATTTGATAAACTTAATAATATACAAGAAAGTGCTAAGCTTAGTTTATTAAATGTAAACTTCACAGGAAACACTGCTTCTTCTGGTGCAGGGGCATTTATTTTCATAGAATCAGATATTCAGTTTGTAGTAGAAGAAATTAATGATTTAATATTTGATTCCAACCATGCTGATTTGGGGAGTGGAATGAGATTTATAGGAAACATTACATAATAAGTAAAATAAAAAATCTATGAATCAAACTCTCTTATTTTAGGAAATTAAAATGAGCTTTAAGGGTTTATAAAAGATCCTTTGAATAATATTTTGACTGGATATTAAATAAATGAAAAAAAAAATTCAAATTTGATGTATAGTTTATGTTCTCAAGGTATTTTATTTGAAATAAAATTATTATTTCATTACTTATATTTTTTTTAAAAGGTACATATTTAAAGAAGGGGGGAGAATAATAATGTTAGAATTGTCCTGAAAACGCCATATGTATGGGAGGATATGTACCTCCAGTTCCCAAAAACTAAGTAAAGATTTAAATTCTCATTTATTTAATCTTATATAAATAAATTTCATAAATTATGATATTAAGATATGGAGATCTAGTATATATTCGGATAACTTTATAAAATGCTATAGAAAACCAGAATTATGTTTATATAATGATACTTGTGCTGAAGGTATAATATAAATCCTTGTGATGTCATATCATAATTTATTTATTATATTAGGATACTCTGGTGTATTGTGTGAAAGATGTAATTACAAAATTAATTACTTTTAGAACTATTAGGCCTCTTGTGATAAATGCTAAAAATTCATTTTAATTATTACATAAAAGATTTTTATGGTATTAGGATTTTCTCTTTTTGTGTTATTTTCTCAAAATTCTATTTAGAATAGAATAGATTTAACCTAAATAATAAAAGTAAATTCTTAACAATAAAGTTATTAAAGAATTCATAAATATTTTTTTATAGGTGTTGAATAAATTAAAAATTCCCATACATCATGAAGATTTATTCACAACTAGTTACAAAATATTTGTTATTCATATTTAAATTATGGTTTTGAGCTTTGAAAATGATCTAGATATCAATGTTACCTTAGGGAATACCTTAAATATATTTGGTATTATATAATAATAACAAGTATAATTTATAAAGTTTTTAATTAAAAATATAAAAAAAGGAAACCCATAAAAATCTCTGAGCTAGTCTATTGAATGTCTTCTCACTTTTAGAGATGAAAGAGATTATACAATAAATAGCTTTTTCTAAATTCTTATTGGACTCACATTGCTTATTTCCACACTAAAATTAATGCTAGTACTTAACTTTTTAAAATATGTTTATATGACAAAAATAAAAAAAAAATTTAGCTTCAATCTTAGGTCAAAAACTGTCTCATTATTAAATGTGTTTTATTTCACAATTCTACCAAGTGTTATCAATACTGCTATAGAGAGTATACAGTGCAGAAAAGTAATTATATAATGGCTAAATTTGCTATTTTTTATTTTATATTTATTATATAAAGGTTGGAGAAAAGCATTATGTAATAGGAGATACCAATTTATAATGCTATTCAAATTTCCATTTAAATGTTTTAATACCTGTTTTTACCCTTATTTTGATCTTTTTTATATTTGTTATTCCTTCACTCATTTTGTTCAATATTAATAAGTAAATAAAAAGGAAAAATAGTGAGATACAGCTAAATAGAATCTACGGAATTTATATTCAGGATTTAAAACCAAAGTACTATTATTGGCAATTTGTTAGTTTTTTTATGGTACTTAATTTTACTATTTTTATTACCTACCGTATTAAATGTTATCATATATTTTTTTAGGTCGTATTGATAATTGTAATGAAAAATATGTTTAATTCAGATATTTTCAAAAAATATTCTTATATTTCAGTTATAATTGGGCTGTATAGCATTATAACTCTCATAGTAAAGCCTTACATCCATTGTAAAATGAACAATTATTTAGTGCAGACTTCTTTAGTATAAGTTTTATCGCTGATGCTACAAATAACAATAAGTGATTCAATATAGGGATAAAAAAATTCTAATTTCAGCAAGATTCTTACAATTTTAGTCATATCATTATTAAATTTATTATTATTTTTAAAATTAGCTAAATTGGGTTATTCAAAATTTATAGTTAATTTTAAAAACAAGATGGCTCAATCTACTCGACTTAAAATATGCCAAAAATTTTTTAGAATTATTTAATAAGATATGGAAAAGAAAAGAAAATCCTAATAAAATTGGGTTAAAATTATTAAATTTAATGAGGCCATTACTTTATTTTCTAGATTTATATAATAAAAATTAATCGAGATAATATATGATGAAAAAATTAAGTTAAATTTAAATTGGATTGCAAGTTCTTTAAAATTTAAATTTTAAACATGAGATTCCTGTTAGATAATATGATTCAGAAAATTACATAAAATATTCTTAAAGGAAATTTTTGGAAAATTTAATAAAATATAAATGTAAAAAAAATCAAAATTTTATTCTTTCTTAATTTACTGATTCAGTAGATGAAAAAATGAATTTCACGTAAAATTTAATGTCCCCATCGATAATTCATAGTTCTTCAGAAGATTTAAAGTTTTTAAATTAAAGTCCTTTGAAAAAATAACTGTAAAATAGCGAGAGTTTTTTTAGCTCCCATAAGCGTTATTCATTTGTTTCAGAATGGGCAAGTAGAAAAAATTTGTTTAATATGTCTTCATAAATGAAATGCTCAACTCCAAAACGTATGAGTGAAAAATAAGAAAATAGTAACTATTTTCAATAATCGCAATATTAAGACAAAGATATTAATAATATGAGTGATTTAAATAAATCTGAAGACTAAAGTTCTAATATAAAAATGTTTAAATAAAAAATGGAGAGTACTTCTAATATATAACTAGATGAATCTAATTCCTAAGAAAATTCAATTTGTAATTATCCACTAACAAGGAAAATAAAGGAAAGTTAATTTGATAAGTCTGGATTTTATAAGAAAAAATGATTATGATAATAAATTAAACAAAAATATATATATTAAATAATAATTATAAATATATATAACATAGCATATTTTATATTGATAATGCTTTTATATTTAACTATATAGCTTTCATTAATGTGAGTTACTACTCTATGGTGTATAGCTTTATAACTATATTTTATAGGTTAACTTTTTATTAATAAATAAGTAACTAAATACCTGGACTTAGTGGACTAGATAAAATTATAATTTTTACTTTTTTACTTTTAGTATTAAAAAATAACAAAGAAGTATAATAATTATAAAAAAAAAAAAAATAAATATTTCAAAACAGGAAATAAGAAATGGTTTAAAAGAGCGCATTAAAGAAAAGGGGTTAAAAAGAAGCCCTAGAGACAGAATATAAGAGTTAAAAAAATCCTATAAATGAAAATAAGGGAAATAAAAAACCCGAGAAAAAGCAAAATGAGAAATCAGTAGAAAAGAAGGAAGTTAAAAAAGTTGAATCCAAAAAACAATTAACAAAAGTTCCTTCAGAAAAGTAATTGAAATCCAGTGTTTCCAATGTTCAAAAAGAAAGTTTAAAGAAAGAATTAATTTAATAAATCAATGAATAAGAAACTGCTTCTTCGAACCATTACACCTTTTCAGATTCCGATGATACTGATGATGAAATCATTACTGCAAAGATTGGTAAAGTGCCCTTCAAATGGTATGAAAATTATAAACATCACGGATACGATGCTGATATGAAAAAAATTATTAAACCTGCAGAAAAAGATAAACTTGATTAATTAATAGAAGTAAAAATTATAAACAAAACAAAATATTTATAAAAAAAATTAAAAATTTTTTGCAATATAAAAAAAGAAAGCTGAAAACCCCAATTGGTATAAAACTATAAGAGATGAACTAAATTAATAAGATGTTGTTCTTACCGACGAATAGTTGTTTGTAATTAAGAGAATTTTGGCTGGTAAATATGCATCTAAAAGAATCGCAGAGTCTGATTATACTGTAGAATACGAATACAACGACCCTTTCCCATTGGATGGTAGACCCTTACCTAAAAGAAAATTTATGCCTTCAAAACATGAAAGAATGATGGTTAACAAAATAGTTTAAGGAATCTAATTAGGTAGAATCACATTTGACGACGATAAAGATTAGGAAAAAGAAGAAGAATTATTTGATATTTGGGACAATAATGATAACGAAGAAGATTTCACTAAAAGAATGAATATGGCTATATCTGCCCCTAAAATGAAAGTAAATTTATTTTATTCTAATATTTGTAATCATATTTTAATAATAACTTAGTTGCCCACTCATGCCGAATCTTATAACCCTCCTGAAGAATACATTTTCGATAAAAAAGAGTTGAAAGAATGGAAAGATATGGATCCTGAAGATAGACCCACTAACTTTATTCCTAAAAAATACGAAAAGTACTTATATATAAACTAACTATACAATATTCATATTATAACCAATAAAATAGTTTAAGAAATGTTGAATTTTATGACCAACTCATCAGTGAAAGATTTGAAAGATGTCTAGATTTGTACTTGTGTCCTAGAATGAGAAAGAAAAAACTCGATATTGGTACCCACTTATATGATAATATAACAAATTAAATCTTAATTATAGAGTTTATTTATGTTTTAAAATAAAAAATATAGATCCTGAATCCCTTATTCCCAAATTACCTAAACCCGAAGAACTTAGACCCTATCCTACCACCTTGTAAATATAATATATTGGACACAAATCAAGAGTAAGAAGCATTAGTTGCATGAAAAATGGATAATATTTGGCCTCTTTAGATGAAAAGGGAGAAATTATTGTATGGGAAGTCTCTACTAGTAGAGTTATGTGGAGATATGAAGTAAATTTTGAATAATAAATTTAATTATTTTATTTTTGTTAGTTATTTTATTTATTTTAAAATTTCGCACAGGTTGAATAAACTGGATATTGCTGTGAATTTACCAATTAAGGATTATTGGCCGTGACAAGCAATACTAATTTATATATTTTTAATGTTAAAAAAATATTACTTAAATCCCAATTTGAAGAAAATGAATAGGCTTTGAAGGAATCAAAGTTAAACAATACAATTGAATACAACTAGATATTTAAATGGGAATACCATAATTAACAAACAGAAGATTCTCAATCATAAAAAGGTAAGTTTTAATTATATTTAAACTTCATTATTCATTTCAATTTCTATTTTAAACTAAATAGATGATGGATTAAGAATTGTGATTAAAATGAATGATTAAATTAAATCTCTCTCCGTACACGCTCATGGAGATTATATTGCCACAGTAGCTCCTATGGCTGAGAAAAAAAATGAGTCTGTTATAGTTCATTCTATTTCCAAAGGATTATCTTCTCAACCTTTTAACAAAATGAAAGGAATAGTTGAAAAAGTACATTTCCATCACAAAAAACCTATACTATTCATCCTTACCAGAAGACACTGCTTCGTTTACAATTTACAAAAATAAGCCACAGTTAAAAAATTGCTTACAGGTGCTCAATGGAACAGTTGTATTGATGTTCATCCTTATGGAGACAATCTTATTATAGGTATTTTATACTAAAAACTAAAAAAATGATTTTATTTTGAATAATAACAACTATTTTAAAGGTACTTATGACAAAAAGATGTTATGGTTTGACCTTGATTTATAAACCACTCCTTATAAAAGTTTAAGATATCACGAAAAGGCTGTTAGAAATGTGCAGTATCATAAAAAATATCCTTTAATGGCTTCTTGTTCTGACGATGGAAGCATCAATATATTACATGCTAAAGTCCATACTGATATGATGGAAAATGCATTAATTTTACCTGTTAAGATGCTTAAAGGACATACAATTAGAAACGATTTGGGAGTCTTAGATATACAATTCCACCCTACCTAGCCATGGATATTCAGTTCCGGTGCCGATCATAGAATTTTCTTATGGACTTGATTTTTTTTTATAAATATTTAATTTTTACATAGATATATTTTTATGAATATTGGATTTTTATTAATTTAAATTAGTAGATAATATATTTTATAGTTACAAATATAATATTAATATAAATACTATTTTCTTTCATATAACATGTTGATAACTGTTAACCTTTACTGATTTAATATAATACGATCACAATATAATAATTTTCTTTAGAGAACTAACGCTGCTCAATAAGAATCTGTGCAAATTAATTAATATTATAGGTATATTAAATTTAATTATTAAACCTTAAATTAAAAATAAAAATAAACGATTCCTCTCGCATGAATAGAATTAGTAATAATAAAACTAAGACATATTTGGGTGAAAAGTTGAGTTAAATATGTACAAATAGATTTAGTTTATATAATTCAAAATTAGAAATCTTGGTTAAAACAGGAGTGTTTATTTTATATTTTTTAATTTAAAATTAGTTCCTGATGATAAAATAGAAAAAAAATAGAGAAAAAAAACAGTGGCTTATGTGGAGAGAAACTATAGGCATTAAAAAAAAGGTTAAAATATGTTAAGTTTATATGATCCTGATAAAATGCCACCAAATTTTGATGACGCCTTAATACATTAAGTATTAGTTTATTTCTTTAATGGATATTATTAGACAAATATATTATTAAAAAATAAATTTTATTATGTTTGTCATAGAAAGCTGCAGTTGTTGGAATAGAAAAAGAGATTGACTATGAACTGGTTGATTAAACTGATTAGGAGGCATTGAAATAATTGGTAAATTAATATAAATATATTATATTATAATAATATGGATGATATATTTAATTTTATATTTATTTTATAAGAAATTGTGCAAATGTTGCGCAAGAAAGACGGATAAAGAAAAATTTTCTTTAAATTGCAATCTTAATGATTTAGCTTATTTAGGTAAATTTTATGAAATTTAATAAAGTATTATAATTTATATTTTTAATTAAAATTATAGGACCTGGTTATCCTTTATACTTTGACTTTATAAAATTCAGCGGAATTTTATTGTTTGGAATTTTATTATCAAGTGGAGTATTTAACCTTGTTACCAATTATTATTATGGTAAAGATTGTAAATAAGAAAGTGAAATTACTGATAAAAACAATGAATGTACACTAGATTGGATAACAGTTTTTTCTTTAGGAAATAAAATGTATAATATCATAAATCATTTAATTAATATATAACCTGTATTATTTATATGCTATCTTTTGCTTATTTAGGAGTTAAACGAATTTACTGGAATACTAAAATTATGTCAATTTTGGTGCTATCATCATTATGATTATTATTTTCTAATTTTTCAGAAAATATGTACGAAAAATTGATATTAAATGTGATATTCTTGATATTAATCCGATGGATTATAGCATATTTATCTCTAATATCCCTAATAATTATTAAGCAATAGAAGAAGATTACAAAAAAGATTTAAAAGACTATCTAGAAAATGAAGTTTTCAAAGGAGACTCAATATATAAAGTCGCTGATATAACTCTCTGCTTTGATATGACAAAAATTAAATAATTAGAAAAATAAAAACAAAAACTTTTAAAGGAAAAATCTGCCATAGTTTGGTATTAGCATAAACAAGGATATTACTAAGTAAAAATATTTTTTAAACGAAATATTTTTTTTTATTATTATTTTCCTAATTATTAAAGCCTGGAAGAACAATTTCCATGATAAATACGGAAATTTAGGATTTACAAAATTAGATTGACCATTATTTAAACAAATTCTATGAAGGAAAAACAAGTGAATTTATGAAAGATCATTTCGTTGGTCAAGCTTTTATTTCTTTCTCAGATCCTTCCGGTAAAATTAATTTATATAAAAAATAGCAACTTTTATTATGGTTAAATTATTATCTAGTCAAGCAAGAATTTTTAGACTAATATTCTGGAGGAAGTTTATGTAATAAAAAACCTGTGTTAACCTATCATAATAATATATTATAAATACGATCTGCTCATGGTATATTTACCCTTTTATTTTATTACATATTTTATAATTTAAAATAATTTCTTTATTATTTTAGATCCTTTGAATGTGTTTTGGCAAAATTTGCTTGTTAAAGATTAGGTAAAATTATCATTATTAAGAATTTATTATTAATTTTAAAATTTGTTTTTAAAGCCGATAAGAGAATTAGTAAGTTATTTATTAACACTTGTAATATGTGTTTGCGCCTTTTTTGCCTTGTTTTTCTATATAAAGGTATACAATTAAGTCAATGTTATAAGAACATCTTTTTTTTTAATTATAATAAATACAACTTTATCTAGTTTTTAAAATCAATAAGAGATGATATTTCTAGCTAATATGTTATTTTTGGATTATCTTTTATAGTTTCTGTAATAATTAATGGATTTAACTTTGGAATTATAATTCTATGTAAAATATTTACAAAAAATGAGAGACAATAGTCCCAAACTCTATTTAATATCAGTGCAATTAAAAAAATTGCTCTTGGATAATTTATAGTAACTACAGGGTGTATCTACGCCTTAGATATTATTCTTCCTAAATTGCTTTCTTCATTTTTTGATGATGACTCTAATAATTACGGAAAGACATTTAGGGCTCAAGGACTAGCATATAATTCAACCATTGTTGTTATTGGAAACACTTTCATTCCATTTTTAGTTGAACTTACAGATGTCAAATAAATAACGAAGAAATACTTTTAATATAAAACTTCTTAGAAGTTTAAGAGAGATGTGCCATTATTGAAAACATAAGATAAACTAAATAGGTTAAATTAATATAAATATATTTAATTATGATTTTTTTAATATTATTATTTTTATCCTATAGATTATTCGAATTTCCTGATTTTACAATTATCAACAGATATACACTAGTTCTTAAAACCATATATTTAGTTTCTTTTTATTCTCCTATTCTTCCCATGTTCCTAATTTGGGGAATTGTAAGTCTTTTGTTAACTTATTGGATAGATAAAGTATATATTTTATATATATATATCATTTTTATCTTTTAAACAATAAAATTTATTATAAATAAGTATAATCTAATAAGAAGAAGGTCAGTATTAGCTACAATGAGTACTGAACTTGCTATTGTAATTTAAAAAATGATATATAAATAATATTTAATATCAATAAAATAAATTATTTATAGGAAATGACTGAAATGCTTGAATTTAGTTTAATTCTTTTCACAGTAAATTAATAATGTAAATTATATTTCATTAATTATTATTTATTCCTTAATAGCTTGGAAATCTTGCAGCAATGATTTATATAATGGACAATGTTGAATAAAATACTTCGTACTAGAGTTGGCCAGCTTATGGAGTATTTTTGGGGATATTACATGCTGCTTTGCCTATGTATTAAAAAATATTTTTAGGGACACAAATTTATATAATACTATTTATTTATATAAATAGGTAATGGGTAAACGATAAAATATGTAGCCTTCCAGAAAATCCCCCTAATGAATAAACATATGAGGAAGCATCTTTAACATTTGTTACCGTAAATTAAAAAATATATTTGACGTTTATAATTTAATATTAAATCTTAAGGATTATGCAAGAGAAAACCCGGCAACAGGAGAAATTTCCAAATAAATGCTGTTAAAGAAATTAGATGAAATGAAAAATAAGGCTTTAGAAGATTAAAAACAGCAATAATTTTAGAATATTAAAAAAACTAATAAAGATAGGCTAAGAAGAGCTACAATTGTCCATAAAACTCCAATTTTATCAATATAGGAAGATAATACAGAAAATAATAGCTAAATTGGTAGCCCTTCTGTAAAAAATAAAAAACATTGGTAAGATAGAGCAAATTTGTATAGCTTAGATAATTAAAGCGAATTACTATCTTAAGGATCTCCTAACAAAGCTAGTGAAGATGATTTCATAAATGATGAATTTATAGAAAAATGAATATAAAACTTTACTAATATTATATATAAATATATACGATCAGTTAATTTTTATTATTAAGAAAATATATACAAAATTTTATAATAAATTAAATATAGTCATTCAGAAAAATTGCTTATTAAATTATTCCTCGAATTTATAATTTTACATGTTTCCTATGTAGATGCTATATACCGTTTGCAAGAATTACAAAAATGATGGGCGATTTAAAAATGTGAAGGAAAAGTGTAAGGTATCCAGCAGCAACATGCAATTAAAAGAATGAAAGAAAATAATTTGGTGTTTCTGGTAGATTAGTATTCTACATAAGTTTCATCGTAATTTAAGCATCTAGGACATGAAGCATACTTAAATAAAAAGGAAAATTTTATTAATTTCAAATTTACAATTAATTTTAAAACAATATTCAACTATAATTACAATGGGAGTGGTAGATTTCTAGGCAGGAGAATTAAATATTTCAGATTTAACTACATCATATATTACTCTTTCGTTTTAATTAATATTATCAGCAGCCATATTATCAAATGATTAGTATTTTTAAGAATAATATGACTGCATTTGCTTATTTTATTAAAGCTAATCATTCTGTATTTAAAATTTACTATTTCTTTATCCTTTTATAGTTGGCGACTCACTAAATTCGGGTTCATAATACTTAATATTATTTATTTTAATTTTACTTTTTTCATTATTGGAAATATGTATATTTTAATTTTAATTGATATCAAAATCTTAATATGGACTATTGTATTCATATCTTTTACTTTTAGGGGTTTGATATTTAAAATTCTAATCACTCATTTAATTATTTTACTGCTGCCAATTGTTTTGTTCCCAAGGGACATTTTTTTATTAATTTTACTGAAATTCCATATGAATTATAAATATAATTTTATATGTATTTCGTTTTGGAATTNTAAATTAAATTTTATTAAATTCTATATAGATATTAATTGAAAATTAATTTATTAATTCCTAAAAAAAAATAGATTTTTAGTATATTATAGGATATCAATATTCTAATATAAATAAATAATATAGATTAAAAGTAATTATAAATAATTTATTGATAAAATTAAAATTAATTAAAAAAATTTTTAATTGTTGTCTCTACTTTCTTTGCCAGTCAGCAAAATGAGTAGTCACAAGTATCTTATAGTATTGTACTTTATTTCATTAAATCAGAAAATTAATTTTTTTCAAAAATATAGGTATTGTTAAAAGTGGATGTAATATCTATAATATCTTCTTTATTTAACTATTCTTCTTTCTAAGACTGTTTGCAGTCCTCTTTTTCAAATTATTTTTAAAGTTATATATGAGAAGAAATATACTAATCGCAATCTTTATTTAATTCTACTATTTGCAATTAAAAAAAACTCCTTAAATAACGATTTAAAAATTAATAATATTATATTTAGGTACACTCTTTATTAAATTTAGATATATAATCGTTTAAATCTAAATTTTATTGTGTTATTATTCTGTCCGGAGTATTAATATTTTTTCTTTCAGAAAATGAGCCTCCTTAGTTTTTTATCTTAAAGTGTTTAAATTTTTCATATATTCCTAAAGCCATAAAATAAAAACAAAAGCCTAATGTGCTTAATCCAAATATTATCAGTATTATTAATATAAAATTATCCATGCTTTATTCTTTTTCTAAAAATATTAGATATTATAATATTAAATAATTATTTATTTTTTATATTTAGGGATGGGTTTATTTAATCAAATGAATAAATAACAACTGAACAACATATCATAGAAATTTTATTTTCAAATTTAAAAGTCTACAGTAGATAACTTAAAATATTTAATATTGCTAAATAGACTTTATAAAAATAGATATATTGAGTCTTTAATATTTTAAAAATATATTAATCATCATGATTAATTCCGAATTAAGTGATAATTAAATAATATATAGTTTAGAATTTAATAAAATATTTATAATATAATCTAATCAGGCTAAAAAATGATTTATTTGACTTTTTTTAATTGTTTTTTAAAAGATGGAATACATTAATATTTTAAGTATTGTATCCATCCCTATTTAAGCAAAGATGAATTTATTTACTTTAAGAATAGAATTCGCATTCAAATTTTTCATGGTTTTAATTTAAAAAATCAGGACATTCTTTTAGACAGTCACCTTTGAATTTATAACAGCGCACGCATTATTTTTCATGTATAAAATATCCATTGATGCATTCACATTAATTTTTTGCCTTATTTATTTATCTATTTTACTCCCAATAACATTCTTAACACTATCCTGTTTTGTAATCGCTATTTTAGGAATAATTAATATATTAAATAATAATAAAAAATGAGTGGAATTACCACAACTTGCAATTCTCATCACATTTTTCTAAAATAAAAAAAAAAAAATAATGATAAGTCTATTATATATGTAAATAATTTAAATAATTGAACCTTTCTTACTTATACATTATCCAGATTAGTCTTAAAATTCTTGATAACAATTACACTAATTCTAAGGATCTCTATCAGGGAAATAACATTCTGTGCAATTATTCTATTTATCTATGCAACTCGCACAATTAATATTGCAAGCTATGATGAATAATATATATTTTTTATATAACTTTTTATTCATATAAATAATACCTTCACATTTTTATGAAGTAATGTCATAATATTCATAGACTTCACACCTTGTTTATTTAAAATAATTTATTTATTAGAAAATAAATATGAAGCTGTTTTTCAAATAATAAAATATATGATTATATTATATTAATAACTACTTTTCATGCTATGCAAAAGCTAAAAAAGTTATTGAGAAGAATAAAAATGACTTGATATTTATACTTTCATAATTAAATTTTAGTTTTTTTTTCATTGTTATGTTTATATATTTTTGTTTTTATCTTATTTTTTATCATAATTAATATTTAATAGCAATGGGATTTATAATTTTTAAAAAAAGGATACAAATATTAAAATAATAATTATATTCTTATTTATTTTAAATTAAATAAGATGATTAAAATAGAATATTATTTTTTTGTAAAAGCTATATAAATATAAAAACAATTTATATAAATATTTAATATCCTAATTGAAATTAATTACTAACTATACATATATATTTATAAAAATATAACATATATGCCATTTAACTAGCAATATTCTTAAATAATATATAAATTAATAATTGATATATATAAATAATTTTAAATTATAATATATTGGTATTTAATATAAAGTTTTTTAATTATAAATATTTCTACATTAGATATATAAAAATATATTCAATATGCAGGATCTTAACAAATACTGGTATTAAAGTCTTAAAATCCTGGATTAAACATATATGTTGAGTCAGATTTATTATTAGCTTAATTTATATCTTTGGCAGAAAGCTTAACATCAAAATTAAATTCTTTTTTATTTTTGATAGCTTCTTCTATTTAATTATTTAGTGTTTGCATTTTAACATGTACATTATCTATTTAACAAAAAATAAGGGTTTTAAGTAATTTAATATTTTTCTTCATATTATTATTTAATAATTTTCGTATACATCATTTAAAGATAATAGTCATTAATAAAATAGAATATATAATTTACATTCAGAAGCTTCTAATGCAAGAGGAAGTTATTTTTGAGAAAAATCTACTGAATTAATACGCCTTTTACTAGTTTTAATAATCTATTCCTATTCCTTAATTTTTTATAAAACTTTTAATTCTCTTAAAGATAAAATTCTTGGCTTAGGTACGACAGGAGGCATAGGTTTGATATCTTCAGTAATTAATTATTCTTTCTAAGAAAATTTCTCCTTAATATAAGAGATAATCATGATTCTGTATAAAATTAAAAAAATTAGTTATTTTAAAAATATAATAGGAATATTCTATTTAATAAAATTACATTAAAAGTACGAACATTATAGTAACAAATATTCCTACGATCGCATACAATGCATTGCTACTTATCTATTATTTTCTTATAATCGCAGGTTAGCATAAAAATAATTCATAATCTTATCTTGTATCTTAAGGACAATCCTCTAAACAGTGTCCGTTATACATAAAGCATCTTTTACAAAGGGGGGAGTTCTGATCAAAACTTTTATACCCGGATTTACACTCACAGGTATTTTTCTTTTAATCTAAGTATCTATTCATTTTTTAATCACATTTTAAACATTTACCACTTTAATTATCACTAATTTTGAAAAATTGTTAAGTTAACAATTGGTTTATATAATTTGGAATAAAATCTTTATTAAAAAACCCAGAATTTTAATGTAAAAATTAATAATTTTCATAAAGAGATAATTTTAATCTTTTTTATAATATATATTCTATTTTTTAGTAATTAGATTGGACATTATTATTATTAATTACCAAGTTAAGCAGCTCTATGGACATTCTAATTTAAAAATAAAAGGAATTTTAGGAAAATGAATTATTTCATAATTTAACTTCTAAGAAAAATATTTTTATTCTATAAATTTTACTTATACAGCTTGATTAATAATTTCCAGAATCAAAATACCCCTCTAAGCAATTACAGTTTAATTACGGATTTCTATTTTCTCCAAAGCATTTTAAGCAATTATCTTAAGATTCTACACAGGCTTAGCATTATGAAGAACATTCTATATTTTTAATTACGAATAATTAATGTATGATTATTATGTAGTACAAAATAATAGTTTATATATATATTTATCTGTTTATTACATATAAATATTACCAATTATTAAATAAAGTTTCTAATAAATAAACTATATAAAAAACAAAAAATTTTGTAAGTTAATTTGATAACTCTACATTAAAAAGAAAAATATATTATACATTATTATTTTATGAGTTTATATATGTTTTCTGGAATGAAAATTACCTTTACAATCATTTTATTCTGTTTAGAAAAGTACCTATATCACATCTATTTATAATATAATTATTTAACATTAGAAAGATTATTATAAGTAAAAGTAATCCTTATTAAATAATTACTATTTGAAATCACTTGCCTAACAAGTAAAACTTAGCAACGTTATTAAAATTATGCTTACTATCATTATTCACTTACAATTTTTTATATTTAATGTATAGATTTCTGTATTTTCTAAAAGTTAATTTTGAAAACCTTTGATTTTTTTTTAATATTTTAATTTTGATATTATTATTATTTATTATTATCAACTTTTTTTAATTGATTTTTATCTACAAATATGAGTCATATGTTTTAAAACTTAGAAAATAAACATTTGATTTTCTACATCAGTGGAAACTAATCACAAATAAAACTTAGTTTTAAGATGTAATTTCTGTTTTAGGGTAATTAAAATACATATGTTAATTCAATTATAATTAAATTTAAAATATTCAAATGCTTCATCTTTGAATTTTATCATTATATTTAGCATATTAAATTATTGCATAAATATAATTATAGCGAGGCTATTATAATAAGTATCAATAATTTAGCCATTAATTTTGATTATATAATATATAAAATAATTACTAGAAATTGTGATAAATTAAAAACTTTAACCTTTTTAGTTAATATCGTGAATTAACTACTGGTTTGAATGTAATTTTATCAATAAAAAACGTATATGTATTGGTCTAATAATAAATATTTATATTCTTTCAACAAATGTTAATTACCATAATATTTGTTGATATCTTAAATTATCTAACATATTTATAGGTAGTTTGTATCATAAAAACTTAATATTCTCAAAAAATTCTATAGAGTTATGTTTATTCTTAATTTACTGAATTTAGTATTATTTTCAAGCTTTTACTATAATAAAAATCCCTATAAATATAATTTATATTAAATACTCATAATTTGAAAAGGAATAGTATTATTTAATCTTTGAAAACAATATGAGTATAAATAGTTAGATGGATATATTAAAATTTATATAATAAAACTCTAATTTAGGATAATTTTTTTAGTATTTTCAAATTATAAATGCTATTAAATATTAATACATTAGAATATAAACAAAAAGACAAAAAAGGAATATATTTTTTTTAAATTTATGAATTAGTAAAGCTTAAGAATAAAATAAGACTATTTTGTAGAGAGAAAAAAATTAAAATAAATATATTATATAAGTATTAAAATATATTATATTCATAATGTGAATTTAAAATAAAGATATTATTTTATCAAAATTTAAAGAGCTATTGCAAATAAGTTTCAAATTAATTCAAAATTAAATAGATTTTATCAATACAAATAATGGCTATTTTAACCTAATATTCTTTATACGAATAATAGTGTAAAATACCCTATATTAAATAATTCACTATTAAAATTTAATTAGTATTTAAATAAAAGTTCTTTACTCTAATAACTAATTGTAAAACAAGATAAATTAAATAAAAATAATTACTATAAATGAACTATTTATCTAACGCTAAATTTGGATATTTAAATCTTAATTTTGATAATCAGTGGGTACATAGATATGTATATATAAAAGAAGACGGGTTATTTGTTTATTAGCTAGATAGTTTTTCTAGCTAACTAGAAGGAGCTTTTTTACTCTGGTAATCAGTAATTTCAGAAGTTGAATTAAAAAACTAATCCCCATCTTCTTAATATTAGTAATAAGTTGCAAAAGGAATTAAAATATAGTACTTAAATGAAAAAAATGTATAAAGTACTTTATTGATTGCTTTCGAAGATTAATATTATTTTGATAAATGGAACAATTTTATTATTTAAAAAAAAAGAGAATAAGAAATGTTACAGATTTAAAACTAATAGAATTGTAATTTTAATATTATTATATTTTAAACATAGCATTATTAACTTAAAATTTTTAGCGAAATTCATTTCTCCATATGTAATTTAAGAAGTTCCTTCATAAAACTAATATTAGCAATTAAAAAGAACATATATTCCGGTAGAAGACGATTGTATATTAAAAGATGAGAAAAAAATTAATAATCTATAAAAATAAGTTTTCGAATTTTTAAATCTATATATCGATACGAAGTATAAGCAATAAAGTAATATATTATAACTTTATATCAGTTCTACAATTTGATATTTTAATTATTAATAGAAGATACGCCAAATGAAATTATCAGAAAAGTATTAACTTATAAAGTACCAAGAAACTATAATATAGAGTATATACTAAAGTTTATTGAAGGAATATATTTGTTAATCGTTTGTGCTCATTTTATATTATAATTGGGTTATATAGGATTATATTTTCATGATATTTCAACGAATATTTTATGGGGAATTCTATTTTTTATGGTTTATATAATAAATCTGATTATTTATCTAATAATATTAACATTCATAAAAAATATATTCGAAAAAATATCGTCTCCGTTTTATGATAAAAAGAAGAAATTTGAATCTTAAACAGGTAATTATAGTAAGAAATTAAATTATAATTGATATGTTTGTATTAATTTTGATTTAAAAATAACAGAAATAGATAATTAGGATGAGGAAATAAAAAAAGGAGATAGATTTCGTTCTATAGTGCATGCAACTCTTCCTAATATGACTATATACTAGTTGTTATTTTTTTTAAAAGAAAAACGATATAGAAACCTAATTTAACCTTATGTGAAACTATATTCAAGTAAATCTAAAAAATTTGTTTACGTAGATAGAACAGTAGTTGATTAAGAAACTGTAGCTTACCAATTAGAAGATTAGTCTGTCATCATAGTAATTAAATAAAAGTAATAAAGCTAAAAATGAAATATACTTAATATTAAGTTATTAATTTTAAACTCATATTTTTAGTGAATAGAAGCCTTATTCAGCTCTTTATACTAGCAAAATAGAATCTGTTATTATAGTGAAAGTAGAAAATACAGATTTAAAATTAGAATTCTATACTGAATAAAAATGCACCAACTATGGAATGTATATTGGATAAAACTCAAGCGGAATAATTGAAGGAATATATGAATTATTTAAAGATTAAACTTAGACTCCCAATTCATAGTTAATATAATATGAGGAAGAATTATAGAGAAAACAATAAAGTAAAGATTTTGTACAGACTATAATCTCTAGATGTTAATAATATTTTATTTAATTAGAAAATAAAAACATATAAAGCAACCTTCCAAAATAGTTTACAAATGTTATAAATACAGCATTCTAATGCATAGGAAAAGAAGTAACAAATTATATAATATTCTTAAAATTGCAATTAACATCAAATATAATTATTTAAATAGATATCAAAATAAATTAAGGTTAGTTTAAACGATTATAAAAATTGATATGATTATATTTTTGCTTTTAACAATAATATTTAATATACTATATGCTTATAATATAAAAATAATGAATTATAAATCTTATATATAAAATATAATAAGTCTAAAAACAATATTCTTTTTTAATTCGATGAATTTATTTATCAGTTGTTCGCTTTTAGTATAGTGGCTAGTATTCGCGCCTGTCACGTGCGAAGACCCGGGTTACAATTCCCGGAGAGCGAGCTAATTTTTTTTTTTTTTTTTAAATAAAAATAATTTAAAATAAGCATTAACAAAATAAAAATAAAAAAAAGAAAGAAAGATGATAATTAAATTTTACTTTTAAAAAATAAAATAAACAAAAAAAATAAAATTACTTATATGAATTTGCAAATATGAATACAATGTATTTTATTAAAAAAAATAAAGTTAAATTTTAAATATAAAAAAATTTTTTTTTCACAAATCACTTCTTCTATTATCTTGGGATTTTCCAGAAGAGATCTAGGGAACATCTTTTTTTAAGGGAATAAATCCTCTTCTTTCTGTGAGTAAATCATTAATATTTTTCTTTAAATCATCGGCAGAGAATTTTCTAATAAAAATCTTGAATCCTCTTTCTTTATCAACTCTGTAGTCTAAAGCTAAGGAGCATGGGAATCCTTTATCACATAAATCAAATCTTTCTTACAAAGCCTTTTATTCTCCGTTTTAAATCCAAGTGAAAGAAACAGGTTCTTTAGACAATTCTTGATTGGCTTGATTGATTTAGTTTATGTACAATTATCTATCATTGCTTCCTTTTCCTTCTTCAGGGAGTACGGAAATCACACAGATTCCTTTAAATATCAATAGAAAATTATAAAATACGCATATAGTTGTATTATAACTATACCATTGAAATTTTTGCAGTATTTATCGAAAACTTCTTAATTTTAAATGTGAGCTACAGTTGCCAATTCATGAATGCTGACTTTGTCCATAGCAAATTGATACATGGCGTCTTTTGAGAAAGCTCCTTCATAATCTATATTTTTTTCTAATTACCACGATTTTTGTCCGGCAGGGAAATATAAAAGTTTGGGGAAGTTGTAGACTTAAAAGTGTTGGCAGATATCTTTAGCCACGTCACAATTGAGTTTTGCTATTTTGAGTTTTCCATCTACCATTCCAGAAAGTTTTTTCCATTCGGGCTGTAAAAAAAATTAAAATTATATTATTTTTGATACTTTTTTTATTACTATTTATATTTATATATCAGTAGGAACAATTGTTGATATATCATGAATTAATTCATTTATATTCGACTTAGTTTTATCATCACGAATAGTATAATTTTTGTATTTTTTTTTATAAAATAATTTTTAAATTTTAGTAAACCAAGAGACTCGATCCCTAGCCCATTTGCTAGAAACCCAATGTCTTTACGGTTTTTATATAATATGTTTATTTAAATTTTATATTTTTAGTCTGCATATTATAAAATTATTTTTACTAGTAAATGTTCACATTTTCTGCAATAGTTGCTGTTTAAAGTATAGAATTAAATGAACCATGCTTCTTATGAGTTCATTACTTAACTATCAAAGTTTTATCTGTTTAATACTACTTATTTGTCATTGACGTTGTCTTCGAGTGTTTGATTAGCCCAATTACCAAGTTCTTCAGCATTTAACTATCCTTTATATGAGATGGTTGTTTCGGCACTTTTTGAGTGGACAGGGAAATATTTGATTGTGGGAATAGGCCAGATATCGAAATGTCCAACAATCCATCTATTAAATTTTATTATAATTTTTAAAGTAAATTTATAATTGATTTATTATTTTTCTTATATACTTGTTTTCATCAACGCTCATTTTTCCTATTTTAATTCTCTAATCACATTTCATCTAAGAAAGAGCGTCCATTTATTATTTCAATTTTTCATTATCTTCAAATACTTCAGATCCGGTATAGAATAACACTAAATATGGTCCATCGTGTCTCATTATCTATTAGTAAGTGACATCAGGAATTGTAGAAGAGTATTAGCTGGTGAGTGCTTGTGTAGAAGGAGTGATAGGGGTGTCTTCTAAGATATCCCAAACGTGTTTTTCATAATCTTTTTTCTTTAATTCAGATCCAACCAATTGAGGACCTCCAACTGGACCAGGTTTATCGATTCCCATGAAAATAGCTAGTTTAGAAATTTAATATAAACCAAATTGTTTAAAAAAAAAAAATAGTCTTTTATTAATATTACTAACTCCAACACCATTGATTCCGAATACATTTACTATTTCACTTCTCATGCTATCAACAAATCCGAACTTTACTCTACCTTTCATTTGAACGGCGGCATCGTGGTAATCTCCTATAATATCATAGCATTGTTAAGGTTATTGATCACTACAGAATAAAATAAACCAAGGGTCTTTGCTTTTAAGAACTATATTATCAAGATCGGATTTAGTTCTCAAAATCTACATATGTTTAGTTCCTCTGAAGAGGGGTTATCTTTTCTTGACATAAATTTCATTTTTAGCGAAAGATAATACGTTTTTGAGGTCTTTAGGCCAGGAGAAGAAACTGGGGGCTCCTGCAGGCTCAGGCTTGCTTAAAAATAAATTATAATTTTTTGATTTGACTTTTAACTAAAAATAAATTAAATTAAATATTACTCTTCAGCTAAGAATATTTGGTGGTTTTATCCTCCAATTCCAAAGAAATTAACAATTCCTACTTCTTTGGTTATATCGATATATCCGTATTTTACTTCTCCTTTTTGAGTTTCGGCAGCTTATTCATAAATAGATTCAAATCTTTTACATTCGGGACAATTGTCAGAACCAAAGTTCAAAAACCAAGGGTCTTTACTCTACATTACTTCTTTTTTGAAAGTAGCCCATTTTAATGTCTTCACATTTTATGAATTTTCATAAAGACACAGCGTTAGAGAGATGAAGGGAAGAATAAAAGCTAAGAATTTCATAGTTTTATTTTTTAATTTTTACTTTTCTACCGAATTTTATTTTATTTGATTATTTTTTTATATTTATTTATTATTTATTGATTTTTTTTAGGAATATTATTTATTTACTCATATTGAGTATTTATTTTGTTTTATTTTAATTAAATAAATAAAGAATTGCGTGTATAGACTTAGATTAAGTTTATGTATATCTATATAAATATATTCCTAAATTCCATTTTTAATATATTCGATTAATTATTCTTAAATTATTAATAAAGGCATTGACTACTAGCTTTTCGTATATATTATTAAGTATACGTGTTCGCTGTTGGCCCTATTAATCGTATAAATTTTATTGATTTTTCAGTAGAATCCTTAAATTCCTATTTTAAAACATATGATAAAATAAGAAATTATTATAAAAATTATATTTCATATTTCCTTATCAAAATAAAAGATATAAAATTAAAATTTTTTGTTTTGATACAATATAAAAAATCGAATAAAAATTTAACATTATATAAATCACTCAAATTTATTTCACTGACTTTCTCCTGTTGCATCTTATAAAGATATTAGATCTACTTTGCCTTCTTCATCTCCATATTCCATTTCTCTGTATCCTATTCTCTATTATTTTCTTCTATACCTCAGTATAATTAATAAAACTATAGCAATAATAATGGCTACTGATAGGGCTATAACTAAATATATCCACCACTATACTGGTTTAACAGGTTTGCATTCCTAATAATAATAAAAAAAAAATAAAACTATTATTTCCAATATAACGATAGTTTAAATACTTTAGTTTTAGTGAATAATTCATAGCCCTTTGAGCATTTTTCTACACATTTCGATTCTTCTAGGTATTTATCTTTTTAACAACTAATACAAGTGCTTACATCTTTGCTACATTCATAGCAGTTTTCTGAACATTTTAAACAAGCATTATTATTTTATAAAACTCTGTCAACTCTGTTTATACTGTGGTAATAGTAACCCTTATAACATTATGTGCAATTCAGTTTATCAGAGCATTTTTAGCAATTTTCTAAACAGGTTTTGCAAAATAATTATTTACTATCTCTATATTGATAAGACCATGCTACATAATTTTAATGGCTTTCATATTATCTCTCCTATTCTTCAATAAAATATCCATTATTTTGAGAGCAATTTTAGTCACATTTAACCCGTACATCATTTTTATCAAATATTAGATATTAGTAATTGGAATTACATTAATCACATTACTACTTCTGTGTGCATTTTTCACAGTTTTAAATACATTCTTTACATATTTTATTTTCAGTATAATAACCAATATCAGGGCATTTATCTTAGCATTTTCCAACAAACAAAACCTATTTATATTTATATAATTTTTATAAATAAATTAAAAAACTACTAAATACTATTATAAAAAAAAAAATAAAGTATTTAATTACTCCTTTATCGCATTATTAACAATTTTCTGAGCTGGTACATTTCAGACAATCATAGGAACAATTTCTACATATTCTCGTTTCTTTATCTCCATACTCTCCATCACTACATTCCGATTTACATTCATCTTTAAGTAAGAAAGTTTCAGAATTGCATTTGTCGCATTTTTCTTTGCTGTTACAAACTTAGCAGTTGGTTTAGCATTTTTCACAGAAAATATCTTCTCCATCGACTAATTCAAAGTATCTTAGAAATATTAATTCAAACAAGTTGCTTTTATTATGAATAAAACGAAATTAAATTTATATATTACCCATTATTTTTGGGGCAGTCTTTATAACATCCTCCATCACTTCCTTTAAAATCTTTTTCATCATGGCATTTTTAACAGTAGCTTTTTATCTTGCATACCTTACATTAATGTCCGCAATCATAGCAATATTATAAAGGAATTTCGGGTGGATCTTCCAGATACCTAATAAATATAATTTAAAGAATTTTGATGTTTTTTCTATTGAATTTTTAAACTTACTTTCCTTCTTCACACACTTTGCATTCATTAGTTAGTAAATCTCCATACTATCCGTCCCCTTCACATTTTTCTACACATGTTACATCATTCATCTTCTTAAAGTATCCAGAAGCACAGTCTTTACAACTAACTTTATCTTAGCATTCAGCACATCCAAAAATACAAACCTTACAATTTTGACCTTCTTTATAATATCCCTACAATAAACAAAGAAATTTAAAACTAAATATTATAAATTTAAAATATATGATGTTTGTACTTTTCCAACTGGACATGTTATATGACAAGTTCCATCATCTGCTTTTACTTTATACAGATTTGCCTGCAAAATATTAGTTTTATTAAAAAATTAATTATATTTTAAAAAATATATTTATATTTTCGTTAAAATTGTTTATTTATTTATTTATTTATTTATTTATTTATTTATTTATTTATTTATTTATTTAGTTATTTATTTATTTATTTATTTATTTATTTATTTATTTATTTATTTATTTATTTAGTTATTTATTTATTTATTTATTTATTTATTTATTTATTTATTTATTTATTTATTTAGTTATTTATTTATTTATTTATTTATTTATTTATTTATTTATTTATTTATTTATTTACACATTAATCACATTATTTTGGACCCGTACATTTTTAACAGTTGTCAGCACATGGTATACAATAATTTTTTAATTCCTCAGAATAGTCTGGATTGAGGTAAGTTCCCTCAGGACAACTATTACATGTCCTAGTTTCTAAATTTTAGTATTAACCCTATTCACAAGATTTATAGCATTGGAAATCAGATCTCAAATAAAAAGTTTTAGAACAAAATTTGCAAGAATTTCCATCTTCACATTAATCACAATTTTATATACACTTCCTATTGTTTTTATTTTATTAAATCATTTAATTATTGATAAATTTCTAATTATAATAATATAAATCAAATATAGTAGTATATATTGTACTCGCATTTTGATTGTTATTCAGACTATACTATGTAATAACCATCTTCAATAGGGCATTCTTTATAACAATTACCATCACTAATGCTATACCATTCTTTATTTATACATTCTAAGCATACCTGTCTTTAATGACATACTTTGCAAAAAGTACCACAATCTGCACAGTATTAATTTTCGGAAATAATATTTTCATAGGTTAATTATTTATTTTTAGGATAAGTTCCTTCTGGACAATCATGACATTGATTTTCTCCATCCAAATATTATCCTTCTTCGCACTCAATCAAACATTTATCTTTGCTTACAGAAAGGTACAAATTTTATAAACATTTTTTGCAAACTTTATTATCTTCACATACTTCACATCCCGCTAAGCATTTTTAGCATTGATTTTAGCCATCTTTTAATATAAAATATTCCAAATTTTTTATTTCTAATATTGTATATGTTAATACCTTTATAATATTCTCCATCACAAAGCACACATGTATCACTATTTTCACATTTGAAACAATTCAATGTACATTTTTCGCATATTTTTTCTTTTAAATAAAAGTGAGAAAAACATTCTTCGCATTCTTCGCCCTTTTGACAAGTGCTACAGTTTTAAACTTAGCATTTCGAACATTATTTTGGAGTTACCGTTTGATCAATATAATATCCTTATAAATTTTAACAATTTTCTATTGTGATGCACCCTATTTCTTATTCTTTTATTTCAAGAGTTGAAGTTGTACATTAAGTGCATTTATTAGCTTATTCAAAACACTTTTTACATACATTATTACAATCTTTTATTTAGCAATTCTTCTATTCAAAAATTATAAATTTCGAATTATCGTAATTACATTATTAGTTATTGCATCCACTAGTATAATAATTAAAATAATTAAATCGGATATATAACAATTATTTAATTAAATAATTTAAATACTCCAAATTTAAAGTAACTGAATCAAGAGTAGTCTTTTTCTGTAGAACTTGATTTAAAATTCTAAGGTCTTCTATTTAATTTTACTCGAATATAAACTCAATTTATTATAAGTTTTATATTTTATCAAACGCATTTTATACAGGATTTAGATCCTTTACATTATTATTCCTTAAATAAAATTATATAATTTTTATTTTTATTTAGATTTTATTGTTTTTATATACCTAAAGTTAAGAGTAATATGCTAAAGTATAGATGTATTTGCGAAAATGGTTTTTAAAAAATCTATATTGCTTAGAGATGAATCGCTCCTATATTGTTAAAGTTTATAAATTTGAGATATTTAAATTTTATTTTACTCATAACTATTTGACTAGAAGTTAATGGAGATTTAGTTAAGTAAAGTATTTTTATTTAAAATTGTGCTCAATACTGATAAATCATTGATTCTATTTAAAGAAAAGTTCAAATTTAAATTTAGAAGCCCTTTAGCATTATCAAGAATTCCTTCGAATGTACTTATATTAGAGATTAGTTTATTTCCACTACAATAATAATAATAAAATATAAAATATTTTTATAAATAATAAATAAAATAAATTTATAATTTGTGCCTTAGATTAATTTCCAAAATAACTAATTTGTTCATTTAAGAGATCATTTTTTTTATAGGAGATATATCCTCAACTTTATTATTACTAATTATAAAATAGATTTAAAATTAAATCATTAACAATTTAATGTATTCACATTTTAAATTATTGAAGATGTACCTAATACTTATATTCAATTTAATCAACTGTGTAAATTTGGATAGATTAGATAACGGACTTAAATCAGTGATAGTTCCTTAAGTTGATATAATACTTAGCTCTGTATCTTTCTCCATAGATTAATCATCTACTAATTTATTTACTTCAGTATTTAATTCCTCATTAGTATTTTATTTTAATTATATTTCTCTAGTGTAAGAAACTTAAGTAACACAGGAAAAGATAAAAAGTAATCCTAAAGATAAGCTTAATAACTTATTATAAATCATTAAGCTATTTTGATTTAAAGTGAAATTATTTATATGGATTTTTTATTTATTTGTTATAATCTTATTTTTTTACTTCTATTATTTTTATTAATCTGAAAAAGGGAATTGATAAAGTATCAAAATTCTTATATTCTTTCTTAATTATATGTATTATATTTTTTATATTCTTGTATTCTTAGATTAAATAATATATTTTACAATTTTTGTTTTAAGCATGAGAAAAAAATGAATTTGGTTCCTAGTATAAATAACTTAAAACTCACTAATTTTGAATATTAGAAAAATCTTTAATAAAATTGTCTAAAATATATAATTTTACATTTTTTAAAAACCTTTATTTTATAAATATATTTTTAATATTATATAAATAAAATTAAGATTTTTATTAAGTGGCTTATAATTAATACTACTAATAATAAGTATAATAATATATCATCTAGTTAGAGTTTCAATTAATATTATTAAAAGCTAACTATATAATATTTAGAAATGAAAATAAATAAAAAAAGGTAATTAAAAAAAAACATCTATAAAATATTTATATTGCTTTATATATTAAATTTCAAATCAATAAATAATAATATTATTTTAAGATTATTATATCTTTACACTAAAAATAATAAACATTTAAAATGATTATAATTTAGTAAACTTTTAACCAACATTATTTTTTAGAATATTATAGAGTATATCGGGATTTACATTTTTAGGAATAGGGTACGGGGTATAAAAAATAGTAAAAAACTAGGAGAAACTTAGAGGATTAAATTTTTATGATAATTTTCATTAAGAAAATGACGAGTTACTTAAATTTTACATCAAATAAAATAAGGATTATTTGTTGTCGTCTTACATCAATGATCAAACTTCTCATTTGGTACAGATAAAAGGTAAACAATATATACTAAAGAAAAAATAATAATAATATAATAAATATCATTTTTTAATAACAAAGAGAGCATTTTAATTCTTTGGAGATTTGTTTAATTAATTATAAACTTTGCACCTACCTTTATATACTATCCTGTGTATCTGATATTTCCCTCTACTAAGGTAGAAAACTGGCTCTACGATTCTTTAACTTAATCAATAGAAAAATCAGGGTCAATTATGATAAAATTGGCCTAATATGGATGCCACCGACCAGACATATTTTGTGAAGCTTTAATTTAAAAATTTAAACATCTGAGATAGCATGTCCCAGCACATAAACTAATGGAAACTAAACAAATTTTAAGCCAATAAGGAAATGAATTTTAAGAAAATTTAATTACTATTGAAAATGCTCCAATTGCAAGTGGTAGTATTGGATAAGTTTACAAAGGATAATATTAATTAAAGAATTGCCAAACATAATTTAAAGATGAAGCTGCATAAGAAAATTAACAAGATTAAATTATTGATGTTGCAATTAAGGTTAGACACCCTAATATTATGAAAAATATGTAGAGGGATCTTAAAATCATTTATACCATTTCCAGAATATTGGGAAATTTACCATATATGAGTTGGATTAAACTCCCGATAACTATGAATGATTTTACAGAGGCTTTAATAGAATAAACTGATTTCAGAATAGAAGCTAATAATATGCATATTTTTAAAAACAATTTTAGAAATTTGGAATATATGGTAGACTTTCCCTAATCCTATTATTCAAGTCCTGATGTATTAGTTTAATAATTAATGAAGAATAGCACAAATTTAGGAGACTGTATTGAAAATCCTGATCCTATATAAAACAAGAAATATGCTAAAATAGGTGTAAATATTTTTTTCAAAATGCTGATTTATGATAATTTCATTCATGCCGATTGCCATGCTGGAAATCTTTTTATTTAGAAAATGATACCCAATTAATTTAAAGAGAGAAATTTGTGCCATTTCCTGAAAGAATGTTTTCAGAAATCGGAAAATTATATATTCAATTGTATTTTTAGGCTTCAGTTATACTTAAGTTTTGCATTTACCTAATATTATGAAAATATTTAGTCCTATATTTTGAGAAGTGAAACTTAAGAATAACAGAACAATAGCAAATTATAAAATATTTTCGATAATATTAAAAATCTAAAATAATTATATTACGAAGATGTAATGGAGAGTAGTTAATTTAGCTATAAAGTAGTTGATGATTAATTTCAGAGAGTATAAAAATTTAAAATGTTTAATTAATAAAATTTATCTTATTTTTTTCTAATAAATAGATATAAGTTATTGATGGAGGAATGGTGACTTAGCTATCAAATGATAATTACAAACATATAATAAAAATACTGTAGGCTGTTATTAATAAAAACTCTAAAGACTGTGCTTATTTTTTGAGAAAAATGTCTGTTGGTAATGATGAGGAATAGGAAGAATTATTTTAATAAGATGTTAAATTAATATTTGATGATATATAAGACATTCCTTTGAGTAAAATAAATATAGGTATTCCTTAAATATTTATTGCATTTTTTAATATATACAAAAATATATAACATTTATAGGTTAAATCATATAATAAATGATTCATAAAGCGTAAAACAGACATATGTATTTAAATGGAAGTGCCGCATTGCTTATGAGTAATATTATAGTTTTAGAAGGACTTGCTAAGGGATTAGATCCTGATATAAACATAATTGGACTTTCTATTCCATATTTACTAAATAAAAAAATTATTAAGATTCTAATTTCTTAATGAATGAAAAAACAATCTACATATTTACTTTATATATATATAAATTTATTTTTTGTGCATTATAATATGAACTTAAAATAAAATTATATTTCTAATAAATTTATGCAATATTAATAGTAAAAAATATGTAAATAATAAATTATTCATTTCCATATTTTTATTGTTTTATCTCTTGAAGCACTAATAATTAATTAATGTTATCTCTACATTAGGGCCATATCTAATATAGTATCTGTATGATAAGCTCTTTTATCCATTTTATTAAAAGATTTTGAAATAATTTCTTTCCTATGATCTTATAATGGATATTATAATTCTCCTCTATTAAATTCGTGAAGAGTTATTTAATTTCCCACCTTTTAAACGAATCACAATTATTTTAATATTAATAGTATATTATATTGATATATATTACATCTTATTATTAAAATCCCTTTTCTTGATTTTCTACATTACAAACATGCATTCCCCTTACAAAGTAGGTGTGTTTTAAATCAGGTTTTACAGGATCAGATATCATAGGGAAAAACCTATATAATCATATAAAATAATAACAATAATAAAAAAAAAAACATGTTATTATTTACCTTATGTTTCTATCACTACCCGCAGTTAATATATAATTTTCTTACAAATTTTTATAATTTGATCCTTTCCACTAATTATAGGGTATCTAAGGATAGCATATAATTTTATTAGGGTAATTTTATTTAGAATAAATATTTGATATATTAGAATAACAATTCCTAGAACTGTCCACCCATATGCTTTATAATTTTTTTTAATTAACAATTAATGGATCTTTTAAATATTGTAATACATCAACCTTTTAGGAATAAAAATATAATATATACAAATAAAAAAACTATTATATGTATTAAAACTTACTTTTTTGGTAAAGTTAGGAATAAAATCATAGTGATACATATCCTTTAAGGTATAAGTGCTTTCTTTTTCCGCCATTGATACTAATTTTGGACTTCTATACAATTCTTAGTTATCCTTTGTACTTAACATATATATTTGAGCTTACTAGGTTTTAGTATCATCTAAATTGAAAAACGCCACTTCATTGTAATCAGAGGCCTTTTTTTATTATAAAAAAAAAATAAAATAATGAAATAAAAGTATAATACTAAATTTACTAATAAAAAATCAATTTTACATATCCAATTGCTACAAGATTGTCGTTTTTCAACGTTTAAGTGTTGATATATTAATAGAAATTAGCCATTGATGTTATTGGCAAAGGATCCCCATTATCTCTTTACAACAAAGCAAAATTTGAAATCATATTGCATCTAATATCATAGGTCTATTATAAAAATGACAGTTTTTATTACTGAAAATTATGAATTATAATTTACAAGGCAATATCCATTTAAAGTTCCTATACTGGCTGATAACCCTGCTTGAGAATTAGGACGCATAAGTAAACAACTTATTAAACCTCTTTCAGGTCCTATATTATGAGTTGAGGCAGAAGATTTTTATCTTATATCTTTAATACCCACTTCTCCTTTAGAAGTACAATACATAAAGCATTTATCTTGTAAATCATTTTTAAAAGTTTCTATAGCTTTAATCTAATAAAATTGAATATTAAATTATAAAAAAATAAAAATAATATGATATTACTTCACCATCCATTTTATATCTCTAAACTATTTTTTAGTAATCTTATTTTCTCTCTATCTTTTATTCTTTTCTTATATAATGTTGCATATAATCAACCTGAATTAATTATTTATTATTAAAATAGTATGCCCATTATTAATATAATGTGTAAATTACCCTAACTAAATCAATTATTCCTTTATCAGTACCATAAAGTAAACTTGAAGAGTCTTCAATCATTTTAACACATTTTACTTTTTAAGTTTGATATGAAAGTTAACCATGGTCTTAGCAAAAGATCTCAGCTATAGAGTCTGCAGTTTAATCGCTTATAAATATTGGTATTTTAATTTTAATAAACTTTAATAATAAAAAATAATTTTTATATATATACTCTTCAATTCTTTGCATATCATATATTCTAACATATCCATCATAAGATCCACTAATAAAAAACCTGTCATTTAACATTACTTCAAGGCAACTTACTACATCTTAGTTTTCATAAATAGTTGCTACAAGTTACCCCTACAAATTAATTATGTAACTATCAATAATTATAAATAAAATAACTATATATTTACCTGGGGCCTCCAATTTTTTACTTAATAGGAATAATTATTAAATTACTAGGAATTAATTGATGATTAAGAAGAAGTTACACTGTGAGTTTAAATCGGGTTTCCAATTTCTAATTCTTCTTAAACGAAAAATTGTTTTAATTTGTCTAGATATTAGTGAATATTCAGTTAAATTTCAATAATGTTTTAAAAATGGAAGTTGGCTTATATGTCTTGCAAAATACTATCAAAATTATTATTAATTGAATCTTAAACTTCCTTTAAAAATCTTTAGCGGAAAATAGTTATATCAGAATTTTATAAACTGATGTCTTTTTATCTAAAAAAATCTTTCATTTTTTCCTAGTTAAAATAGTATAATAATGAATTAAAAAATAAAAATTAAAAATAAACCCTATTTTTTACTTGAATATTGTCTATATAATTATATTCTGCTTTATCACTATTTTAAATTTTTAAAAATTATAAAAATAATAAGATCTGATTGCTGTTTGTATTATTCAGATATCTAATATTAAAATGTTACTAATTAATAAGTGAAAAAAAATATTATTTTTTATATTAAAATTTTTTCTTACTAAAATCCTTTGGAAAGAGAATACTTGTCAATTGTATATTTATACATGGACTGTAAAAATTCGTTTGATTTTTTAGATAGATTGATGATATAATGACTATTTTCATTGGCCTGGGTAAGTAAGTTTTCGAAGTTATAATGATCAGTTAAAATGAAATTTGGATTTTATCTAACTTTGGAGAAATATTCACTTTAAAATAATTCTGCGCTTTTTTAATGTTTGGGATCACAAATAATTTTGCCTTCTCTGCTGTAGAGTTATCCAGCTCTAAAATTAATTATTTCTCTTGGCAAAATTTCTGGAAGTGATAATCTAAGAATCTCTTTGTTCAAAATTTTAACTTTTGTCTTTAAGAAGGGAGATATAATAGGATGAATTTCCGTATAAATTTCCATTTCGCTATATTTATCAAGCATTATCTAGAGTAAAAGAATTATTATAATTAAAGATAATATTTGTGTAATTATTTATTCAATCATCTTTAGTATTACATTAATGAAATTTATGGCTTCATTTCTCACCCAATTATGAGGGTAAACTATTAATGGAGTAATTTTTCGAAGGAATTCAAGGTCTTCTTGCTTTTTAAAAATATTTAATTTACTCATTTCTTAAAAGAACCTAATTTAATAAGAAATATATTTAAATAAAACAAAAATAAAATTAAATTTAAAGATAAATTTACTTAATTGTGTAAAACAATTGTATATATTTTTGTTCATAGATATAGGTTTCAATAATTATAATCAGGGCATCAATATAGGTTTTTATATTTTTTATAAAATTTAGAGAGTCTATTATTTAGGGCAAATGTTCAATACAAGTTACTTTCATTTCTTATATATTAAAGCAAGATAATATATAAACCAATATTTGATCTAAGTTATTTGTTTTTTAACTTTAGTTTAACTATATTAATTAAATTAAATGATATAGGGCTACACTATAATAAAATAATAATAAACTGCTTAAATTACTTTTTATAAAACTTAACAAACTCGTGCAACTTGAGAAATAGTAATTTGCAAGGAAGTATATGAAGATTAAAGACTTAAATCAGCTTATTTGCTGAAAAATTTTATGAATTGATGCAGTACTTTTTCATAAAAATTGATGTCAATTATTATATCTGGGCCATTATTCTAATTATTTTGAATTTATAGTAATTTTTATTTTTTAAATATTTTCACTTCTGCATTTATACGATCTAAAGCTTCTACCATACTTCCCAGTTATTCACTGAAACATCTAAAATTTTTATGGTTATATTAGTTTAAAAATTAAATTATTTTTTTCAATATCGAAATTACCTTTTCACATTTGGGTTTTTGAAAGAACCAACTATAACAAATTAATCATAAATAAATTCATCAAAGAGTAAAGAATCACTATAATTAGAAAAAGGGTGCTTCATATTTTAAATAATTTCAGAAAAACATTCATATGCTGTGCAAACTACGTCTGTAAAAGAAAATTTATTTAAAATAAAAACTAAAAACTAATAAAGTTACTAGATTGCTCTTGATCTGAAAATAAGCAGCTTATGTATGGTAATATCAAATGAAGATTTTCTCCATCGGGTACTAAATAACTTAATACTTATAACATTTCAACCGCTACCTGTTTCGATGCTGAGTATTTGACATTTCTTAAATTCGTACAGATTATTCTAATCAATATTTTTATGTCAAAATTCTTGTCATTATCTTTGACTTTACTAATGTAATCTTCAGTTAGCCGAGACTAATATTATCCAGTTTTGTGATTTAAATATTATTAATAGTTTTTAAAACTATTTTCAAAGTCTTTATCCTATAGATTTTAATCATTATTCAGAGAGTTATGTTTTGTAGATTCTTCATTTTCACATTCCATTTGCAGGGTGTTCTGTGATTTGAAGTCATATTAACTTGTATTCTGAGTGCTTTGTTTATTTAATTATGCAGTTTACTCTTATGACTCCTCGCCTTCTTCTTCTTATACATTTATAATGTTCGGGTCAACATGCAATTAGTTTACAATGTCGATTAATAATCTAGATTGCACTTAATCATATATATCCAAAACATTCATTTTTTAAACAGGAATCGGTACTTAATATCTTAAATTGGGCACAGGTAATTTTAGAATATTTTTGAAAATTTTTGGTAACAATTTTTGAATTAACGCCTATTTTAATAAAGATAATAAATTAAATAATTATTTATATTTTAAAGGAATTATTAATTACTATTCTTAAATCAGGATTAGAAAATTAGGGAGAAACAACTGCCGAATCTAAATGAAATAAAAAGGTGTACAAATTTTTATCTATAACTTTATCTGCGAATAACTAAAGGATTTCGAATATACTTTTCCTTTAGCTGGGGTCTGGATTAATCATATCGTAAATTATTTGCCTAATGTCTTCATTCTTAATTTTATCTATCATATAGTTGGGGAAAAACTACCCTCTTTTATATCTACAAAAAGAAAATATAAGTTGGAAAAATAATTAAAATTAGGCCCAATGAAATTTATTTTACTAAAATATCTATTCGTAATGGAAAAGTGGTTTTTAATCTGGATCATAAGTTTCAAAAATTAAACATCCCAAAGCAAAAATATCAATTTACTGCTGAGACTTAATAGTTGAAGCTGGAATATTTTCTAAATCATTCGTATTATTCATTTATGCTTTCTAGAATTTTTCAGGTGCTAAATAGCATCTATGATCCCTTTGGTATAATAATGTATAATCTGATATTTAATCTTCACTAATATACAGGGGTTTATATATTCCAAAATCAGATAAATATACGTGACTTGAGCTTGTAAGGAGAACATTACTGCTTCTAATATTTCCATGGTATCTATATTTCAAAAATGATAGTAAAGCAATTATATAAATTCTTTTTGTATTTATTCATATATAGAAATTAAAAAAATACAGATTTTAAGAGTGAATCGCATATACAGCAACTAAGACTTAAAATATAATCCAATGCTTTTCATTTTCCATAAGATAAGGAGCCACCATAAAACGGTCATTTAAATTAGAATAAGTTGCTTGTCTTACAACCCCCACAAAATCATATTGTGAATTATTTTCCATGTTTATCGTCTTTAAATAAGGCATAATGCATGGATAATTTAAAGGGGACAACTTTATACGAAGGGCTTTTATTTGTCTACATTTGATTAAATATTTTAATAAGAAGTAAATGCTAAAGACTCCATAAAGTTTATAAATATATTATTACCTTGAGTGGAATTCATAATTGAGTTGGTCTACAACATTTTATTTATCATTCTTTTCTTTGAGGTATATTTTTATTACTAGATATTATTTTTAATTCTTAAGCATAAATTGAAATGTTTTAAAGCATTTATTTTCAAAAAGATTTTATTTTGATATCAACTCTTACTATGTATGAAAATATATATGACATTAAATTCAAATTTGCAAACTTTCATATTGTATTATTTATTAAATAAAGCAGTACCTATTGGGCTACCCAGTTGTCAAATTATTACGTATAATTCCTTTCCTTTACATCTAATAATGTGTTTCCCATACGTATCTATTTTTATTACAATTAGTTTTGGTTTGAGAATATTATTATTATATATTGTGAAAAAAACTAGAATTTGTTTTTAATAAAAAATTTACACTTTTAAGTAGTATAGTGTGTTTTATTTATTAATAATATCATACAAATTAAAACACTAATAATATATTCTGAGGCATATAGTTTAATAAGAACTATTATATCCCGAAAAAGAATAAACATAATATATATATATAGCTCATAACTTTTTTAATATATATATTAATAAAATTATTCATTACAAAATATTTATATTTATACAAAATAACATTTTTAATTGAAATTATTTTAACAATAAAATATTATTTTAATTATTATTATTATAAAATTAATACCAATTATTTATATATATTTTTATAATAATATAAATCAATCTCATAAAAATATATTTCTCTTTTTTATCAATAGGAGTAATCATCAATATCATTTTAGCTGTGATCTTCTATATAAGAAATAATCATTTTATATAAACTATCAGCAGGTAAAGATATAGAAATGTCACTTTCTTATGTTAGCAAACTTAACTATTTAACTATAACAGGATCGAAAATTATATCTGATATAACATTTTCATTAATGGCAATTTAGGAATTATTTCTTTTATGATTTCCATTTGTATACATTCCCTTATTGTCACTATCATAACTTTTACTATAATTAAATTGGCCGTTTTCAGTATTATTATAATTAGTTTTACTATTATTGGGACTGTAAAAGTAGTCGTCTTCAGAAGAATATGAGTTATTAGACGGACTTTAAGTTCTCTAGTTTATAAACTCAAATTAGTTAACGTTTAAGTGTTTAAAAAAATTATTTGTATTTTTTTTGAAATGATTTTTAAAGGAAATTTTATTTTTCACAATATACAAGCAGAATCGCAAAATTATAAAGCAAAGCATCAATCTTTGCTTTTATTTTAGCATTTACTTTATGTAAGGATGAATGGAAGGGTTGGATAGGATTACTTCCATTTAAATTTATAGTATATATTCAGAGGGTTTGTAGTCATATATATTTCCAAACAAATTATCATTTCTACTTATACTTTCTAATTGTCCCTATTTTTCAATTGCATACATTAATTTTTCTTTTTATTTCACATACTTTGACATAATATAAGGGTAGTATCTTTTAAACAAATTTAAGCGTTAAAATTAAAATTAAATATATTTTATTTTTAAATATAAGCCCATTACTTGTCACTGTATTTAATTCGAAGTGTGTATAATTCTCTATCTTCATCAAATTCAGAAATTTTTTCTAAAACTTCGTGAAATTGGCTGTTGATATTCATATATTTTTCAAAGGTATCTTTAAGCACATCTAACTAAATAAGCTTGTTTTTGAGCTAAAAAATGTTTATCATGAACTTTTTAATGCATTTTTTGTAGCTCTTTTACTTAGGGTCGTTGATAACGTTTACGTATGTAAATTCATCCATTAAAATTTGAATTGGATAATAATGCACATTTCTAATACTGATGACTCCATTATTGATAGTATTATTGTTTTGAGAATTATATCCATTATTTCTGTGGCCATTGCTTGAGCCATTCGCTTCTGGAAGTGAGGTGATATTTTCGAAAAGATTTTAATCAAGAAGACCGAAAATTTGAAGAGAAAATACGAAGTAATCATAGTCTCCGATTCCGGGTTTTGTATAAATTTCAGTGGATTTTTTAAGTAGCTGGTGGATTGATTTGTCTTTTAAATATTTGTAATTTTTGGGAAATTAGTGGTAGTATAATATTTTCTATCCTTCGTTGAAATAAAATGTTTTCCATAACTGTTGCTTTATAGCATTCAAAATTTATGGGGTATTGTTCTAATAGAATTGGTACAATAAAGTGTACACATTTTCCCTATTAACTTCAATTTCAGATGAAGTAAGCTCGTTTATTATGATCGGCAATATTAAGTACGTGAGTGAATTACTTATGAATTGCTTTTGTTGACTAAATTTAGGATTTAGTAAATGTTTTAAGTAATTTTCAGATAACTTTTAACGACAACTTTCGTGTCTAAAAAGTGGGTTTTTAAGAATCGATCGAATAATAATTCTCCACAACAACTCTATTTCCTTTTGAGCTCCGATATGGAATCCGATATCAGTCATTACTAAGTATCTTGAAAAATCTCCTAATTTTTTAAAAAACAATGATGCAATTAGTCTTATAAGATGTATTAATTTACAATAAATTTACCATTAAATATAGGAATTTTGGACTATAAAATTGACGAAATTTCAAATATTTTGTCAATTATTTGACTCTATAATATGTCTTATGCTGAAGAAAAATCAGTTTTCATAAATTGACTATAAAAAAGGGAAAATAATCTTAAGAAAAATGTTTTTCTTTCCCTAAACGTATGTATGGGGGCAGCTGTGAGATGCTCAATCAAAAAATGTGTGACTTGGTTGAGGATTTATAGTTATTAATTCAAACTGGTTTTCTGGTTCATTTGCAATAAAATAAATAATTGAGCGAAACCATTGTACTAGAGAGTAGTATTCAAATCATCAAAAAGTAATTAAGTAATGGGTTTTCTAAAATGTTCCCCTGTATTGAATATTTAAAACAAAAGCAAACATACCTTATTCATATTTTTGAAGTTTAGGTATTGCAGAACATCCAAAATATCAAAAATATATCTATGTTCAAACAAAACTTGACTCACTTTATAATACAGTATCTAAAGAAAATATTAATAAATATAAAGAGAAATTTGGTTTTAAAATTACAAAATCTTTATACCTTATTATTGTCAGTCATTTCGAATATTCTTAACAAAATTGAATTGCACAGATTGTTTATTTCATTGATGTATTATTTTTTTCCACCTGCCTGTGTAGCGGGGTTGTCTCTGAAGTTTTTAAAGACTTGAAAACATTCCATAAGCTCTTCTTCTATATGTTCCTTCAGACTCTGCATTTCAATTTAATCTAACTGCATGATTATTTTTTCAGGATCTACAGGTGTTTACTCTACATGGATGTGATCTTTGCATTTATCAAAAAACCCGTCACTAACTCCGCAACTAGAAAATTTTATTAATTAATTTACTAACTAAATAAATAAATATTATTTAATTTATTTTTTAAATAGTACCAACAGATCTATTGCACCATATTCTTTTCATTTATTCTATTGATTCTGATATAGGTATGGTATTAGTGCGAATTTTAAAAGCATAATTCACATAAAACTGGGAAGCCAAAATATACAACATCTTAGCTGTGACAGGGAATGTCAAAAAGGGGACATTCTAAACATATATATATGTAAAAGGAATCTTAATTCATGCACCCCTTAAATTAGAAATTAGAAATTTTATTTTAAGTTTCCTCGCATAACAGATTTATAAGAGACTAGCAATGATTCATTTCAGTTTATATCATATAAGAATCATTAATAAATCCTATGTCGTTTACATTTTCTTCACCTTCATCACTGTAATTTCCATTTATATTATTTTCCAATTAATCTGAAATTTTAAAAATAATTTTTTATTTAATTATTTTATATGATTAAATTATATAGAAAAAATTTAATTTCAATTTTTTTAGATCTTAGTTTTTCTTTTTAATTTATTTATTATATATTAATTTTAATTTGTGGTAAATAAAATGATTAACATTAAATCTGAAAAATAATAAAAACTTCCTAAATTAACAACTTGAATTAATTTATCTTATTTTATCAAATTTTTAAAGTCTTAAATAAGAAAAATCAATAATTCATGAAAAATAGATAGATATGATATTTTAATATGTTAATGTTCTAAAAAATATAAAATGCTAACTATTAATATTTATCTTAAACTATTTATTTAAATAATTAATACTCTAGTTTTAATATATTTGCTTAATTGCCATATTTGCAATAAATCATTAACATATTTATATTCTATCTTAAACCACTACTATGTATGGTGGTAATTATTACTTTTAAGTTAAATAAAAATATATTTAAGCTTATTCTATACGTGCTTTATTATGAAAATTGGAGAAATATATAAAAAGTAAGACTTTTATATTATCAGTTATTTTTTTAGTAATATATTTACTTTTTTTTTGCATTTAAAAAGTTTGAACTTCATTCCGAAGTAATGAATCTGATACTGAACTATAAGTTTCATATTGGGCTTGAGAATTTTTATAAGATTTATAGACAAACAGTCCTCCTATCAAAGAAGCTCCAGCTATTAGAATAGCAACTTTATTTTTTTGAAAGAAGGATTCTTTGACTCCTTCATTTTATAACTTGTGTTCCATTTTAATATATTTTCAGAAATGAGTAAATAATTTTATTTTTTTAAATTTGAGTGCCTTTTAAAAGTAAAATATTTTGTTATTTATATTTTAGATGTGAACCTAAGTTAATGCTTCAGCGTTTTTATAAATTATTGAGTGTTTTAAAATTTAGACTTTGAAGTTGTGTGTTTAAAAAAGTCTGATTTTTACTCTGTTTATTTATTAATTTATTTTTTCCTTTTTTTTTTGTTTCTTTTAAAAAAAGAGAGTTGATAAAGTCTTTTGTTACTTCCCTACTAATATAATAGTAGTGTAGAGCAAGCAAACTACAATATTCACTTATTAGTTAATCATTAATATTCCTAATCCAAAAATCTATCTATTAATTTATTTTGATTTTTTTTGTATCAAAAATTAATCTATGGCTGTAAATGAATAAAATCTGAAATATTTATCAATAATACAATATATTGTAACAATATTATAGACTTTTATAATTATAAAGGGATTATAATAAAAAAATTATAATTCGACTAACTAAAACTGTAAGGTAAATTATATTACAAATATGGTATAATTAAAATATATCATAATTTAATTAAATAGTACAAATAAATTACTTATAAGACAAAATCTATTACTTATATATATAAAATTTAAATAAGATATTCTAAAATTAATATTAAATATAAAATAATTTGTAATTTTCAATTAATTGAAATTATTTTAATGTGATAAATTATCTTTTGTAAAACATATATTTTCAATCAATAGCTAATGATATTAATGGCATTCTAAAAATCATTTTAATAATGTAATCTTCATGAATTTTAATATAATTCTCTAATTTTAATATCTGCGTGTTTTCATTTTTTTCTTTATTTTTCATTCATTTCCATAAATTTAATTTGAAAGAGGTACTAATCCCTTTATAATTTTCAATGAACAATTATTAAAACATTAAGCCTCCGACTAAGTGAGTTTTTCTCTTTTAAAATCAAAACAGTGTTTTTAACATACAAATAGCATACCCTTAATTTCCTTAGCGATTTTATTTTCTCTCTCTTCTCTAGTTTCAATTAAACCTGTTTGTAACTGCTTAATGTTATAGATATCCATTTGATTGATTATTTTTTNACAAAATATGTATTTTTCAAAGACAATTATTATAGTATATTATTAATTTATAATATAAAAATTAAATTAATAGTTAGCAAGTAAATTAATAAATTATTTTACGGTGATAAATTACTCTGCTAATTATTATGTGATTTACGCTTATTTTTTTTTATATAAAACAAAAAACTTTATATCTGAAATAACATATTTATATCTATATTTAAAATTAAATATTATATTCAATATCATATATTTATATCATGGGTAAATTGAATAAATAAATTTAAATTAAAAAATTATTTTATATTGAAAAATTATAATTTATTACTATTTTTTTGTTCATTTTGTTTCAGTCTTCGTTATATATTATTGTTAGTATTTTACAAAGGGTTTTCCTTCCTTTGCATTATCAATATGTTATTTTGAAATTATTTGCTTTTTTTTAATTTTTTATTAGGAAATTTCTTCATCTCTATCAAACAACATTTACTTGTTTTTTATCAAGCTCTTACTAAGAGCATTATGAGAAGATAAATTTCTATACAAATTTTGCTTTTTTACATTTAATATTATATTACCAGACTCTTTTATTTTGCTATTGTTATTATTTTATTATTAATCCTTGTGTTCTTCTTTTTCTGTTATTTCCTCTTATTCCATATTATCATTATTTTTATAAGATTTAGGAGATTCGACATTTTATTAATCTTTGAGTTGTTATGAGTTTTTATTTGATAAATGAAAAAATTTTTTATCATTTTAATTGTAGGAGTAGTCTAGTGAATTCCTGCTTCCCAATAATGGTCTTATAATACAAGAATTGAATTATCTATTTTTCCTATTACTCTTAATTTATTCTTCTTTTAATTATTTATACGATTTCAAATTATGATTCATGGAAAATTTTCCACTTTATAAAATACTTCTGCTTTCATCATCTAAAAGAATTGAAAAATTAAAACATTTATTGAAAAATTAAAATAATATTTATTAAAAAAAAAACAACCTAATTTTGCAACTTTGTCATTTGAAATCGTATTGAGATAGAATTTTTCGTCATTTACTTTGCTCCATTTCAAAAATTATCCGAAATCCTTACCCAATATAACTTTATTTTTCAGTTTTGCTTGTAATAAAGAATCATTCTGCAACTTAATAATGCACCTTGTCATATTGATAGTGTCTACATTTTTAATTTCTTGCTTATTTTTGTCCTCCATTTATTTTATCTTTAAATATTTAATTTTAGTATTAATTCGAATAAAATTTTATTTCTTTTTTTTTTACAAGTTGCAATAACTATTAGTCATCGTCTAATTAGTCTAATACTTAGCTATAACTGTTGCATCTGTTATTTTTTGTTCTATTAGTAGCTTAAATGACTGAATGTTGCTGAGAGTTATCAAAAAAGGAGGCATTTTATTTGATTTAGGAAATCATTGATATGTCATCATTAGCTACAGACAAAACTTTGTGCACTGAAGGTTTTTTGAAATAACTAGATTCTTTATTCGGGTTTAAAAAGCTTATGTGGTTGCTAAAGCTTTACAAAACGCTGTTTTTATTTATTGCTGAAATGTCATTCTAATTATTGTGGTTTGTATTGAATTAAAGACTCCGGAAATGATTGCCCCCAATAGTGCTTTATCGTACCCACATTTGTTCTTCGTTGCCCTCCACTTTAAGTTTTTATAAATCAGTATTTGGTTTGTATCGATCTGTAAAATGATTAACGATTTAGTTTTCGGAATAATTGAATTTGTAGTCGCCCAAAGACGCTAACCTTCCCTTATTAATCAAACTCACATTTTTTTGGCTTTTATTAACTGGCTTTGATTGTATTTTAACTATTCCACTGCTAGGAAAATTTTATACTTAAGATTTCGCTGCTATTTTGGAACTTGGAGTGTAATTACTATTGAAGTATACATCATTTTTGCTAAAGTTGTATTCTTCTATCAACATGTTGTGATAAAATAAGTAAACAATCAATTAATTAGATAATTAAAATAAACTTTTTTTAAGCTAATTCTATTATATTTGAATACCTCTGATGGGGATTTACCTGTTGATTTTCTCTAGAAGAGATTGATCTTGAATCTGCTTTTTGGAGTACGGCATAAAACTGCTACATTTGATATTGCCTTTCACTACAGAAACTAGGTCACTTTTCTTTTTGTCAAGAAAAATTTGTGATTTTTCTATTCATAAAATAAAAAAACAATGATTCCCAAGTGATAAATAAAAAAGTGTATTAAATTATGCAGTGTACAATCTATTGTTTAGAAACTGTAATGTTTATTTATTTTTTCTTTGTAAAGTTCTTCATCAAGAATGTCCATATCTTTTTATACTTACTTTACACTTCTAGTATTATTTATTTATTATCTTCTCTTTATTTTTAGTTTAATAAAATTTCTGTGGGTGATTTATTTATTTAGTTACTTGATTATCTGTTTAAGTTCTAAATAGTAGTTTTATAAATACTGAGTTTTAGAAATTATATTACTTAAAAAACTTTTAAGATTATTATAATATTTATTAAAATATTATATTCATATAGTTTTCAGAATTATATTAACATTAAATAATTTTTTAAGAATAAAAATTATTATAAAAAATATTTTTTTTAATTTTTTTAATGAATTATATTTAGTTATACAAATATATAAATAAAAAATTTTTCTGATACATTTACAATTTAAATAAAATTTAAGAATCACAATTTCTACACATTAGTTAGTGGTGAATAAGTTAGTTCGATGGTTATTTTGTTGCTAGCATATAAAACTTTAAATTAAATAGATAACATTAAAAACAAACAAACAAACGCCATCACAAAAAAATTAAAGAAATAACAATACAAGATTTAGTAAAAATTATTATAGTAAAAGAGACCTTATATTTAAAAAAAAATTTTTCATACTAAAATAAAGAAACATAATCAAAAAGAAAAGGAGAATTAAAATGTAAAAAGAAATCCGAAACTTTGAAAAAGAGAGATCGACAATTTACAGAAATTTAGAAGCAGAATATGATAAATACATTGAAATGAAGCGGTAGGGACAAATACGATTTTAGGATAACACTAAAAAGTAATTAGATCAGTATGCCAATCAATAGATATATAGCATTTTAAAAGCTTTTTTTCTTATTAAAAGTAGCCCCTAGATGGGAGAGTAGCAAGATGAAAACAGCGAATAAAAAATGTAGTCTTAAATTTTGGGAAGGGAGCCGCAGCAATATTACTATTTTTCAGATGAGCATGTGTTTTTAGACTCTCCAGATGTGCAAAAGGAATTTTTGCAGACATTGAAAGAGGGAATGGAAAGTGAAATTAAGGTTAAGGGAGACGCGCCTTTGGAAGCAGATTGACTAGTTAGAAATTACTAAAGCCATCTTAGGGTACAAAAAATTATTACAAAATAAGCAATTTTTTATCACCTTTATCATCAAAATAGCTAAAAAATAACCCCGAACAAGTTAAGAAAAGCATGATAAATCACTTTAAAAGAAGGTATTATACGTTAGAAACAATAAAACAAAAAACTATTATCAGATATATCAATTATTCACAATATCAGTAGTCTGCGAAGCTGTAAAACGTGGCTTTGTTTCAGCATTTATAATGTCGAATTAACTTGATAGAGACAGAAATGGATTCGTTACAAAAAAGGTAGAATTTAAAAGAGCTTAGAAAAATATTTATTTTAACTAAAAAAATTAGAATCGATCGCCTGGAACAAAAAGACAGTTTTGTAGAAGCTTTATAGGCGGAAGGCGTCAGCAGGCCGACTGCAATAAATGAAAAGGGAAAACCGCTGTATTCAACGCAAATTAATAACGAAATGTATTTTTGTAATATCGAGAGAAGTGATTTCGAAGTTTTCCTTCGATCTAACTTATTTTAAAGCAAAGTGAGTAGGAATCTTTAGAAGTTTTGCTACAGTAATAGAAAAATTTTTTTCTAGTTCATTCGTTATTATTGGGTTTTATTTTAATTTAAAATATTAAGGGGTTAAATGGATGCCTTTGAAAAACAAGGAAACGATAATGCACAATTCGTTTTTATACTTAAAGCAATTGGACTCGAAGCATTCTCAGGAACTTATTGTTTAAAGACAAAAACTTGTAAAATTTTTGGAAGAACAGGTGAGAAAGCAATTCCAGCAACAAAAGGGAGAAATTTTACTCCATTTGAAACACATTTTCAAACCGTGTAAAAAAATAACAAATAAATAAAAATATTGTTTATTTTAATTACAAAAAATTGTTTAAGTGAGCAAATTGTCGAGAGAAGGGATCGGCTACAAAAATTTGGGTGAAGCCTGCCAAAATTTGCCGATTTGGCCTTCTAATATCATAGAATAGAAACGGTTTCTTAAAAAAATTTGCCACAATTATATGCGCGGTATCGATTTCAGTTTAGAAAAGTTGAGTTCTTAAATTTACGACTTGAACTAAAGGGCGGGAATTATTTTCAACCATATCGAAAAGCAGCTGAATTTCAAATACAAAAAAATACCGACGAAGGAAGAATTCGAAAACCAGCACCTCAAAACGAGCAGCGCTTTTAATGGAAACAGCAACATCAACAGTGTGTTTCTGAGCAACAATGATTTGGAGCAAAAGCATATAGAGGAAATGAAGGCTGTTCAGAAAAACGGTACAAATAATAAATTTAAAATTTAAAATTAAAAATTTCAAATTTAAAAATTTAAAATCAAAGACGAGATTGGAGAAGAGTTCCAATACATCAATAAATTCATGGTTTTTCCGCTGGAAGAGGCGGAGTCTTTTTGCAAGGTGAAGGCCGATTGGACGGATATAGTTTCATATATTCCAAAAAAATGCAAATACACTGTTTTGACTGAACAAGGACTGGCTTGTCAGGATAGCATTGACCCGCTTACCAAGTATATATTTCGTTTGTCAATTTAGTTTATCAATGCAATACGATTTTATTGTTAGGATTGTGTTCGAATGTCTGCTCGAAAGAGATCTGGGCGCTATTAAATCATGCATAAAGTCGTACTGTCGTAGTATTTTGGCAGCCAGCGCTGAAAAATACTGGGTTATATTGGAAAATTTGAAATATTATGACTAATCTTCTATTAAGATTTCTCTGAATATTTTACACGATTTGTTCGAAAAGGACCCGAAAAAGGACCAGAATGTAAGGAAATTTTTACAAAAAAAGAAAAAATTTTTAAATTTTTGTTTTTTGCGTAGAAACTGGATGAGGAAATTTTGAAAATAAATGCGCAAAATTTGAGTGTGAAATAGGAGGTAGACCAGAGAATTTTGCCGTTTATTGAAAAAATTTTTCAATAGAATTTGCCGCAGCAGCCAGTCCTGGAAACAGGATACTTGCTGCTCTTTCTGCAGGCCAAACAAAAGAGAAGAAAATTGCTGAACATTTTCAACGCGCAAAGAGCGATCGAGAAATGGATGTCGTTCGATCTGATCCGGCAGTGTAAACAAAAGTAATTTTATTTTTGTAGTTTTATTAAAATGTAAACCAAAATAGTTGACTGCGAAATTCCGGGCGAAATAGACGCTGAATTGCTCAAAAATTTGCACAATGACATCATTTCTTAGCAAGAACAGGAAAAGCATGGGAAACGCAAAAAGAATGAGGACGAAAACAGCAAGAAAGGAGGCAAATTGGCCTCCAGTTTCTTTTTGAGGTTTAAGAAAGAGGAAGTGCAGGAAATAAGTGGAAAAAATGTAGGCAATTCCAACAGACAGCAGAATTAGGAGGCAAACGAAGATGAGGAAGAAATTGAATCAAATAAAAAAAAAAGCAATATTTTTAAACGAATTGTAGACAAAAAGATCGTCAATTTTAAGCGAGGCGAATAGAATTTGCGGAAAACAATTCTTTAGCATTGTTCGGAGAACTACTTGCCTGGGGAAAACAACGCAAATTCTGACGGCGGCCCCCCATCTTCGAAAATCAATATCCGGGCATTCGAAATTTTCCTAGGGAAAAGAGACCTCTTGGTTTACGAGTTCCCGAAAAAACAACAGAAAAAGACGGCTACTGATTTGGAAAATAAATTGAAATAAAAAGAAAAGAAATAATTTTACGCTGAGTAGGAAAATATGGGCCAAAATTTGCATGAAAAAAATGAAAGACTAGCTAAAGAAAAAAACTCAGAAAAATAAAAAATCGGCAGCAGGGATTCCGTGAAGGAACACTACAAGGAAAAACTTTTCACGAATTTTGCAGAAGAAAGCGAAAATGATTTCGATACGCGTAACGAACGATATAAATAAATTAATATAGTAATTAAATGCAAATTTATAAAATAGAAGAAATTCCCGATGTTTTCGTGCAAATAGATCCCAAAACGCGATCTGGAATTTTCAATCATATTATGTATGACATAGTGAGTCAGGATTGGGAAAAATGCGTTTTGCGACTTCAAAAAACGATATCCGTCTACTTAGAAAACACGGAAAAGGTAATAACAAAATAAAAATTGAATGATTTTCTATTTGTATATTAATTCCATTTATGCAGATCGTTCGAGTGAAACAGTGCCATCTAATTTTTGATCGATACCAAATGGTGAATAGGCTACTCGACTTGGAGTTGCATTTTCAGTTTTAGAAATTAAGGTATTTATAATATTACCAATAATTTATATTTTTTATTAAATAAATTACATTACATTTCTGAAGACTGATGGAACAAATGCAGCAGGTAATCGAACACGCAAACGATGCGATCGTGCAGTATAAATTGTCGCAAAAACTGCTCGACTTCTACGCGCAGATCCCGATTTTGGATTTGCAGGCCCAGTCCTTCGATGACTCGTACATTCTGCACATTAGAACTTTGAAGGTGCAGGAACAGTTGGTTAAAAATTTGTTTGAAGTGCAGGAAAGGGAACATGAAAGGGAAGTGCGAAGTTTCCATGAAAAACTCGAAACCTATTTGAGGCAAAGCAGGCCTCAAGATTTCGAATTTATGAACCATATGGGAACTGGCGGCCCCGCACTGGATAAAGACATCGATTTTGTGGCCAATTCGAAGCTCGTCATGGACTTAAAAGAAGAGTCGAATCCTAAAAGAGACGAGATCGATTTGTAGCAACAAAAGCAGGAAAAGGGAATATAACAAAAAGGGGGTAACAAAATTGACCAAAAAGAAGAAGAAGAGTAGGGAGAATACTTTAGCGAAGGCACAAAAGAATTCAGGGAACAACTTTTGAGAAGATTGCAGGGAAATCAGGCAAATTTCGAAGAATTTTTGGTTACAAAGTCTCTTTCCAACATTTTCAAAGAAATTACAGATGAAGCGAACAAATTTTAGGTAGTCAAAGGAATTCATTATTATTTAATTTTTTTTAAAAATTTAATTAATTTAAATTAAGCTCAATCTAGATTTACAGTAATCAAAAAATGAAAGAAATTAGGAAGGAAGCAGTAACTTCTCTTTCAAAATCGATATAAACTGTTTAAATGAAAAGTACGAAGGAGGACCCCACCCGGTGCTAGGCAATTTCAAAGGACAGCCTTATTTTTTCAAAAACCAGAAAGAATTAATGAAGGAAGGGAGTGCTTCTGTAACGCACTTGATGCAGTTCACCGACGTTTCTATCATTTTGAAAACCCTCGAACAAGTGGAGGCAGTAAACTCAAAATTAAAACAAACTTCAATTGGCAATATAATAAAATTTAAATTTTTATAACAAAATTAGAGTTTGGAAAGAATGCTTAGCGAAGAGTCTCCGAAAAGCGGAAATGCGGTTCTGGCCCTCCAATTGAGTTACTACGAAGAAGTGGTAAACTCCCTCAACTGCTTTATTCCTGAGAATGTTGGGGGCGAGGTGGAGAGAAGTGCGTTTTTCGAAGACGAAAATCTGATCATGCTGGGGGTGAAGGAAGCGTCAAGAGAAATCAACTAAATTCTTTTCGAAAGTCACTTGAACTAAAATGCGACCAAGCAGAAATTGCTAAATCTGAACTCTAATTACAGCCGAACTTTCTTCCAGTCACTGGATTTCAAAACGATACTGGCTGTGATTGTGGGGTCTCAGGAAATCACGGCAAGTGAACTTAATAAATTGTAAAGAAACTATCGGGAGTTGTTCGTCGCCTGCAACGCAGTCGAAATCGTTCGTCTGAGAGATAAGTTGCTGCATTCGATGTGGGAAAGAAACGAAATAGCACGAGTGTACAGACATTTGGAACAGATAAACGGCACAAATTAGACGGGGCCATACGAGCAGGAGGAAGATTCGATTTGCTTTCCCTCGCCGCTGGAGTACCATAATAAACCATATATTTATTTTGATATTAATCTGTTTATTTTTTTACCGTTAAAAGACTTAATATTTTGGGCCAACAGATTATAGGTGAAATGTTTGCCTCAGTAAATGGGAGCGGCCCAAAGAAGGGGCAGCAATATCCTTCTTCTTCTTTGAATAATAATGTGAGTCAGAAGAAACACGGGGATTAATAAGAAGCGGGCCACAATGTTTCTTCGTTGGACGAGTTTTTCATCGTAAAGGAAATCGACCGCGAGTACAACGAAGTTTTGCGACTGTTTGGGAGTGCGAAAGAGTACAAATGGCTGTTTCTAAGCGAAAATGTGTCTGAAATTCAGACGGTGTTCATGTACGAAGAAATCAACCGACTGCTGCTCGAAAAGAGTGTGGAGAGAAATCAAATAGTGCTGCAGCCGCTGCAGCACCTTCTCCTGGAACTCGATTTCCTGCTCAAAGAAAGGTGCTTTCCGGAAAACACGCAGTTGCGACTGGAGCAAATGTCTTTGACGGAAGAAAATCTGCTGAAAATGAAGCGTAACTTAAGGGCAAGCGCTGCGAATGCCAGCGGCGGCGGAGATTTCAACAACGGTAGCAAAAGTGGCTGGAAGAAAGGAAAGATCAAGCAAACGATAAATTTGCAAAATTTCAAATTTGAAGTGCGGAAATGCTTTCTGCTGCAATTCAGGGCGAACCAGGAGCACTTTCAAACTGAAATTGAGAATTTGAGTCTGCAAAAATGCGACGTCGTGAAATACCTGAAGAAATTTCAAAGTCTCAAGAGCAACCTGGTCCGAATCATGTGCTTCGACATGTTGAAGGACGTCTCCGTTGAAAGCGCCCGAATTGAGGCCGTCCAACTCCGACACCAACTGCAAATTGTTTGCGATGTCGTGCCCGGGTGCAGACAACTTTTACTTTTGCAAGAAGACCGTCCCGAATTCCTAGAAAGTGTCCACCAAAACCTGAAAAAAAAGGCGACTACCAATGCAGCCGTGGCTTCCGATCAGAAATAAGCGCAGTAAGATGAATAAGTTAAGAAGACAATGAGCCAAACGAAAGGGTCTCTGAAGTCGGAACACAACTCTAAAAATCAGTAGATTTCTTTTTTGGAAAAGGGCAGAACTTCTATTTCCTACCCCTTCTCGATAGCCTCCGTAAATTCATTAATTAATTAATTCGTTTGAAGCAATTATTGTATTATTATTATAGATTTCAAATTTGATGGATTATGATGAATTTTATGGGAAAAAAATTGAAGAAGATGATGAAAAAAGAGAATACAATTTGGCTCAAAAGGTGGCGAAAGTATACAAGCATGTGGTCACGACGACTGCAGCCGAAAACTATTACAACTCCGCGGAAACCAGGCGGTAAACGATGGGCACTGGAAATTAATAATAGTAGAGTAAGGAGTGCAAAAACGGAAGAGTACTGATTTTGTTAAATTTGATTTGATTTAATTTAATTTATTTATTTTTAAATCTTTTTTTGTCACAGGGTGTGCTGTATTTGGATGAAATTTTAAGCAACAATTTCACTTCGCAAAACTGCTTCAAAGATTTACAGTACCGATACTTAGACAAAAATGAGTTCCATTTGCTGTACTTAGTCAAGTACTATAGCAAGCTGGTCTCTTTCATTCAGCAAAACCTGAAAATTGCGAATCTGTCTCTCTCGAAATCAGACGCCTTCCATCTAAGAAAACTATTCACTTTTAAGCTGAAATTTTCTTCTTTGAACCCGAATAAAGACATCGACGAATAGCTTTCTAAGGGCAAATCCCTCGGAGTTGTGCTTTCCAAGCTGTACCAAATGCAAAGGGAGCTGAAGGCCCTATCGAATGAAAAAAAAACAGAAGCAGCCGAAGAAGAAGTGGGTAAATCTTCTAACTTAGAGTCGCAAAAGAAACCCATCTATAATATATTTGATAGAGAAGATGCTCATCTGCACCGTTTCTACATTGATGGCACATTGGGTACATAAATAAATAAATAAATAAAATTAATAAATTTCACTTGTGTTACAAATAATATTTTTAATCACAGAAAACATAATAAAGAAGATTGAGAATTTCTATAACATTGAGTCTATGCTTCAAAAATACCTCCTAGAACCAATGCAAGAAGTGCTAAAAGAAGTGGACATTTTGAAGGAATTGGCGTAACAAAGCAGTGGCCTCAAAAACACACAGAATTTTGAATAGTCGAAGAAGTAAAATTTCGGAATTAAAGAGTTGAAGCAGTATATGAATGAAAAAATTAAGTTTTAAAATAATGTTTATTATTCCGCTTTGCTGCAATTTTGCGTGGAAATCACTCCCAAAAGTACTTTTTTTGCCAATTTTTTCATCGAGACCCTCCAATCTGACTTTCTCAACTTCAACCCATCCTCACTTCAGCTGAAGCCCTTTTCTGAACAGAATTGCATTGAAATAAGTGACTTTAATAGTTGTCTAAATTAGCCCCCCTTTAAATCATGGAATCAGAACAAATTGAGTGGTAAAGAAAAACTTACATTAAAAAATTATCACAAACTTGCAAATATTTTTAACAAAATTACCTTTAAAATATTAAAAAGGCCACGGGGAGTTCCAGCGATTTAAATTGTGCAAAGAATTTGAAAGTTTCTACAGAGAAGCACCCTATTCCAGTATTTTAAGCTGCATCGGCCACAGCTGCACTGATTGGAGCAGATTTTTGTTCCAACAAGTGCAGCACAAAATGAGAGAAAAACATGACGATAAATTAGAAAAAAATTGCTTCGGAAAGGTGAGCATTCCGCATCTTTACAGCACGAAACCAGCCTTCAAGAAGCAAAAATTTGTCAGCAAAAAAAAATCCAGTCCCCAAATAGCGTATTCTCTGCTAAAATTCATTGACAACTGCTTTCTCTTTCTCCAAGACTCCGACAAATTCAGTTTGCTGAGTGTTTATCGGCAAATTTCAAAGGAGAGTAGGTAGTTTACAGCAATTAAGAGGAAATTGCTCGCCGAGAAAGAAGCAAATGAGCAAAACGAAGGCCCTTTAAATTAGAGTGAAAAAAAAGAGGGCGACCACCTGTCTTCCAATAAAACGAAACAAATTAAAATCAATTAACGCGAGGAATTGGAGCCAGAATTAGAGTCAATTGTGCTATGGCATGGCAAAAACAAAAAGCAAAAATATGAAGCGAACTATAGCTTCCAATTGGCGAAGAACTGGCAGGTTTAGATGGCGCTGTTTTCTTTTGTGCGGGGCGACAAAAACAACAATTTGTTCAAGATCTTCAGTGTAGACTTGGCGCAGTACTTGAAGGCGAAAAAGTAGGCAATGGTGCATGAAATTTACGAAATCCGAGACCAGTGTGAGAAGTACCGCGTTTTTGGAATAAAAATCGAGCCGGTTGAACTGTTTTAACTAGTGAAAAATGCGAAATTTTTCGTAGAAGACGAAGACAGCGACAGCGAAAACGAAGAACGTCGCTTGAATTGTTGTTATGAAGAAGGCAGCAACTTTTTTAAATAAGAAGAGAAAAAGCCCTCTATATTGGCTTTGAACTAATTTTTGAAAGCAAAAATTGAAGTAATAAGAAGGGAAAATAAATAAATTAACTTAATTACTATTTTATTTTGCACTTTTATTTTAGAGCCAACTGGTCTTCCACGAATTCGAAAACCGGCTGCTCACTGACAGCATCGATTGCCTTGTGAAAGATGTGAAGAAATAGGCGATGTTTGGAGTGGGACAGGCGTTTTCGCATGCAATGCTGGTAAAGTAACTGGAAATGCAAATGGGAAAAAATGCCAAGTAAATTCTGCCCAACAATGTGCGACTGAACCCTTTCTTCAGCTCAAATTTGTATTTCAAGAACAACAAAAACAATAATCAAAGCAACAATTCCGAATAAAATTCGTAATAACAAATTCCAGGAATAGCCAAAATCGCCTTCGTGCAGGGCTTCATCAATCGACTGCGAAACAAGGCCAGTCGTGTGGACTTGCTATCTTCCGGGTTTGGATTTGTAAAAAAAAGGATATTTGATTTGATTTATTTTATTTGGTTTTCATATTTTAGGTCATTTCAGTAAGTGACTTCGAAGATTGCATCAACTATTTAAATAAAAACCTGCAGAATCTGTTCGAAAGGGAGCTGAGGATGCGGATTTCGAGCTGTAATTACATCTTCGCAGTGCTGCAAAATCAAATCGCTTCTCAAAACACAGAGATCGCGAGTCTGAAAACGCTGGTCGCTGATATTTTCAGAGACAAAGACCTGAAGGTAAATCAAGAACTGTACAAAAAGGGCAACAATTTAATTTACGATCTGGCGCACCAACGCCGAAACGAAATCGACATAAAGCAACTCACACTCGGCATCGAAAGGAGTTTGAGGAAGGAAATCCGACTCGAGTTTTAAAGCGAAATAAACGAAGTCTGGAATGAGCTTTCTGATTTTCAAACGAGGGTACTACGAAAGATATTTAATGAAATACAATATCAATCTTTATTTATATATATATATGCTTACTTTTTAGTATCACGTGTACAAAGCTCGCCTTACGAAATAAATGAAAGATGATATCATTAAAATTGACGATTTTCTCGGCAAGCAAATCGCCAGCATTTCGAGAAAGGCCAAAAATAAGCTTTTCGACTTCGAAGAAGAAATAAACAGGTAGATTGGAGAAAGAGATCTCGAAGCTTAATAAAAACACGGTGAAATTAACTTCGAAATGACAGATCATGAAGTTGGGAATGCTGAGGGACCACCCTTAGAGGACGGGGATAAAACTCCCAATCAACTTTAATTCGACAGCTTGCATGAAAACGAACTGTTGTAGGAATAAAATATGCAACAACAACAACAACAATAACAATAACAACAGAATAAAAAGATAAATAGAGACCCTTACTTATTGAATTTGGAAATCAACAAACTCAAATTCCTCCATTCTAAAGAAATCAGACTGATAAAGCAAGAGTAATTAATTTTGTTAATAAAAATTGTAATTAGTTAATTAATAAAATAAACTTTGCCTGCAAGATTTGAAGGAAAAATTAAAGAAAAAAATGAACATTTAGAGAAATTGCAATACTTGCAAGATAACATGATCAGCACTTATGAAGAAGAAAAAATATTAAAAGCAGAAGTAAGCAAACTTCAGAATATCATCGACGCTCTCAAAAAGAAGGAATAAAGGGTAATGATTGAATATTTAAATTACTTACATGTTCTGCTATTTGCTAAATTTGTTTGTTTTTTTTTTACGGCAGATGGAGGCGGAAATAGAAAAATTGATAATTGCCAAAAATAAACTTGAGAAAAAAACAAATGATTAGAAATTAAAAATTGAATTGTTGGAAAATAAGTTAGAAATTTCTTAAAAGAACATGATGAACCGATCGCACTACGAAGCGACGATCAATAACCAACAAATGCGCAAAACAGTGCAACAAAACCAAGAAATTGCGGGCATTGAGAGCTACTATCAGTCTCAAATGGTAAGCATCCAGCGCAAATACGAGACCGATCTGAAGTCCTATGAGTCCAAACTGCACCAGGAAAAACTCTTGAGGGAAAAAACCCAGTAGAAACTATTGCAAGATTCCATACCAAAGCAAGCAGGCATGGGAGTCTTGGAAGTAACTTGGAAGCAGAAGTAATTTTTTTTATTTCATAAAAAATTTAATTAATTTTGAATTTTAAATGAAATTTTGAATGTTTTTAACTAAAAGATGCTAGGACTTGTGGAACCAGAATTAGTCGCTCAAAGCGAATGTTGAGTAAATAACTAAAGCTGTGGAAAACCTTGATACTTTCGTTTTGAATTTGTAAGAAAATCTGGCTCCTTCGTCGGAATCAGAACTGTTAAGCTAGACTCAATTACTCGCAAAAATAAAAGACTCGATGGATAAAGAAGTAAAGAGTGTGGTGAAAAGTATTAATTTATAAAAGTAGCAAGGGTCTTTCCAGCTGGATCAGTCTTATGTTTTCTTTCCAAACATTAATTCTTTACAATCTGGCGGCACGACATAGAAGCACTCAAGAACTCCCTCCCATTACCTGCCTCTTTAGTAGCAGCCTTAATAGTAATAACAGAAATAACAACAGCAGTTTTACAAAAAAATATCTTCGTTTACTCCGGCTGTGGGCTCACATTCCTTCTATAATATTGCAAGCGAGAATACTGCTAAATCCTCCTACTACAATAGCAAAAATTAGTAAAATAATAATTTAAGCAGTTTTAACAACAACAATAAAAGCAATAACAATAATGCAACTGAGTTTATCAACTCATCTCAAAAATTGCAAAATTCTTCACAACTTGGATTCTCTGAATTGGCCAGCCAACATATCCAGCTTCCCGCAAACAACGTTAATAAAAACAATTGCAATGAAAAGTCGCCTTTCTCTCGCAGAACGTAGGACAGAATTGATGAAGTTTTTAAATCAGAAAATGATATAAGTGACAAATCAATAGTTTAGCCGTAGCAATAGTTTTTGGCCGAGTCGCAAAACACGCCTTAAAGTAGCAAGTCCTTACATCGACCAAGACAGCCGAAAATGGATGGCAAAATTACTGAGCTGCAGAAGTAGCTAGGAAAAATTGATTTAGATTAATCAGAAGAGGAGATGAAATTATTGCAGAAAAAGCAAAACTAAAGCAATCAAAATTAATTTACTAGATCTCAACGCTCTAAAACTAGTTCTCAGATGTCTTAAAGAGTGCAGCAACCTCTCAGACATAGTTTTTACTAAAGTAAAAATGCTAAAGATGGCAGGGAGAAAAGTGTAAATTGAAAAAATTAATTATTGAATGTAAATTATTAATTTATAATTTAATTTGTATAAAATGTCTAATTTCAGAGTAAATTTAATTTTATAAATATTTCTTCTTTTTATTTAAACTATTCTATTATCTATATTATCATAAATAAATAATAATAGAATAATTATTTATTGGTTATATCAAATTAGAGAAAATCCCTTTTTAAATAAATATGAGTGAATTCCAATTAGTAGTACACTTTTATATTTTTTGGTAAAAATAAAGGGAAAGGGAATTCTTTAATTTAAGCATTCAAAGAGATTTAAAATTAATTATTAATTCTATAAAACTGGTGGCTGATTAAAAAATCAGGTAGATAAATTATTTATTGTTGTGTGCAAAAATTCCATCCAAATATATACTGTTTTAATATTTTATTTTATAAATATTTATGGATTCACCCAGTCTAAAAAATAAAAGTAAAAAAACAAAATAAAAGAAAAGAAATTTTATAAAATTTTGCAATAACTGTAAATGAAGAAGAATAATTTTTCCCCAGATAAACCAATCAAATTCGTATTTATTAAATTCTTTATTTTAATATTCTAAATTTTGAATTTTTTATTTCTTAAAATTGCTGATAAAAAAATTATATGCATTTTTTTAAGTAGGGAGGTAGGTAGTTAATTCCCCTAAAAAGTTAATAGATCTTTAGCTTCTTTAATATTGTTATTTTCTTTTGTAAATTTTTTTTAATGAATCAAAATAATATATTTTAAATCGACTTGAAAGAATTGAGAAGAAAAAAAAAAAATTAAACAAAAACACACAATTATCACTCTCGCTTTAAATAAAAAACACTATACTAATGTTAATAGCAATTAATTAATCAATTAATTAGTTTCTTTGTAAATAAATTAATTAATTTATTAGTAAATAAATAAACAAAATTTTATAAAAAATAGAAAAGAAGAAAATTAGAAACAAATATAAATAGGAAGGATAAATCAATTATAGAAAAATATGGGGAATTGTAAACCCTGCAAAAAGGCAGAGCCATCCTTTGTCTAAGATGTGATCGATTTAAATTAATATGAAAAAAATCAATTCGATAAATCAACCAGGAATTTCAAAGTTTAATTCCTTAAAATCAAAGTCAAAAATGTTCCAGCGGTAAATAGGAAAATTATAAAATAAATAAATTATATTTTGTGGTCTTTAGATAATGACTTATATTGTTGTAAATTTTTAATCATTAATAAATATAGAAAGAGTAATAGTATAATATTTTAGCTATACGAATTGCTTTATTCTAAAATAATAAAAATTATTTTTTGTAGATTTATTTCTACTAATCAAATATGAATTACAAAATTGAAAATTTACGAATGTATATAAGCAAATAAAAATTGCCTATTTTTCGCTTCATAGTGAAAAGGGAGAAATAATTTAATTCTTATAAATACAAACGATGTACGTATGTATGTATATATGTGACTTCATTGTTTTATTTCAACTTGAAAGTATCAATAATAAAATGGATTCTACACATACATTTAAAAATAATTTAGCCATATTCAAAACAAGTAGTTTTAAATGCCCAAATATTTTTTTAATTGCTTGGTTTTAAAAAAAAAATTACATTTATAATACATATTTACATAGTCCCGGCGTATTAATCATAAAAATGATAGAGATATTGTTATAGAAACTGATATGATTTTTCAGTACTCCTAAAATAAAAACTAATATTAATTAAATTATTTTATTATTTACTAGATCCAAACTTGTGTTTTAGTTAATTTTGATGACAAGCATATGTTCGAAACGCCAGTAATGATGGAACGGTCGTTTAATCCGACATGGAAATTAAATCACGAATTTGACTATGAGGTGACTGATGAGTGGTTGAAAAAGGGAGCCTACGTAACTTTTCACATAAAAGATAAATACAAAAATGACTTGGGGACTTTGAAAATTTCCCTGCAAATGGTCGCCACGGGGCCGTTCCATCACGATATTCAAATAAATTGGACGAAAAAGTAAGACTTATTAGCGCTTAATTAAGAACCTCAGGTGTAGGATATTGATAGTGTCGGGACCAACCAAAGTAACAAAAATTTAAACCCAAATCTTAATAATGCTGGCGGCAAAAAAGATGTACTTCCTGGCCGTTTATAATTTGATTTGTAAATGTCGCAACTCATTAAATTTGAACTGCTGCCCAGAACAATACAGTGCAAATTATAAGAGGGAATGAAAGAAAAGGCCTATAATTTCACTTTTAAAGTCATTGTAATATTTATAAATTAATATTTTATTGTAACTTATCGATCAAAAAATCTTATTTTTTTTAACAAAAAGGTTCCTAATAATGAATATATATCAGAACACAGTGATAATTATTTGAATCCAGCCCAGAATAAACCGTCTGTAATTGGTAGTCCGAGCCCATCTAACATTTCAAAAAGGAGAATAGCATAAAAAATGCATATTTTCAAAGAAAGAAACAATCCCGCACTAACTTCTCCAAAATCTGCATAATTGGGTAAGTGCTTAATCCTAATATATATATACACTTGTCATTTATATTTAGATTTGTTTTATTATTAAAAACTTAAAACAGATTAAAAATTTTTTATAGACATGCAAATCAATTAAATTTCTGCAAGTCAATAGAGAATTAATATTTTGAGAAATAAAAACTTTAACAATAAAAGTACATGCACCACTCCGAAGCCTAGAATATAATAATAGAAACCGATTAAAAGAAAGCCCAGTTTAATGTAAAAAGTGTAAGATTAATAGCAAGGAAGTCATTAAGATGGAGCCTCTCATAATATTAGTTAAAGATAGGTTAATGAATATTCAAGTAATGGAATTGTTTCAAATGGACAAATACATTAAAATAACAACAATAATACGATTAAAAATAATCATAATAATAATAATGATACAATAATGGAAAATGAGCTGAAAAAATAAGAAAATGAGTTAAATGATTTAAGAAATAAAATAGAAAATATTGATTAAGAAGAAGAAAAAGGGGAATTGTAAATTAGAGAATCTAAACTATAGGTTGAAACCTTGGAGTAATTCCTGGCCGAAGAAGAATTTGATCCATTTTTGATGGAAGAGAAGCATAAGGGAATAAGACCTGAAGGTTTACATAAATAAATAAATAAATAAATAAATATATTTTTTAAAATATAATTTTTTTATTAAAGGTAAAAAATCTGCGTTTTACCTAAATTAAAATGACCAATAGTATATATTGGAAGAAAGTCATGCAGAAAAATTGAAGCAAGAATAACATCTTATGGGCTGGGAATATATAGGACTTCAATCTGAAAGTATTCCAGATGTTGTTTTTGATTTGTACTCCAGAGATGTAAATAATAAATAATAGTATAGTTTTACTTTAATAACAAAACAAAACTATTAATAATAATTAATAAGATTGCTAATACGACGGTGGCTCTTCAATTATGGGGAATCCAACCGAATCCAGAAATGGAAAATTATATAAATGGAGGTAACAGGGAAAACTAGGAGTTACTTAACCAGCATTTATTTGAAATAAATCTTATAGGAGAGTGCTACATGAGTTTAAATAAGTTGCTAAGTTCTCAGTGCGAACAACACATAAACAATCAAGGATTGTATATAGAAGAAAGAAGACACAACTTTCAAGGAATTTTGAGAAAAGATGGAATATAAATCGGCCAATTGGAAGGAGATTTCATAATTTCAAACACAAGCTTTGTAAAGTAAATGATTTTAGGTAATTTAAAATTTATTTTAAATATAAAAATGCGAAACTAGTATTGTATTAATAATATATTAATGGAATATTAGGAGTTATGACTGAGAAAGGAATAAGAAAAAATTCGACATAAATATATTAGCCCATAATATAGCATCCCAACTAATTTGACTAGATACAGCAGTTGACCAATGCGAAGGTAAAGGGGTTTTAATATTTTCGTTAAAAATAATTATTTATTTATTTATTCAACAAATAATAAATAGGAATGCCTAGTGGAAGATGTCTTCATCATGTATCAGAAAAGGGCCGGGTTCGAAAGATTGAAAATGAAAGGCGAAGTTAAAAATAAAATTAATTTGATAGCAGATCTACTGCAGTAAAAACACAAGGAGAGTGTTAATTCGTTTTATTACAAAAGTCAAGAAGAACTGCACCATGCGCAATTATTATTAATCGAATTGGCGAACTACCTTTTGGATTACGCTGACGAAGTAGATCAGGAATTGAAACCGCACTATTACAACTGTCTCCGATTCATCATGAATAGAGGGGAACTGAATTTGGAATCCATTGGATTCAGTGAAGAATACTCTCCCTTTATAGAAAATGAAAAGGATGGATTCAACAAATTGCTTCCCAATAAAAAAGAAAAGGAAAAAGCAAAGATCTTTAAAGAAAAATTAAGAATCGGTCTCGAATACCAGTAACTTATGTACACGACATTACAGAAAACCCTTTCGAAGCTGAAAAACAAGGCCCTCATGGACGAGGAACGCCATTTCGTAGAGAATTTTTTTGCCATATCATATTTTCGAATTCCGAGTTTCAGAAGTAGGCTTTTGAAATGCGTGACGAAGGAAGGAGATGACAGCAAAATCCCAGAATGGAGGGGCACGGAACATCTGCTGGAAGAAAGTGGAACGCATTTGAAATAAAGTGAAGTTTAGATAAAAAAAGAGTCCATCCATCACCTGAATAAAAACACCAGCTATTTTCAAAGTTTGTTCGACTGGGAGGGCTGCTTCTATCGTTATTTGAGTACAATGGGCGAAGGAAAGCAAAACTAAGTTTTCTTGGAAACCGTTCTGGAAGACAAGTACTGGAAAGAAAAGATGGGAAAGAGATCTGTAATTAATTTATATTTTATTTTTTTTATTCACTAAAAAAAATATATATTTGCCAGGTCGCCTTCTTCCTTTTTATCAATGAATGGGCTCAATATGTTAATAATGCAGTTATAGTAAAAGAATAAATTCCTTGGTACGACCTTCCAGGATACAAATAAATTGTAAAAGCCTTTTTACTTGAAATGAAAAATAGAGACTTGGATCGATATCCTGAAGCTCTGGTGCAGGCTTCAGTTTAAATGTTAAACAATGAAAAATTAATCAATATTATGGTTCTGTTCCTATATAAAAAAACAAGGTAAAATAATTATATTTATTTCATGGTTTTAATTTTTTATTATTGAAAATAGCATTTTTGACAGCTATAATGTGACTAAAACTCTGGATTTGATCAACATGTGGTTTTAAAATATTCTAAAAAATAAAAAGCAGATCCCCACCATTTTTGACTACAATTTCTTTTTAAAGGGAATTTGTTTAATTTTGCATGATGAATATGCATACACAATGACGCAAGCACTGTGGCTTATCTACAATAATTTCCTATTATTCCCCCCAGAATTCAAAAAGGAATTATGCAATTTCCTTCTAGGTCACGTATTTTATAAGTAGCTATCTATACATGTTATAAAATTTTAAAAATAAATTTTTCTTAATAAAATTTATCTAATTTAATACAAGACTATTCATGCACTGGAACAAAAATCTGCGAAATGTTTTCCATTAATTGGTCGTTTACAGAATATATCATCAGCATAGAAATGTGCAGACCACCATAGAATCGCTCGAGTAAAAAATAATAAAATAAAAATCCAATAACATAATTTTGATATCAACAGCGAACTTTAAGCCGAGATGCTTTATCACAATAACTCGCGGAAGTAAAACAAAAATAAGTAGCAATTGACATCAGATGCTAAAATTAGATACATTGTAACCATTATTAATTTTTTAATTTGTTATTCAATTAACTTTTTTGCATTTTGAAACCTTAGAATGACTATATAAACAAACACTTTGCAAGAACTTAAGAAACAATTCTTAAATTGTATGAATTGAATTAACAGAGAAAATAAAAAAGAATGGAACAAATTTAGCATGAAATTAAAAATATGACCTAATTAGACAGATTAAAGGAAAAACTAAAAAAAAGAAAATAGAAAAGATATTAATAGTAGAGTCAAATGATGCTAGATGGAGATATGGGAAGCAGCATAAATTTGTAAAACTAAAATTCAGATTCCTTATAAAATAAATCGAGCAATCAGTCCCAGCCAGTCCTTCTCAGTTCCTTTAGCGCTATCCCCACTCGCAAAAAATCAGAAACCAGTAAGGATAGTATGTGGCTAATGTAGAAAAAGTAAAATAAGTAAATACAACTTCAGTCCAAAAAATTGCAAAATAACAGTGTGATGGGTTTGGAGTTTTCTACCATAAGTTTCGATAGTAAATTTTTAATTTTTTTTATTTAAATGAAAAAACTAAATTTTTCCTTTATTCTTTTAGATCTACCCATTGAGTTAAATGAAGATGAAAATACGACTACTGGACTTCTTTAGTAAGCTATTGAAGAATGCAGACAAGAATATAATTACAAAGTAATTGATGAATCTCAGAATGATTTATCCGATGCTAACTTAATGGAAGCTGAAGAAGATAATATGGACAATTACTAAATGGAGCCGGGTATTTAACTGGGCAGAAAGTATATATATAAATATAAAATTTATGTGAATTTCAAATAATTAATTTATTTATTTCTTATACGCAAGATCTTTTAGTGAAAATCCTTTGACAGAATTCAAAACTCCGGACAGAGGGCCACCTATCCTTAAAAAATGTTAATCCTCTACCTCAAATTCCGCGCCTTAGAATATAAATAGTAGGTCTGGCAGTAAAGACCACAATAATGTTGAATATAATATGAATGCGAGTGAATAAAGTAATAGAGGGAACGATGAGAGGCAAAGGAAACTATCTAAATACTACTCATAAAACACGACTCCAATTTCTAAGCCGATTTACCAGAGCCCGAACAAAATGATAAATGAATTCAATAAAAAGTTCCATCCTTACTCAAATACCAATACTCCAGCTATCACCAAATTTGGGGAACACCAATAAAGTAAAAATGAACATTTTATTTATAATTTTATTAGATAAAAAGCTTAAATTTATATAATATATTTTATATTCTATTGCAGCTTCAATGCTAAAAAAAAATTTCGTGTAAGAAAACCCTTTGATGGTTAAAAAAAATGTAGGATTCCTAAACAGTAAAAACATGATTATTTGTTTTATTATATAGTTCAATTTTTAATAAAAAATAAAATTTGCTTTTAAAAAGATGTATTGAAAGATCTAGAGCCCTCTTTGCATCAAATTGAAAGCCAATTCATAAAATATTTAGACAAGGCAATGGATGAATATACGATTGTAAGGTAAAACTACATAGAATGGCATGCTAACGCTATGAAATAAATCAAAAATATTAGCGAAGTTAAACAAAGAAAAATAATGATGGAATTGGCTGTACCTCAAATCTACATTAATCAATCCCTTGATGAGGGAGAAAGTAATATCAAAGATTAGTGGTATGAATGGTGATAGATAGACAGACAGATAAAACTTTTAAAAAGAATTGTCTAATAATAATTCAATTTATATTATATAACTTTATTTAAAACATAGTAAAATGAAATTAAGAATAGAACTTTTAAATTAAAAAAAGTAGAAAAATAATAGCAGAAAGAATATGAATAACTTACGCATGTAAAATAGAATTTAATTATCTTTAATTAACAAACACATTATAATTTAATAAAATAAATTATATTAATTTTATTTTAAGATATATTACTATACAATAAAAATACTAATTAGATTTATAAATATAAATTTATGTTAATTATTATAGCAAATAGAACCTTTTCCCTTGATTATATGTAACATAATATAAATACCCCTTCTATTTAATTCTTTATATATATAAAATTCAGGATATTTAGGTAAATTCTGATTAATACTTTTATTGAAAAATTTAATAATTTTTATTTTAGTTGTTTGTTTTTAATCAAAAAAGTTTTTATATTATCATTAATAATTAATAGTCTATAATAAAATTGTTTAAATCCACAAATTTATTGTGCAAATATTTCTCATTATTATATTATAACTCGAATAGAGAATAAATTATATAAAAAAACTCCTCTTCTGCAAAAATAATTAAAGCGAATAAATGAAACTGTTAGGAATTATTATAGCTGGAATTTCTCCAGAAACCAATCAAGTTTTAATATTTACACGGGTTTTAGATCTTAAGTCGGTTGGAATACTGGGTAAAGATACCAAAAAGGATACTTTTAATTTTATATGTAGAGAATCATTGCCAGGATTGGAAAAGTCAACAAGACATAGAGTACAAAAATTAATTTATAATACAAAAACTATAAAAAAAGACTAGTTATATTTGGCTTTAATTAAACTCAATTATCAATCATTTACTCAATTTTGAGGTGTTCCATGATGATAACACATGCTATATATAAATGCATAATATGTACAAATTGGGGGCTTTTGCATTTTGTGAAGGATAATATCCTTCCAACAGAGTAATTTACGAAGGACTCTAAAAGAGTTTGGATGCATTTATTGCTGAAGTTAAAAGGGATTGGTAGTTGGAAAAAATGGACAAGGATTATAGAGTATTAGAAATAGAAAATATATTTAGATAGTATAAAGAGGTAAAGAATGTAAGTAAAGTACACGAAGCCTTAGATGAAGTTGAATAGTTAAAAATGATTTTGCATGATAATATAAAAGTATCTAGTGACAAATGATATAATTTTAAAAATATTTTTTTGTATATTAAATATTTTCCATTTTATAGGCCTTACTTGAAAGATAGGGTCATTTGGAAGATCTGATCGAAAAAAGTAGAGATTTAAATGCAGCAAGTAAATAATTTCTAAGAGATACAAACAAGCTGGATAGATAATGTTGTTGTCAGATATTTTGATTAAAAAATATATTTTTTATAAAATGAAAATAAAGTATACTTATAATGAATATATTAATAATACAAATATTAAAATTTTTTTACTTTTATATTATTAATAATAGTGTTTAAATTATAATCAAAATTTATTATTTATTTATTTATGTTTACTAAAAAATATTATTTTTATCAATTTCTTTAATTTTTTATGATTATAAGTCAATTAAATAGTATAATTTAAGTATACCAGTAATAAAATATATTTTAAAAGTAGATATAATAATAATAATTGTACAAAAAATGGGGAAAAAATAAAGGGAAAAATAAAAATAAAAGTAACAAGAAAAGGTTGAGCAAGCTAGCAATTATACCGATCAAATCGCAACCATTTAAAAAAAAGATTTTCGACCACAGTAAGTCATTGATAAATCTAAAGAATAATTTTCTAAAGAAGAAAAAAAAATTTCGAAAACTCATAATGGACAATTAGACGAAAATATAAAATAAAATAGTGAACTCAGCTAAAATAAGAAGCAAAAGAAAAACAAGAATAAAAATAACAAAAGGAAAAGGGAGTAAGAAGATTCAGTTTAAAAAGAAGTATAAATTTAGAAAAAAGCTAAATAAAATACAGAAAATGCAATAAACTTAAATGAATAAGTGTAAGAATAAGAATAATAAATTAAGTATCCTTATGAGGTTGATGATGATGATCATTGCGAAACTCCATTTGAGGCTTATGTACATATAAAGCCTCTTTTGGATTAAATTGCTACTAATTTAGGAAAATCAAGTAAGGATTTATCTATATATGACCCCTATTACTGCCAAGGCCGAATGAGGGAGCATTTGAAAAAAATAGGATTTGAAAATGTTTACAATAAAAAAGAAGATTTTTACAAGGTTATAGAAAACAACGCTCTACCTTAATTTGATGTTTTAATAACAAATCCTCCCTATTCTGAAGAACATGTAAAGAGAATATATTAGAATTATTTTATTTTTATTGGGCAAATAATTTTAAAATTAATAAATAAAAAATGTATTTCAGATTTAAAAAATACTCACCTTTTGTGTTACTCAGAAAAAACCATGGTTCTTACTGGTTCCCAATTTCGTTTACACCAAGGACTGGTATTTGCAAACTTTAAAGAAGTCAGAGCCTTGGACAAAACCGTTTTATTTAACTCCTAACTAGAGGTACTTTTATTTGAAGGATGGAAAGCAGACATCCCCGTTTATATCATTTTGGTATAATTATTTGGGACAATAGTAGAATGATATCATTGAGTAGTGTAGACTTGTTTTAAAATTAAATTGCGAAATTGTTAAAAATTTGTAAAAGTTGCCACAAAATATGAAAGATTCGAATGATCCAACCAGAAAGAAATTAAGAAAAAACTAAAGAGAAGCCAAGAAAAAGAAGGTGTAACAACATTAATAGCATAGAAATTGAATAAATTGTAATTAATATTATTATCATTAGCCTAATATCAATTATTATCAGAGAAATTTAAATTAATATAAAAATGAATTTACTATATATTAAAGAATAACTTCATATCACTAATATTTAATTTTTCGGAGTGATTTCAAATGGCAACTCTATAATTTAAACTTGCGGTATTTATTTTTATTATTGTGAAATCTAATTTAAACTTTCATTAGTTTCATTGCCCGTTTTTGATTATTGTATTTATTGTTGCTGCTACTATTTTTTTGCTAACATTTCTTGTATGAATTTAATCCTGTCTTAGTTTACAAAATATTTGGCATTTTGTGAAAGAACTTATCTTATATGTTTAAATTTGCTAAATGTTTCAGAATTTACATCAATTTATTTTAATAAATCATTTTTTTAAAATTTTTCTGTTTATGTAAAGAATTCATGTTTAAATTTTTCCTTTTTAAGTACTTCACACTCTGCATAATTGCAGATTTCAAAAAATTTTTGTTCTGAAAAATTTGCTTTAAATGAGTCAGATTAAGGATAAGAATACAAATCAGTAAATGACTATATTTTTCCAAAACAACAAGTGCATATCAACAAGCTGGGCAATTCCTTTTATTATAAACATTTCTGTATGACAATATCAGTTAACCCTCCGCAGGCATGAAGTCCTATAGCAAAATCAAATTCTTCTTGAAAATTGAAAATATCACCTAAAAATTAAAAATATTTCTGGAAAAACCTAAAATGTTTTCTTTAAATATGATATACCTTCAATGACATTGATATTTTCTATTTTTAGAATTTTTTTTCTCAATTTGGCCTGATTAATAGTCATTTTTTTTAGATCTATTAAGGTAAATTTAATTTATGGGAAAAAGTAAGCTATAACAAAAGATAAATCTCCTCTTCCTCCAGCGAAATCTACAATATGCCTTACTTTCCTTTTTTATTATTCTTCTCTTTCTTATATTTTTTATTAAATAAGTTTGATATAAAATTCTATTTATCTTCGTTTTCTTCTCAAGTGGTCAATTTTGTAAGCAGCGCGCTTCTACATTAATACATTAAAATTAATATTTCAAATAAAATCGGTTTTAATTATAACTACCCATTCTTTTTTTTTCAAATGGTTATATAGAGAAAATGAGGAAAATTCTGGAACCAACATTTTTGGAATGGACATCCAATCAATTTTTGGAGTGAAATCCATTGGTAATTTTTGAATTTATAATGTTGCAGATTTCCCCTTTATAATTTCAGAATACAGTTCTTCCAAAACGTTGTCATGCGCTACAGAATGGTAAATTGTTTACATGTATTTATAAATATCCTTCAAATTCTCTAAAAATAACTCTAGCAAATTATTATTTTTAAAAATCTAATCTAGTATATCATATATGAATATTTTGTATACCTTATTTCATATTTAGTATATAAACAGCTGATTATTCTGAAATGTTTGTGATTTTAATAAATTTTTTGATATCAATTTCTTGGTTCCAGAATTTTTCAATAAACTTTTGGAAACTTTTTTGGGATTAGAAAACTATTTACATTTCATTTTTTTTGCAAAATTCTTTTTTTTGTTCTTCTGTTTTTAATTCTTTTAACTAATTCTAAAATTTTTTAGATTTTTGGTGATGATGATTATTCTGCTTCTGAAGCATCAAATTATCCTTTTTTCTATCAGCTGAATAGATAAATTAATTATCTTACTAATTTAGATTTGTCATTTTATCTTCCTCCTATATATTTTTGGAGTTTTCCAATTTTTAATCATGAGCTAACTTTTATTAGCAAAAATTGTCTTTTTTATTTTCTTATATTTTTTCCTACATAATTTATTATTCCAAAATTGTTTATGCTATGAAATAAATATATTAATTTTTATCTAATTTTAAATAAAAAAGTAGTACAAGATTAACATAAATAACTTTTGTTTGTATTTGCATATTATTTTATTTGCTTACTATAATTTTATACTATAATACACATATATAAATTATGATTATATAATTTGAAGAAAAATCATAGACAGTTGTAATTTTAGATTTTTTTGTTATTAATTACATATCATATTTTTCCATTTGTTTTGAAAAAAGAATTTGGAATATTTAGCGTTTCAATTATTTTTATATATTTATTCCATTACTTTATAAGCAAATTACTTAGTATTTATATTTTAATATAAATCAAATGCTTCCCCATATTATTAATCATTAAAGCACATAAATAAAAAGGGGAAAAATTAATAAATCACATGACTTTCGAAAATTATATATTTATTTTATATAATATAAATATTGAAAAAAACAAAGTAATTATAAACTTTAAATAAGTAAAACAAAAATAAAAAATAAATTTAAGTCTTAACATTATTATATCTAATTTAAATTAGCAAATAAAAATAATTTATCAATAATGAGTGAAGTTGACAATTCAGCCTCTCCTCTAAGAGTTAATGTAGATGATTCTCTGATTATTTTGTAAAATAGTTTGCATCTTATGCGTGATGAAAAAAGTGAATTAAACAAATTAACCAACCCAATGATCCCAAAAGATGGCGAAGTGATAGATATAGCGATAGAGGATGAAGTGATAATAAGCAGCCCGAGAAAGCCAGAAGGAAAAAAGAAATAATAGGATCAACGAATTGAGAAAAGAAAAAAATTGACACATAACAAATCTAATAAAAAGTCTGACATTAACATATAAACTGAGTAGTAATAATAATAATCCAGTTCATAAATAAACAAAATTGAAACCAAATAGCCAGTAAATGACTCTTAAAACACAGGATTATTTCTGCCTGAGCAAACCGAGTTAGAGTCTGTCATCTAGGAGGAAAAATCACCATCAAATAATACCACAATTATGAAAGGACTTGTTTAAAATAAAGTTAAAAAATAACCTTCTAGTAGTGAAAATGAAGAAGATGAAGAAGACTATTTCGATTAAAATTTGCAAGGATATTGCGAATAAAGTATTCAAAATCACGCCGGAATGGCTGCTTCTCCCAATTCCTAATTCAAAGCTAAACATACGCCATATTCAGTTCTTAAAAGTTCTTTATAATTTCAGTACTAAAATACACCGCAAATGAAGGGATAGAATAAGAAAATAAAATAAAGTATGCGACTAAGTCATAATACCTAGTAAATCATGGCTATTTAACATAAAAAAGAATAAGGAATTAAAAGAGCCATATTATATATTATTACTATTGGAAAATTATACAGATTTATAAGGAAATTACAGGAAAAATCTTCAATTTACCTACTAAAAAATATGTAAAAAAATCATTTTCATATTATCAACGATAAGTCCTATGAAAAACCTAACAAAAATATGGTGAAATTTGATCTGTCACGATTGGAAGTTTTCGATCCTCATGGGAAATTTTCTGTAACATGGAACATTTGCAAATTATTAATCATAATAATTTAAATATTTCTTATTCCTATGAGAGCAGCTTTTAAGGAAATATAAGTAAAATTACAATTAAATATATATGATGTATTATTTTTTTATTTTCTATTTATAAATAAATAATTAATTATAGGAAAAAGAATATACTTTTTAGGTGTTACATGACATTTTTCTGTTGAGCATAAGTATGCTAGATATAGCAATGACTTTCAATAAAGGTGTGTATAAGTAGGGATTTTTGATAAAGGACAGGAAGCAAATTAGTAAGCAGTATATTAAGACTGATTTGCCCATAGACTTTTTGGGAACATTTGCTTTTATTTTGAATATAATTACAAGCAAATACAACTAGTTCGGACTTTTGATATTTTTAGTAAGAATTAAACAGATTTCACGAATTGTTAACTATTTGGATAATATATTCTAAATGGAAGCAAAACATACTGCTATTTACCAGTTGAATAAATTGTTTTTAATCATTTTTTTTGTGGCGCATATATGTGGCGTTATCTTCTATACTGTAGCCAAAGTTGAGATGGATCACTACCAAGAAGAAAACACTTGGATTCAGTCAAAAGAATATTAGGATTTTGCGTGGAATAAGATTTATGTAGAATCCCTTTATTATGCTTTCATTACAATGGTTACGGTGGGATATGGTAAAAATAAAATTGATTTATTATTTTAATTTAAATCACACTTAATTAAGGAGATATATCCCCCACGACATACACAGAAAAATTGGTGGTCATTTTCCTTACTCTCATTAGTTGTGGTGTTTTTGCGTATTCTGTCAATACGATCGATATTATTGTGAGAGATAATCAGGAAAAGGACGCGAGAATTAAAATGAAAAAATTCAAAGTTTCCACCTATATGAGCAAGAGAAACATTTCCAAAGAAAAATAAATGAAAATTATTAAGGTGAAATAAATAAATAAGGAAATAAATTTATTTTTATTTTTTTTTTAAAATATTTTAGGCCTTGGAATACATAGACGAGTAAGAAGAGGAGGAAAATTTAGAAGGATATGAAATTTTAAAATCCATTTCTACGAATATCCAAGACAACATCCTGCTAGAATACTTTGGCAACGTGATACGGGATAGCAAACTGGCTTTGCATGGGAAGTACAGCAGAGAGTTTTTAGATGCCTTGACTCTGAAGGTGTAGGAATGCACCGTGGGTCCGGGAACGTAACTGTACACTCAGTGCGAATACGGAGGGTACTTCTACATTTTGATCGAGGGGAGCGTGGAGTTTAATTTTATTAATAAAAACAAAACGGATAGTTAAAACAAAATGTTTAAAGAATTGCGAGGCAAAAGCGAAATAATTTTTTCTGATTTTTACAAAGAAGAATTTCTCGACTTTTCTGTGAAAACGACCTCCGTGAGCCGACTTGTTTACTTCAGCAAATTTGATTTCCTAGAATAGGTGAAAAAGTTCCCGATAGATTACCAGAAGTTCTGCAATATCAGAGACTCGATTGTCCACAACTCAACAGCGCAAAACATAAGTTGCTATATTTGTAATAGCTATTGCCACTCCTCTGTAAATTGCCCCTACGTTCACCTTAATTTGTACAAACTAAAAATTATCGAGCAGCATCGCTCGACCCAGCCGAACACCAGGAAAAGATATTTGAGAAGACTGAAGTACACTTTAGCTGAAAATAATTACAATGCAAGAGGGTATCTATAATTGAATCAAAATAATAATGTTTGTTTATTAATTTAAAATATTTAGAATGCAGTTCTACATCAGGGGTGAGTTGATGAGATATCGCTAGTAATTGATTGAAGAACAGATAAATGAGATCGTGCCCTATAATTTGGATGATTTTGACATTGATTTTTTTTACAATCAGCCGAAATTGTAATTCATTGATCAGGATAACTATGTTTGTCATATTGAATGCAATGAAGAGGACGAGAATTTCTTCGAATTTGAATATGAAGAACTCGTAAGATACCACGAAGAGCAAGAGTTATTTTAGAAATAAGGAAGTGAAGTCTACTATAACAGAAATAACGATAAGAGAATGTCTATTCGACTGAAAAATAACTCACAAACTTCAATCAAGTCAATGGTATTGGGGAACAACGCAGGGGACGTATCAATAGATAGGGGATAAAGATCTCTAACTAATGAAGAAAGCAGTGAGTAGTCAAGTGACGACACTACTAGCAGAAATGATTTGAGCACCATTAAGTAGCCTCATTAGCAGTATGATACTTAGTCCTAACACTCGTAAAAGGGCACTTCATATCACCATAATTAGGGATTCGGAAATTTAGGAATATTGAACTAAAATAATAAGTAACCTGCTAATAGAAGTAATGAATCAGGGGGCCGAAAATAAACTATAACTTAACAAAAATAAACAATGTATACTTAAAAAATGAGGTAAAGTATCATGTACAACCCGGAACAAAAGTCAAAAGAGGCGTATAATAAATTATTGTGGCTTCAGAATAAAAAAAGAGCCGGTGTCACTCAAAATATGGCCATAAAGGTCTGTAACTCGTCCACTACTACTAATAATAATATAGGTAAACCAAAAGGAAACGGATTCATAGCATAAATTATTGGTCAGACTAATGTAAATGATTAAAAAGAATCCTTTTATAAAATGGGAACTTTAAAAAATATGAATTAAGGGGGCAGTAATTTAAATAATGGATAGAGCCATTTTTCTAATACAAATTCGCAAATTAACAATTTTATTAAGCTTAATTCGACACTAACTGACCAACAGTGTGTAAGACAGAAAACTCTTAGTCACACGAACTTCGATAACGCATAAATAAATAACTGTGGTGGGAACAACACAACCTACGGAAACAGCAACCGCAACATTCAGATGGATATTATTAATTCTTAAAATAATTATATGCCCAATCATCATAAAGGAAGTGTCTTTTAAGGCCAAGTTATTGATAAATAGTATTAGGAATAGTTATTGTAGTAAGAGTAAAATTAAATTGAAGCGAAGAGACTGTTCGGACCTGACATGGATAGAATGAAAAATTTCTAAGTTTATCAATAATTATTCAATTTCGAAGTACTTAAAACTTGGTGTGATGATATAAGGAATTAAGTACTGAAAATGAAATACCCTCATATATTGAAATAAGAAAAAGATAAAGGTAAAGATATTCTAAAAGAAAAAAAAAAGTTCTAAAAAAATGGAAAATCAATATAATATAATAGTATATCTCAGATAAACTAATTTTGAATTAAACATTTTATCATTTTATTTTTTTTATGGGAATATTTATGTTTAATAAAGTGGAATATAATTAAATGAAGAGTAATTATATATTTAGTTTATTTACTTATTTATTTTATTACAAAATTAATACATTTTTATTTAAAATAATATTTACTGATCGAAATATACATTAAATAATAAGGAATTCAGAAGTACAAATTATCGTTTCTTTACACTGTTTGTTGTGAATATTAAATTATATAATATTAAAAGGTAGTGAGAGTTTCCTTAATGGAAATTCAATATTTATATATTAATATTAATTTATTAAAATATATTAAAACATAATAATATTAAATAAAAACCACACAGTTTATTAAGAAATAATAACAAAATAAAAATTAAATAAATAATACAAAATGGATATAAGTCTCAATTCTTCGGGATACAATTTATACAGTAAATCTTAAATAGAAGACAAAGATATTTTAAATTTCTAAAATAGACTAATTTTATCTCCAACCAAAAGAAAGGAAGGAGAAAAAGATGATATACTATCCTATGACTGGGTGTCCTAACATGAAGCGAAACCATCATAGTTAAATCAAAATTAAACTGCGTCTCTCAACTTTAAAGATATCAACCATATCTCTGAACCTGATACTATAATAAATTTAAATCACAAAAATTCAGATAAATAAAACGAATAAAAACAGATATAACTACTAGATATTCCTAACATTAAAGAAGATAGCAAAAATATTATTACCTTTTTAAGATAGTTAGGTTAATTTTTCAATCTATAAATAAAGCGAAAGCAATGATTAAGACTCTTTAAATGCCACTTCTCCTAAATAGTCGATTTTTAAAAATAACTCTTTTCATGATAAAAAAAAGAAAAACCCCTTTTTCAATTCAGTTCTCACTAACAAATGTACTATTAAACCTTTTTTGCAATTAAATCTTTAAAAAATAAATTATTATAAATTTTAATTTTTATAGAATTTAATCATTCATTTGTAAATGAAAGTTCAAAAGATAACGAAAATATTACTAATCCTGATCAATTTCAAAATGAAAAATATAATTTTGCTATAGAATTTATAGGAAGGACCTTAGGAAAATCTCTTCGATTTAAAACCAAATTAAAATAATTCTCCAGAGCCTATTTATATAAAAAACTTAATAAAAATCAAACTAAGTTAATAGGTAAAAATTTCTTAAATAGAAAAAAAATAGATTTTTAAAAATTCTTAACTTTAATTAGGAGATATTACACATTTTAATGAAAGTGAGAATTTAATTTAAAATTTTGGGTCTTTTATAGGTAATAAAATACAGATAATAGATCCCCATTCAGTACTTTCAGTTTCTTGGAATATCGTAAAATTTTTAGTCATTTTGAGCTAATTAATGGCCATTCCTCTGAGATTGATATTCGATGAAATAAATGAAGAATATTAAATTTTATGGGTAATTGCTGATCTATTTGTTTGCTTCATAAGCATAACTGATATATTTTTAACTCTAAATATTGGAATATATGTAGAAGGAGCTATCAAAAAGGATAGAAATATCATTTTTAAGAAATATATGAAATCTCAATTTATTATAGATATAATGGGTAAATAAATAAATAAATAAATAAATAAATAAATAAATAAATAAATAAATAAATAANTAAATAAATAAATAAATAAATAAATAAATAAATAAATAAATAAATAAATAAATAACTAAATAAATAAATAAATAAATAAATAAATAAATAAATAAATAAATAAATAAATAACTAAATAAATAAATAAATAAATAAATAAATAAATAAATAAATAAATAAATAAATAACTAAATAAATAAATAAATAAATAAATAAATAAATAAATAAATAAATAAATAAATAACTAAATAAATAAATAAATAAATAAATAAATAAATAAATAAATAAATAAATAAATAACTAAATAAATAAATAAATAAATAAATAAATAAATAAATAAATAAATAAATAAATAAATAAATAAATAAATAAATAAATAAATAAATAAATAAACAAATAAATAATTTTTTTTAAATATGCAAAGAACTTGGGACAACAACAAAACTTATCAAATTTTAAAAACTATCGGAGAACATATTGGCAAATTAAAGTCCGCCACACAGAAGCAGTACCTTGAAATGGAGGAGGAGCAGCAATATTTGAACTCTAAAAGAAAGCACAAAAAAATTTTGGAAGACTTCTACGGGTTCGCAACGGATAAGTATTTGAGTATTCATTTAAAACTTATTATGCAAAAGTCTGAAAATGACAAACTCCTTTTGAACCTCACCGAAAATATTTTGAGTCTAATGGACTTCGACCTGAATCTCAAAAAAATCCATATATTCAAAATTTATAATTCAGAAGAAATTAGTTCGGAACAAATCATTTAAAAATGGATCAAAATAGACAAACCACACGGCGACGACTTAATTAAATTTTAGAGGAAACTAAATGCAGCTGGAAGTTTAGAGAGGCAGTTGGAAGAAGAGTAATAGAAAAACCAACAACAACTCGATGTATAGATATTATATTATATTATATAAATTTTTTATTATACCTTTATTGCATTAATTAATTAGAATTCTTTCGATTCCTCAAGCGATTCTCTTTCGTCTCACTCTTCCAATAATACTCCCTTTTCTTTCCCCACTTAGAATAAGTAAGATCAAATACTTGAGGTAATTTACATTTCTTTTAGTTTAATTTAATTTAATTTAATTTGATTACCCATCTTTATATTCTTTCCCTCATCAGAACTCTCCCAAGGGAGTAACATCCAGTGGAAGCAAAGGCAATGACCAGATAAAGAATTTTGAATTTTCCAACTAAGCGCTACTCCAAAGGAAGTAGGCCTTTACCAGATAATTAAGAACAAATAGTCTTAGATATTAGAACTTGGTGTAGTAAATATCTACAAAGTTTAATATAGTTGATATTGAGTAAGACCAACAAATGAGAGACGCAATAGGATAAAATGCTATAGCTACAGAATCCTTAAACCAAGAACATGTTTACAGAGTATTTATTTATTTTATATTTCCAAATTTCTTTTTTTTTTATTAGGGAAATTTATTTATCAAATATAGGTCGCATTTTTGAACGAAATTGTATTTGCCTAAAGACTAATAGAAAGCATAAAGTATGATATGATAGCCATAAGAGACTATCTGCATTTCAAAACAACCAAGGAAATAACTACTGAAATCAAAAATATAATAGATCCTATTTTGCAAAATAAAACTCCATAGGCGTGGAAATAGAAAGGATTTCTCACTCATACGAAGACTTTATTCGAATTTTTGTCTCTCTTTTTAAGTAATTTCATATTACTTTTTTTAGTATTTCCAATATCAACCTGAATAATAATAATATTATATTTTCCACAGTCAAATTTGAGCATCTGTAATTAGTCATCAAGAGAGACTGTATTCCCTTCCCAGTGATACCTTTATAAAAACTATTTGATCCGTTTGGGTTTATTCACGCTATGATTCACCAATATTGTCTAACAAATGAGGTAATCCTTTAAATTACAATAATTAAAATTATTTTTACAAAATTCCTTCCACACAAAGCTTGAGCTAAATGATATAAAAATTGTGCTAACCAAATCCAAGAAAATCGAAAATTACCAAAGCAAAGAAGACGGAGTCACAATAGGAGGACTCGTTTTGAGGGGGGCTTTACTTGACACTAAAAATTTCCACTTACTCGATCAAAAGCCCAGAGAACTTGAGTAGGAAATGCCAACCTTCAAAATGACAATTGTTGAAAAATAGAAGCACAAAAGAGGAGAATATTACGATACTAACAAGGTTTCAAATTTTAAAATTAAGAATATCATTCCTATAAAAACAAAATTTTATTATTTATAGCAATATGAGCCTAATATCCCCTTCGAGTTGGCTTCAGAAGAACAAAGGAGTGTAATTTAATATGATATGGAAAACGAGTTTTTCTTTTAATTAGCTAACCCCTTGGTATCATATGATTATGTGGACGAAACAGCAGCTAAATAGTAGAAAAAGATGGAAAACGAAACCTTTAAATAAAAGTCCCCTGCCTTCTCATAGCTACAATAATAAAAGAAAGTAATTTATAATCATATATATCTTTAATTTAACTTTAATTCCATCGTTTTCGTAGTCTAAAAATAAAGTAGAGGAAATTGATCTACTTAAAAGTGACGAAGAAAATGCTGGATTCACTTTTGCAGTAAGAATTCCAATAGTAAACCCTATAGCAAGTAGTCTGGATAGTTAATTTAACTCCAAGTTTTTCATTTACTTCTTTTCCAAATAACCATAGGAGTATTGGAAAAAGAAATAAGTAGAAATATATCTATAAAAAGAATATTGATATTCTAACTTATCACCATTATATTTCATGCATTATTTTGTTTATATCAAATAACTTCTATTTATAAGAATAATAATAAATAATATAAAGCATTTAAATTAGTATGGATTTATTAACTTCTAATATATTTATTTATGATACAAGTATAGTAATTATTATAATATATCTATCATTAATTTAATTTAATGTTTATATACTAGTATATAATTTTATAATTTATGAATTATAAAATTATAAAATACATTACACTTTAAATATTAAATTTTCAAATTATAAAATAAAATACATAATAAATTATTTTTAAAATAAACCAAAGGGAAAACGATGTATTCACATTTATTATATTAGATAAATAATTAAATGGTCTAAAGAAATTCTTTTTACTGGATTAAAATCTAAAGCTTTCTCAAGTATTTATTTAAGTGCTTAGTCTTAAATTGAACTCAAAATTTGTTTCAAAGGCTCCTCTCCTTTCGAAATTTAGTTAAGTCCCTATAACTGAAAGGGATGTAATAAAAGAGTAGCCTGTAATATACTAAGTCCTAGACTAAAAATATCACTAAGCATATAATCACAAACCATTTTATTTTCTTTTTCATGATTTTCATAGATATATCTTAATTCTGGACTCATATATAATAAAGACCCCTAAGCGTATGATATTGTATGGTTGTGAGTCATTCCTCCGCTGAATATGTCTTTTGAAATACCATAATCCGAAAGTTTAACATGGTCCGAATTCTCATACATAATGAGTATATTAGCGGGTTTTATGTCTCTGTGGTAAATTCCCAAAGAACGCAAGTGACGCATCGCTAGGGCACATTAGAGAAATATTTATTTCAGAGACGCCATTTCGAATTATTATTTTTGTGTTCTTTTTTTTTCGATTTCATCTTACAGGCTGGTATGCGCTAGTTCAAGAACAAGCATATAATGATAATTTTTTTAAAGCCCTTCTTCCTTTATCCAATGGTAATAATCTTTGATATTCATTACATTAGGATGAGGTTTAGATAATCTATTAAAGAAGAAATTAATTTAATTTTCAAAACAAACAAAAGAAGAATAATAATTTATTTGTTTTTTTTTTTTACTTTTTGTAAATATTAATTTCCTTTTCCAACATGCAGGCTTGATTTAAATCGGAAGCCATCATCTATTTTATTGCATAGAATTTATCATTTTCTTAGCTCTGCACTTTAAAAACTGTTCCATACCCCCCCTTCCCAATCTATTCAATTTTTTCCTAATTTGTAATGTAATCTTTGTGGAATTATAGCTCATTTTTATATTCATTCAGTTTATGTGTTATTTTCTATATGTACGAATCATGATCAACTATATCAGAACTATCTTAATTTCTGAATTGATCATTTTCATTTTCAGACCTTTTATAATTGTAAATAGTTTCCTAAGTGGGCTCCTTCGACATGTAAGATGCACGAGATGACAATGTACATTATTTTTCTGAAAAATTGTTTTCTATGCTGATGGAGTGAGTACTGTTTAGATTTTTTTCTATATGCGGATTTGTATTAAAACAGAAACTATCATATTGCTAAATATTTAATTAAGCCTCCTCTTTTTCATTATTTTTAGATTCTTATATTTCAGAGACATCATCTTTTTCATTATTTTTAGATTCTTATATTTCAGAGACATCATCTTTTATTGTTTTATTATCTAAAAATAAATACTTTTTTTATTTGTCTGCATTTTTTTTTATTATTTATATTGTTACCCTCTCTCTAATCAGCCAATTCAATACACTGTCCCTTCATTTATTTTCCTTATTTATATTTTTTATAGCATTTCCTTATGAAATATCCCACAATTCCCATAACTGTAGATATGAGTATACCAACAAATAAATAAATAATTTTTTTCATTCCATTATTATCATCTTCCTCATCCTCTTACTCACACATTTTCTTGTCTAAATCAAAATAATACCCAGTTTTACAATCACAGAAAGGCAACTATGTATTTTCATATTTGCATTCACTACAAATAATTGTTTCTAATTCTATATCCTATCCATAACTCACACACTTGTTACATTGTTCCCATTAATATTCTTCACATTCTACTTCTTTTATACACTACAGTTACTGGCTTGAATAAAAATTATGGTAAGGTTCTACACATTAAACACATGTAAGCTCTGTAGTTTAATGCTCTATTTCTAAAAGACGCTTGCAGTAAGGAATATCTAAAATGTAATATTTATTTTAAAAATATTTATTTTTTAATAATTAATTTTATATTTATTTTACAGGAATAGTAATAATTAGATAAAAACAACTCTTCGAAGCTTATATAACTAGTAGTAAATAAAAATCCCTGTCCATAGTGAGAAATAAACTATTAATTATTGCTTTAGGCAAATAACAAATTAGTTTCATCTATTTAATATTAAGAGATTTATATATCTTTTATTTTATATTTATCAAGTATGGCACAGTTTAAAAAATTAATGATATAAATTTCAGTTGTAAAGAAATAATTTGTAATATTATTAGAATTATCTTTTATTTCATGTGAGTAAGCTAATAACTATTTTTTTTTTTAAAATAACATTAATTATTTTAGAAATTACTATTAATTTAAATTTTAAATGATTACCAAAACTGAATAATTATCTAAATGTTCTAAATTAATATAAACATGTTATACGTCTTATTAGATATATATTTATTTCTCACACAATGATTAGAAATTATTATCGAAGGCGGCGATAATAACTTAATATTTACTATTTTAACTTGATTTTATATAACTAAATCCATAGGCTTATTTATTTTTAATTTAATTTCCTGTAAATTATTAAATAATTTCATCATTTTCTCCTTAAATTATAGTTTAAGATTACGAATTTTCATCTTCTATATTACATTATTGAAATATAATATTATCATAAAAAATTGAAAATATATAATTTATATGTTGCTTACTTATAAGGATTTTTATTATTTAATTATTTTCTTAATCTTGATGTAGTAGTAATGAATTTTCTTTTTAATACATTAAAATATTGCTAATTGGTAATACCTTAATTTCATCTTACTTCATTATATCATTGTATTATATTTCTTCACCCCTAAGTTTTATTTCATATATACCTATTTTATGAATATATATTTTTTTAGCAATTGATATTATAAAGCTATTAGTTACTTAAATTTTCACTTTATTATTCAGTATATAAGAAAATATAAATTATATTATTCTTTTATTTATTAAGTATCGCATGGAACATTTTACTTTATTACTATAATTCCTCAAAGTCTATATCTATTTCTTCTATAGTATCAACATCATTAATTTAAATGCCTAATTTAAAAAAAATTATTTTTTATTTTATATTATTTATTTTTTTAAGCTACCTTCATTACTAAACTAAAGGATTTTTATTTCTAATAATTCAGTTTCTTTATTTAATTACTAATATATAAGTACAAAGCTATCATATGTAAATGGTAAAATTTAATAATTTTCCATATAATTTATCATTTTTATATTTGTTATTTTGTGTATGCTCTTTTAATATTCTGAATCTAATATTTATTGAAATTAGAAATAAATTTATTATTTTATAATATTGTTATTGGTATTTACATAAATTTTAAGTAATATTTAAACAAATTTTCATGCTACTATCTTTTATACTTGATGCAATAAAAGTTCCATCTTCTAATATTATTTATTATTATATTTCTTATATGATTTCCAGTTTTTATTAGCTTATGGCTAAATGCTTTATTTAATCATTGGCAAAAATAGCAACTAGAAAAGATAGTAAAATCAATAACTTCATTTTTAGATTAAAATAACATGTCATATTGTAAAAATAAGAAATATATTAGATATTGCTATTATTCTATTAGCTATTTTAATTTCTCAGTTATTTGTTTATTTTTATTATATATTTTAATTATTGTTAAAATTATTTTAATGTTATAATATCCCAAATTACTTTTTTATTAAGGTAAAAAAAAACTTAAATTATAATCAGCTTATGGAGATAATTAAACAATATTTCTACATAACCTAATTACATTTTCTCCTTAAATATAAGTTAAATAATAATTAAATCCAATATATTACTACATAATAATACTTCTAAATACATTTAAAAACAAATTATTTTTAATCTAAAGTTTAATATTAAGCTAATTATCTGGTAAAATAATATTGTTAATATTTTAGAAGTTTACTAAAAGCAAAAGTAAAGTGTCTTTTTTCGTAAAAAATAATTAAAAATAAAATTATTATTGGAATATATTCAACTTAATGTTTTTATACATATTGAAAATACTCCCGTTCTTAAAATTGAACTATCAAATTATTAGCCATTTTTACAACTATAGATAATGAATTAAATTTTATATATTAAAATTTAAAATTAAATAAAAATGAAATAGATTGATGTAATTAAATATTTTATTATTTTAGCAATCAACTCAATCAGTGTTGTCCCAGTTGGGGTTGTTTTAAGGCATTTTGGGTCCTCCGGCAGGTTTAGCAATAATAATCTTTAAATATAGAAATGTTTAGGGTAAAATACCAAAAGAATTTTAAAATAACTTATTATAATTTATATACTTGATCGACTCTCAAAACTGTAATGGCAGCATCAGAAGCCAATTTAATAGCCCAGATTTTGGTTTATAAATGATCATAAATTTTAATATCTTCGATTTTTTTAATTTATCCGGTCTATTAATAAATAGCATTTAATGAAACATGTTTAATTAATAAGAATTTGTTATAATATTATAAAATTTACTTTAATGCAAATTCCGTGAGGACATTCGTTATTTGCTTTAATTAAATTGGGATATTATTCATTAGAATTGAGTCCTACGTTGTCAATTAAGATTCTGGGAATGATATCGAAACTTTTGGCAAATCTGTCGAAAGAGTATTGATTTAAATCAGTGAAAGTTTTGGCAGTTTTTTCTAATCTGGTGGCTAAGATGGTTTCGGAAGATCCGGCTCCAGGAACATATCTGGGGTCGTATAACATGGATCTTTTAAAGTTATTTAAAAATTAGAATTTGCATTTATTATAAATATTCAGTTTAGTTTAATAAAATTACCTGAAAATGTTGACTCCATCATCAATAGCTCTTTCAATATCATCAAGGTGGTTTTAAGTAGCTCCTCTCAAAACGATGGTAGATAATTTGCAGTCTTCAGTTTCTTTTTTAATGATGGTGACTTAGGTGGATCCGATTTCTTAAACGAATACTTCATCACAGTATCCAAGTTCTTCTTTGTTGGGGGCGGCAACGGCAGCCAAAGGAATAGCTCCTAAAGCTTTGCAAATTCTCTTCAATTCAAATTTAGACATAATTCTACAACACAGATATTTATTTAAATTGGTTTTTTTTGCTTTTAGAAAATTATTGATTAAATATACCTAACAATCATCATTTTGTATTTTTCAATGTAGTGGAGCATAATTTCACTAATAGATCCTCCGCAAATAATTAAATTGACTCCGGCATCAGCAATGGATTTGACAATTTTTTCAGCATATTCTTCTTCTGATTTACTATAATTTAATAATTCTTAGGCGTTTTAAATCAAAACAGTTCCTTTGGTGTCTCCTTATTGAGGGTCCAAGGGAGTTCCGTAACAGGCAACAACAGGTTTAGTAACTCTGGTAATAGATCCTTCAGCTCCTCTGTTGACAACCAAACCTGAAAATATTTAAATGTATGTTAGTTAGTTAATTTATTATAGTAATTTTGCTTTTGATTATAGTAGGAGTGTATATATATATTTAATAATAAATGCAATTTTACCTTAAAGAACGAAAGAGTCCATGTTGGAGGCTCCTAAAATTTTAGAAACTCTGATGTGTTCAATATCGAAGGATTTTTGGTTGACGGGTAAAGCTTTAATGCAAGCATCAGCAACTATGTCAGAGAAGAATTCTCCTGATCTAAATATTTAATGAAAAATTTTAACATTTTTTAAAATTACATGCTTGAAAATTGAGTTGTTATTATTTGAAAAATAATAATAATATATTTTTTTTTACAAGTTCAATTTTGAAGATAAGGCAGAGTTAATAGCTAATTTGACTTGAGTTTTATCTCTTATATCTTTAACTTAAAAGCATTCCAATCCTTCCAAAATTTCAATACAGGCCTTTTGAGCGATTTCATATCCGGAAATAATTTGGGAAGGGTGTAATCCTATTGTAATGATAGTGGTTATATAAATGGTGTTGAATTTTTGAATTTTTATTAGATTCGCATATTTGAAATTTTAAACTTTTTTAAAAATTTTTAAATAATTTTTGTTATTTGTGGTAAAAACTCTGTTCAAAATAATACATCTTTTCTTTCTTTTTTAATTCAAATATTGCGTTCATACATTATAAATATATATGGTTTAATTTACCCATTTTAATTAATTCTTCAGCTTGAGCTAATAATTCTCCAGCGAGTCCAATGACGAAGTTGGTGGCATCTCCGCATTCGGTTTCTTACATTTTAGCAGCCATGACAATCATTTTAGCGGCAGGGTGTTGAACTTCTAACTAAACAAATAAAATAAAAACGACATTAATAAATAAATTGTCAACTTGTTAAAAGATTATTCATCTCTATATTTTCATTTGCAATTATTAGCCTTATAGTAAGCTATGGTAATTGGGAGAACTCTTATTTTTTTCAGAATTTTTAAAAATTGCAAATGAAAAAAAAACAAAAAAACTTATGTGTATATACTTCTTTCATAATAGTGGCAGCGTCAGAAGTAACGAAAATTTTATCAATGTGATTAATAACCATTTTTTTCATTCCTATATATCAGTTTAATAAAATATGCATTCTTGATTAATTCATTTTTCATTTTAAATTTTATAAAATACCATTGGGTCCTAATGAAGTTTTGGTGAGTTTAGCTATTTCTTTGCAAGCATTGATATTTTTGAGTAAGGCTTCTTCAAGTCCAGAGTAATGTTTGTGCCCCTTAAAAATGAAGTTTAGTTAAATAGAGATACGATTAATCGTTTTTTATATTTATAATTTACTTCTTTGAGCATGGTGTTGATACCGTATTGAGTATTGAGAGACATTTTATTTTCAAATTTTGCTTTTATTGATTTTAATTATTTGTTTTTGTTTTTTTTAAGTATTTAATATATGTTATTTATTTTATAATTTTTTGTTTTATTATGTTTGTTTATTTTTTTTGATTACTTAACCCGAAACTTTAATTGCTTTAATTATTTAATTAATTAAAATAATTTATGTATTTTTTTTTTCTTCTTCTTCTTTTCGTGATTTAAAATATTTAAATTTACTTAAAGAAAAAAATAAAGATATTAAAGTTTTAAATTAGCCTGTGTAAGCAGAAAACAAGCAAGCTGTATAACTATTAATTAATTAAATATTATGTTTTTTAAAAGCATATTTAAAATTTTGAAAAACCACGAAATTTATTAAATTTTAATTACTAAAACTTTTTACAATTGTCTAATAATTAATTTAATAAAAATTTTCTTTACATTTTATTGGTTATTTACAAAATTATATTTTAAAGTATATACTTATTTTAAAAACATTGTATAGTTTTTCTTATTATTAAATAAAATAAAGAAAAAATGGTGAAGGGTAACAAATAATTATTAATAACTTTTAAATAGTAATTTAATATTTTTTTTTTTTTTTAAACTTGAGATATTAAATAAATTTTTAAAAACTTTAGTTAAATTAAAAGTTATAATTTATTAATATTCATGATATTTAAATATATAAAAATAAAGTATTATCATCAATTAAAAATGCAAGCGATTATTAAAGCCTTCAAACAAAAAGTTATTTTAATTCATATAAGAAATCAGCAAGCAGGCTCAAGCTCTAGAGAATACCTAAGAAGAGAAAATAAAATGTAAATTAAAAAATAAAATAAAGTTTCAAAAAAAAAGAATAAAATTACTAAATCATCAATTTTCAAAATCATTCTAACACATTCAGTAGATAAGGAAAGAGCAGATTGGGTAACTAAGGCAGGTTGTAAAACATTTTCTTCAGAAATATCATCGGTGACACTTCCTTTTTTGATAGAAATTCCTGCATATTTTTATCCTTTTTAGTGTTTATTTCTTAATTCAGTTACGACTTCGATGGGATTTAATCCGGCATTTTCGGCAAGAGTGTAAGGAATAACTTCTAAGGCATCAGCATAAGCTCTGAAAACCATAGAATCTACTCCTTATAAGGTTCTGGAATATTCAGATAATTTTTGAGAAATTTCAATTTCGGGGGCTCCTCCTCCTGGAACCAAACCTGTTAATAAAAATATTTGATTATTATTAATTACATCATTCAAAAATATGGTGATATTAAAAATAGAAAAAAAATAATATTACCTCTATTTTTAACGAGAGATCTGACAACACATAAGGCATCGTGTAAAGATCTTTCGGCTTCGTCTAAGACCTAAAAATATAAAAGAATTTTAAATTTTTAGAGAAAAAAATTATTATTTCTTATAATTAATATTTTTAATGAAATTTATTATAATTAATTAATTGTCCTGCCCCCTTAGTGTCTAGAACTCAATTATTTGAAAAACTAAACGTGGAAGGACAGTTGTTATTTATGTTCTTATATCGTCTATCTTAGATTAATTTAAGATAAATGAACGAAAGAACACGCACTATTTGGCCTTTTTTATATATACAAAATATTTCTATTTATAATTTTGTTTAAATTACGAGTTGGTTGGATCCTCTAACCAAAATAGAAACAGTTTTAGATTCATTGGGTACTCCGGTGATTTTGAAGACCAAAGAGTCATCATTTTATCTTTCTTCGGCACAGAGGTCAGCTTTTCCTAATTTGTCAGTGGTCAAATTATCAATGTGGGCGACGGGGATGGCTCCAGTGGTCTATTATTTATATTTGAATTAAAATATAGATAAATAGACAGGATATATAATGATGAAATTACTTTGCTAATAAATTCAACTTCTTCTCTTTCAATATCTTTAACAACCATGATTCCTTTTTTGGCCAAAAAGTGCAAAGATAAATCGTTGGTGGCGTCTCTTAAAATAGATTTTTAGATTAATAAGACATTGGCTCCGGAGGCGATGATTTTTTTGACTAATCCGGCAATATATTTTCTTTCTTCCTTCAAGATTCTGTCCATGGCGGTATAATCTTGAACAATAATTTAATTTTCCATATCGGTTTTGGGGGAACTCAAACAGAATTACAAAATGGCAATTTTGGCATTTTAAATTCTGGAGGGTCCTCCGGCAGAGTGAGAGGGTTTGTTGTTGGGGAACACAAGTCCTTCGACCATTTAGGTTTCCTCTATTTATTTAAGAAAAATGAATGTTTGATTTTTTTGGTTAAATGAAAAAAGCTCCAAAAAATGAGAAATTTACCTACGGTTCCTCCAACTTTTTTGGTGACTTTAATATCTCTCAAGTCAACGTTAGTACTTTGAGAATTGTTCATGATTTTTAATACGGAGTCTACGGCGATGGGGGAGAGTTCTTTAGAGTTGGTAGAAATAACTTTGGAGGATAATGAGGTGTTGACACATTCGATAAGTTTGTCTCTGTCATCCAAATCAATTTTTGTAGACATTCCTTCTAAAATTTCTTGAGCTTTTTATTCGGCTCTAATGAATCCTTCAGAAATAGTGGTGGGGTGGATTTGTCTTTCTAATAAAGTTTCGCAGGCTCCCAACAAAGAACCGGCCATAACAGCAACGGAGGTGGTTCCATCTCCAGCTTCAATATCTTGGGCTTTGGAGATTTCGACTAACTTTATAAAAATAAAACGATATTTAATTGATTTATTGATTAATTTTATTTGTTTAGATATGTTTTTTGGTTTTCTTAATTAAACTGCTCTTCCCATATGCAATAAAAAATATTATTTTTTGTTCAAATTTAAAAGATTTAAAACAGCATTGAATTATATGGTCAATTTGAATTAATTTATATAATCGATTGACTAGGTGCTTTTCATGCTTTAAAAAATGTGCTCTTTATTAAATTTAATTTTATTTATGGAAAACACCCAATCCATTTAGATATTTTTAAATTTAAAAATATTGAGTTAATAAAGATAATCAATTGATTGGTAGAAATTTTGATAAATCTTCGGCTTTTTTTAAAAATAAAAGAGTATCATTCAATTTTCTAATAAACGCAGCATCCAAATCTGGCTTTTTATTTAAGTGCAATTTAAATGGAAATAATTTTAATAGTTTTTGCACTTTTAGAGACAGTTTTTTCCGAATTTTTCCAGTTAAAAAATTTAAAAATTTTTAAAAAAATATGATGAGAAAATTACCATTTTAGCTGCAGGGTGTAAAACATCCATCTATTTAAGAATGGTAGCTCCATCATTAGTGATGAGAACTTATTTTTTTCCATCTTAAATCATTTTATCCATTCCTCTGGGACCCAAAGAAGTTCTGATAACATCAGCTATAGCTATTTGATTTAAAAAATGCGTGTTTAATTATCTGAATTTTTAAGAATTTTTAAAAATATTTGCAATTCAAGAGCGCAAGAAATTGTACCTTTGGCAGCAATAATGTTGGTAGACCTAATATCTTGGGTTCTTTCATTTCTTTATAATGTTTCCCCATTTTATTATTACTTTACGGCTCCTTTGGAAACGGGGGCTTTAGTAGCGGCGGCTTAAGCTTGACTCATTTTGTATTTTTATTTATGTTTTTTGTTGTATTATTTATTTATTTATAAATTAGTTTGTTTTTTTCTTCTTTTAATTAATTGAAAAGAGGGTTTTGTTTTTGTTTTTTTAATAATTTATTTTTTTTTGATTAACTTTTGTTTTTTAAATTTTTTATTTGCTAATGCTTACTTACTTAAATATTTTACATAATTTAATTAATTTCTTAATTGCTTATTATTAATTATTATTAGCGAAAATTCTCTAAAAATTTTTATTTATTAAGAAAAAATTACAATTTTAAATAAATATATATACTTTAAAAAGATATTAATGTTATTTCTCTGCTTTGCGATTCTTTATTAATTTTTTAATATTTTGTTTTTAATATTTAATTTAAATGAGATATATGAATAATAAAAAATTAACAACATAAATTATATAAAACTAATCCAAAATTTAAATTATTATAATGAATTATTATATAATAAATAAATTATATAATATTTTTTTTTTTGTCTATTTTTATTTTTTTCACAGAAAGTTTGCAGAACTTTAAATTCTTGAGAGTAACTAAAGTTTGGCTTTATTAATATTATTTTTTTTGACCTATCAAGATTAAAGAGTTATTAATAATTTGATTAATAAACTTGGAACCAGAATAATTAAATTACCAGAAAGTATTATTGGTGCTGCTTTTTTAAAACCTTTCGCATATCTGATTTAGAACGACTTCTATTTAATGGTAACTTTTAATTATTTTCTTTAGTCTTTGTCATCATAGTCTCAATTTAGTTTTTATTATTATTTTGTTAATTTTAAGAGATTTTAGGAATGATATTACAGTATTATATTTGATCTAAATTTTCATCTTATATCATTTCTTACTGTTATTAATTTTAATGTGAAATTGTTTGACTTCTAAAATGTTTATTGACTAAAATATTTTACTCCTGTGATATTTTTTTAATTTAATTCTTAATATTTTACTCTTCTTTTAATATATTGTTATGGGATTCATATGGCATCCAATCAGAATTTTTGTTGTTATAACTTGTGGTTTTGGAAATTCTTTTCGGAGTAGTTAGCAGGTCAATACTTTACCTTATTTTAACATTAATAAATGACTGAGAATGATCTCTTTCTATTGGGGAAAAATCCCTATCTATTCTGTTATTTTAAGTTTAATAAAAAATAGGAATTTTCTCTTCTTGGTCTTAGTTTGAAACAATCAGATTATCGTTAATTTTGGAAATAAAAACGTCTTTGTTATTTTAAGAAATTTATTCTTAAGTGTATTTCGAATAACTGAATTTCGTTTGTTTTTTAAATTCTTCTGCCAATTTATATTCCTAACACTCAGCTTTTGATATTTTCCGGTTAAGTAGCAACACATCTCCCACTTTTATCATATTTTTTTTATTAGGCGAAATTATTTTTTATTACTATTACTACCATATTTCCGAATCTTCCACTCCAACCTATTTTTAATCCTGACAGTCTACAAGAGAAAACAATTTAACACTAGATGAGTTTTTCTTTGGAAAGACGCTCCTTTTCTTAGCAGTTTGATTTTAGAAGGGAATTAAATTGAAATCATTAAAGGTTTTTAATTTATTTAAAAATTTATCGCTAATGTTCTTTTGACCTGAGTTTATTTAAAGTCCCTAAACCTAATCATGCTAATCCTCCTAAATTTATTTTTTTTCACGCTAATTTATATAAGAGGTATACACTCTGCTTATTCCGTGGGAAGTGTTGATCTATCTAACGGGAGATATGTTTTTAGTTTATATTTGTTCTAAATCTATCTAATTTTGAGATTTTACTTTATTTTATTTTCTCTATTCCGCTGTTATTGGGCGGCAAAAAATATTCCTTTTTTCTAAAAATTACATCTCCTCCACTTCTTACTAGTAATTATTTAGGTGATAAAATTTATTGTAATAAGGAACCTAATCATGTTTTATAGCAGATAACTTCATATAATTTTTCTGTTAATTTTGCTAGCAATTAATGTCAGCGCCTGAACTTCGATGTAAATGTGAACTCGAACTGCTTTTATTGACTTAATTTGCAAGAATCAACTTGGTGTGCTCTTTCAGCAACTGGTTCTATCCCCCAGATCCTTTTAAAATTTTTAGCTAAATATGTTTTCTGTTTATTTATTAATCACTAGAGCCAGCAGAAGCTTTCAGAAGATCTAAAACTAAATCAGATGTGGATGTGAGTTACTGTTTTTCTGCTTTCCTTTTCACATTTTGCATTTTTTCTGCAAAAGTTTAAGGAATTTAAGTTATTGATCTCTAATGTTTTATTTTCATAAGCAAGCTTACTTGATTAATTATTTTATTACTCTAATATTAGTTCTATATATAATCTACCATTTGAACAAAATATATAAAATAAATAAAATGTGAATAAAATTATTGAGACTTATGAATAATAATTATATTCCTTTTTATTTCCCATATAAAATTAATAAAAATTATTTATAATAAAAAAATTTTTTTTTTATAATTAATTACTTGATTATTGTCAATTGAAGTATTGAATAAATTTATTATTATGTTTTTTAGATTTTTAAAAGATATATTATTATTAAGAATTTCCAGTAATAAATACTTTTAATATTAAATTTAATTAAAAGTATAGGTTTTATGTATATTTCAGAGCCTTTTTATTATTAATTATTAAATATTCAATAGGCTGGCTTTAATAAACTTAATTATTAAAAGAAATAAAAAACAAAAATATTAAATTTGAGATTAAATAAATAATATCATGGAAAATTTGGCCAATACATTGCATAAATATAGCTTAAAAATAAATAATAAGGCCTTAAATAAGGAATTTGACAAAATAAATGGAGACTAGTTTTGCTATTTTTTTAGAAGATATTTAAGTGCAATACTATTGACAATAATTACTTCGACAATAAAAGAAATAGCATTTGATAAAGAATATTCGCTGGAACGTGTGATACTAAACATTATAGTGACAATTCCCATTCTTATATTGATGTTCCTCACTTATTTCATATAGCCTTATATTTAGTATGTTATAGGAGTCATGATTTTAGGATAAAACTTCAGTTATTATATAATAAAATTTCAGTCAGATTAGTTAGATAGTATAACAGAATCAGCAATTTTAATAAGTGTGATAATTCAATTAAAATATGTATCTAGGGGATCAAATTTTGTCTTTAAAAGTATAATTTTATTTTCTAGTTTTTGCTTTATTTCAATTTCAGCGCTTAAAAATTACTATCAAGGACATTTTTATATGTTTATTCTCGTCCTTTTTTATTTATATACCATTTATTTGGACGATAGATGTTTAAAGGAGAATTTTTTATTGAAAAAGCAATTGCATTTCCTAAAAAAAGAACACGAGATATTTATTAATGAAGTTCATTAAAATCCTGTCATAAAAATGCAGTACATTGGTAAAAAGGAAGAAAAAGTATTCAAATTTTGGAACTAATCAGTTGAAAATATCATGGGAACTTAACTTTAAAAAAAAAATTCTTTACAAAAAAATAAAAATTATGATACAAGCTATACAGATGAAACTTTAAAAAATTGGCTATCTAAATTCTTTATGTTTTAGAAAAAATCTCATAATGGCGCTGTTTCACAGTCGATTCATAATAGTTTATATTCTTTCATACTAAAAAAACTAAACAATCTATATTTATAACAGATGGAAAGCAATAAAAACGGGTCAAATAAAAAGAAAAACAGTAAATAGAAAATAAAAATTACTAAGTAATTATCAGATTCTAAAAATAGTGAATCTTAATTGTAGTAAAGTAAGCACTATAACTTTAACTTTCAAAAAATAGTTTTTATTATTATATATTAACTTATTTTCTATAAAAATAATTGTTAGGTGATAAACCAACTAGCAATAGTTAAACGGTAAATAATAGCAACAAGAACTTTGTATACAAAAAAATTGAAGAAAAGGTTTTGAATAAAAATAAAGACTAGTCTTTAGAATACAATTGCATTTTAATATTTTAAGAGACAACTTTCAATCATTTTCAAGTAATTATAGTGCTTAATTAAATTAATCAAGACTTATTCACACAAGAATCGAATAATTCATCAAAGGATTTTCGGAATTCCTTTGAAGCTATAAATAATAGATAAATTATAAGTTTAACTAAATTGGAACACAATATAGATACGCAAGAACATCTATAGCTAATGCTTTACTAAACGATGTATCTTAATCAAATCGGCTACACTTACTTCCAAAGAGAATTAATGGGAGTTAATTCTAAATATTATAATTACATTTTTGCGATTCGGGAGTTTTCGATCCAAGATTATTTGAAAAAGATTTTCTAGTTTTCTCAAATTAAACTAAATTTTGAATAAATAGAAGAAGGATATGAAGAAGAAATCAAAGAAAATAGTGGTACCAATGGTGCTCATGGAGATTTTAAAATAACAACATTTTAGTCTATTTTAGGGACTTGCTTTCTTTTCATTGCTAAATACATTATTAACAGAAGTTAATAAAAACCCAAATAAACGACTCCAAGTTTACATTTTAGTTCATTTTAATTATCGTAATTTTCTGATAGTATTGTCAATAGCTAGTAAGCCGAAAAATCTCAATAGAAAAATAAGATTAATTTGAAAATAAGATTTAAACTTATTAAGGATTAAGTAGAAAATGAAAATCCCAAATTATGCTATACTTCTTTTAATCCTTAAAAAATTGAGATTGTGATATCATATGATGATTTCGATGAAAGTGATCAAGTAAATAATCTGTTTCAAAAAAAACAAAATTCATAGGATACTGACTTGCTCATTTCATAGCTAATGTTAAAATAAATTGGCCCTACAGATACGCTTATATAGGAAAGTGCACAGAATATAAATACTCTAACACCTTAAAAAGTGATAAAATTCCAAGTTTATGGAGATATAAATCAAATCAAATAGGTATTTCCTTCAACTCCAGGAGGAGGCAGGAATTTAAAAAAACTAAGAAATTCTCCTTCTCTTTTGAAATACCGGTAAAGTAGTATTTATTCTAGTTTTTCTACAGGAAACAAAATGGTTAGTGTTCAAAATAACTGTCTAGAATACGATAAAAAAAAAGATACTTGTATTGATATCCCTATTGAGCCTCAAATTAATTAAATAATTGATTCTATTATATCCCCAAGAATTGAAGATGAACAATAATAGTTTTTTGGGTGAAAAAAAATTAAATCCCTTATACAAAATTTAAAAAAAAAAAATATATCTTTAATATAATTATTATAAATTAAATATATAAATGTAAAAAATCATTTTAAATTGATTATATATATATACTATTTTAAGGGCTATTGTTATTTTTTGTTTCCCTTTAAAGTGTATAAAAATAGGCAGAAATTTATTAACCTTTTAGTTTTTTATAGCTTTTGGGAATTCAGATATAATATTCAGAATATCATTAATGAAAATACCATTTTTATATAAAATATATAAAAAAAAATACTAAAAAAATATTCTAAATACATTATTTTAATGGTAAAACAAAAGAAAGATAGAAATATTTCAAATAAACCAAGTTCCAAATAAACCAATAAAAAATTAAGCACACATAAAAAGTCAATTAATGAAAGCTGCAATGTAATTCAAACAAGAAGGGTTAGAAAAACCAAAAGTATAGAAGAAGTATAGAAAGCTGCAAAATTATATTTAGAAAGAGCAAAATAGTAGGAAATCTAATTATAAGAATAATAAAAATTGAATAGAAAATAAGAATAAAAGAAAATAACCCCCTCATTTACTTTTGGGGCGGAAGAAACAGAAGATATAGAAAATAATTTAAAAATATTGGCTTAAAATTAGCAGCATATTTAGGGAAAAAATGATTTTAATTTTTCAATGATAGCAGAAGAGGAGAGTTAATAGTATAATAATAACAAAAATTCTTAAAAAAGAGCAAAAAGTAAATAAAAACATAATGGGGAAATTGAAAATTAGTCTAAATTATTGTTGTAATAATAGTAAAATGAACAAATCTTAGAAGAATAAAATCAATTAATTCAATGTAAACCGTAAAGTATGGAAAATAAGTAAACTAAAAAAAAGAAATATAATAAATAATCTCAAAAAAAAAAGAATTAGCAAATTGCATAAATCAGAAAAACAATGAGTTTTGGAAGTTCTCCCCAACATGAAAGTACCAGTCCAATTAGTAAAACCCAAATATACAATTCCCCTAGTTTTTCTTTAATTCCTAATGGGTGTGGCTCACAGCAAGAACTAAACTTTTTTTAATAGAGTAACAAAGAAGAAAACTATGATTTAAATAATAATAATAAAATAAATAAATATAAAAGTTTAACAGTTAAATCAGAGTGTAAAATTAGAAAAACAAGAAGTTCTTATTTGCAAGAATGTTCTCCAGAATTGTTATCCCCGAATTTCGGAGCAAATATTAAAAAAAAGGCGAAATTTTGAATTTAGAAAGAATAAGTTAATTTAATTATTTGTTAGTTTTTACTTAATTTAATTTTGTATAAATATATTATTTATATATATATAATTCTTTATTAAAATAGTTTATATTTAAAGATAGTAATATATATATTTTGATATCATATATATAAAATTTGACTATTCATTAAATATCAAGAAGTTTTTTGTAAACATGAAGGCAGATAAAGGCGTCCATAGCTGCATAGTGTAATTGAGCCTTTCTAAGGGGCCTTACCATCCAATTCGAAAATTGTTCGCATTTCGAAATTGGTTTCTCTTCAACTATTTTCACTAAGTCATTTAAGCTATTAAACTCTTAATCTTATAGTTTTAACTTTCCGAGTGTTTAAAGATCAATAGTTTAACATTTTTGAATGTGCATTTTTTAAACTTATTTTTAAAATTATTGCTTTTATTTCTAATTTTATGGCTTGCTTTCATCTTTCTTTATTTAGTTTTAAATTTCTTCTTCAGAAAATCTCTCAGCCATTTTAAAAAATCGTTTAAGTTTGTCAACATCATTATTCACTCCAAATCCTAAAAAGATTATTATAAATTATAGTGAGTTTGTTTTATCAGCTAAAAAATATATATTTATCATTTACCAACAATCTAATTTTTAGGATCATTAAAGAAATTGTATAAAAAACCTTTGAAGAGTCTATGTTTTTTGAGATCATAAACATCGAAAATATATACAAAATTAAAAGTTGCAATTTAAAGAATTTCTACATCTTCTATTTGCTAATCAGAAACTAAATTAGCTGCATTGTGTTCCCATTCAGCATCGATTCCGAAAATAGTTTCCTTTTGCAAATGTTAAATTGCAGTTTGAAGATCAATAATTGAATCCGTTGTCGTAAATTAGTTGATATCTATTTTAACTTTAATAGATTATACCGGCTCTAAGAATTTTGAATCAAAAAATTAAACATTAACTTTAAAATCTGTCATAATATTTAAGTAAGTTCCAATTGGTTTTTTTTTAATATTTTCTTCTGTTGCTCTAAAGCAATCTGAAGCAAAAATCATATTTTTATGGCTTTCTAGACATTTTTAGTATTCCTAATGTATATCTTTTTCATTATTTTGCGGAAATTAAAACAACTATAAATCAATTTCATTTCTTACACAGAGAATGTATGCTATATCATACTTTTACTTTTAAATGTATATATCTATAACTTTGATCATGTATGAAATGTTATCCTTGAAAATTTCTTCAACCTTTTCCCAGGAGTTTTCTTTTATAATTTTTATAATTTTATTCGTGGGTTTTTTACTTTTGGGCAGATGTTTCGTGATTTTTTTTAAAACTGGAAATTACTCTACATCAATCTCATATATGCTTATAATGTTAAGGCCTGGTTTTGTTAATTATTAAATAAAATTAGGCAAGAATTGTAAATTATTTAAAAAAGTAAATTACAGATATTTATTCTTTATTTTTTGGGTAGATCACTATTTTCAGAGTCTAAAAAAGGATGCTTTTCAAGCAATAAATGAATAAGTTAAACATATTCATCCTTTTTTAATTTTAAAGCGTTTTATTGCAACATGTTTTGCAAATCTTCTGGGGAATTTACGAATAATTCAGTTACTTGGTCTCTATATTCGATGAATTCTTCCTATTTCATTTTCAATTTTTTAAATTCTTCTAATTTTTCAAAATCACTATGCTCAATTCCGAATTTCGTGCAAAATTCTTCCGCAATGTCCATCCTCTTGTTTACAAGGAGAGCCTCAATAAACGATTTTACAAAATTTTTGTCAAAGTTCGTCGACGTAAGCAATTTCATGGCGAAGCCCTTTTTAATACTAATAGCGGCTTCTTTGAGTTTTTCTAAATACAGTTCTTTTACTTCGAGACCCTCAACTTTAATTTTTTTCATAATGACGGCAGTTTGGTAGAGGGGCGAGTAGAAATCGATTGCTGACAAAGATATCGTGTACCTAAGTACATCTAGTATGGTTTATTCGTCATACTTGGCCCGAATATTTTCCGCGTCCTGGATTTGGCAAGTGAAAAAATGCTTTCTCAGTCTGTTGAGTTTCTCTTCTTCCGCATTCTTAGGAATAATCTCCCTGATTTCCTTTAACACAATAGGATAAAATAAGTAAGTATATAGGTAAAAGGCAATATATAATATTTATATAAATTTAAACATATATTTATTTATTAAATACTGTATTGGAGTCGTCTTCTCCTCCCACATGATTATTGCTCTATTCACTCATTTCGAAGTGTTTTTCCATTCTTTACTACGATAATGTTTGCTATTTTTGATCAGCTTACTTTACCATATCCTAATAAATAAAAGCCTAATCTTTTAATATATAAGAAGCTATTTTTAGCAATTTTTTGTCATCGAAAGCTGTTATTTATTTTTGGAAAAAAAGAATTTTAGCCATTTCATGAGCGTTCAATTAAAATAATTTGTAAATTTTTTAAAGATATTTTTAGCTCTAATATTTTCTGTTTTGAAAGGAAAATTTAAATTTTTAAAAGTCTAGTTTTGCTTTATTTAGCTCAAGATAAATTAGAAAAGCATCTATAAACCAATTTCGAGGAAAAAGCTATTCAAACTCAATAAATTTTTCCAAAATCAATCCGATGTTATTTAGTACTGCTTCCAATATGTCCATATTTCCAAAATAAATTTCAATTATGACCAACATTTATGTAACACTCGGGCAATCTTTTTTTGTAATTTTGTCAAACATAATTATACCCTTATTAAACTCAGGAATGCTTATCTGCTTTTCTGATTGAAAAATTTTGTACAACACACCTGTTCCCTGACCTTGTTCTTTTGGGAATATTAAGTATTTTAAGTTCGTATTCGTTAATAAGTAATATAGATTGCTTTTCTAAATATTATAATCATTTTCTTTAAATGAAAACTCCTAGGCTATATCACTATCCATTAACTCCACTGACTCTTATATATGATTTGACGCTACGTTTTAAGAATTTGATTTATTTTCTTAACTAATATTTTCCATTTATTATTACTTTGAAAAAGTTATTATTTATTACTCCTAATAATATATTATAATAGGTAATAATTAGTTTAATTTAAAATAAAATAAAATATTATTCTATAATTCTTTTATATTAATCTTTTAATTTTATTATGAGTTAGTGAGTAAACAAATTAATTATTAATACTATTATATTTACCAAATAAAAATTAAAAATTTCATTTTAAGTTCATTTAATTCAAATGGTATTTCCCTAATCGTTCAAATATGACCCTTAAATATAGTGTGCAGGAGGGAAAAATAGAGGATTGTACCACCCCTTTTCTCTGTAAATTCTTTCAATAAAACTGAGAACAATAAATAAACCAAGGAACAAACTCATATAGGCCATTCTAATTAAAATTTCAGAACTTACTATTTCATGTAGTTTATTGATTATAATGAACAGAATTGCTGCAAATCCTATGCTAGCGGACATAATATAACCTTCAATTCCATATTGCATTCTTTGTTATTTTGAATACCATTCATTTCCGTGGAATCTAACAATATTAAATTTATATTAATTTATGTATTGCCTAAATTAATATATATTTATTAATTACAAAGGAGTATCATTTAAAACATTGTAAACGATTCCAGAGCAGCAGACAACATAGATAATCTAAAGATTAATTATTTAAGCCATTGAAATGTAATTTTATTTTTAATATAAAAATGTATTTTTCTTACGAAAGAACCAACAAACCAAAATTTAGGAGATAATATCAAAGCTTAGCAATAGAAAAATAAGAAAGCTATAAATGCTACAGCTGAAACCATAGCAAAAATATTGGTCAATCTATCGGAAAGAGGAACAATATATTCAATGTTAAGCTCAAGTCTTTTATTAACATAATCCAAAATTTTTTGAGCTTAAACATGTCCATCTGTTTAAGTAATATGCCATTTATTAGGTTTTAATATTTCTCTTCTTTCTAATTTATTTGCGGTAGCAGTATTAGGTAGAGAAACCATAATATCAGGGACGCTTTAAAATTCAAGTTCTATTCAAAATATGTAAATATCAATGAATACATAAATTTAACAAATTCATTTAATTTTTAATACCAATAAACATCTCTCTCATCGACTCATTATATTAAATTCTGGTGAAAAAAACAGGTCTTCTAACTTCTTCATCATCTGTTTTTTTCTCTGTAAGGTGACCATTGGCTTCATAAAATCCTGCTACTTTCGCATATTCATTTTCCATTTGGTCACACCAATTACAATTTCCTGCAGTGAAGAAAACAACTATATCATACTATCTGGGGAATTAATATACATATTTATCAAACATAGCTGCTGTTTTTATGTTAATAAGTCCATTTTCTGATTCATTTGCTAATTCCTAGAGTTTTTTAATCTTTTATTCATTCAAATTCGCTTATTAAGTTGTCATTTCTAATCCGAAAAGACAATTTAAATTTAAAATCAACACAAATATGGCTAAGGTTAGTTATGCTACTTTCATTTATTATTACTAAAAAGCTTTATTTTATTTTCAAAAATATATGTGTTTATTTGGATTTATTGTTTTATTGATAATAACACTTACTTAAATTAAAATAATAATATTAATATATTACATTTTATGCATGATATATTAAAAACTGTAATATGTGTAGCAATCATAAAGCATGATTTATGAAATTAAGTTGAAATATATTTTGATATATTGAATATAATAATTACGTATAATATTAAACAATTAATAATAAAATAATTATTTTCTAATCATAATTTTGATATAAAAAATTTAATTATATTTTATTTCATTGTTAATTATCATCTTCAGTAATCCATTCTTCTCTTTAAATTTATTCAAAAAAAACTTTATTGCATATAATAAATTCACTATAAAATAGATATGAATATTAATAAATAATTAAATTTAAAAATTATTTTCCTGTATATTTATAATTAAAAATTACTCATCATTTCTATATCCGGGACATCTGTACATACCATTTTTATAATCAAATTTTAATTTTCCTCCATAACATTATTAGCATCTTGGAATCTTACCTAAAACATATCCGTCTGCAACCTAAATAAAAATATATCATTTTATAATAAATTAATTTATTCTATATGGTAAGAACAATTAAAATTAATTTCAATTACTCTGGCAACTAATTCATTTTTTAAACCACTGATGATCTGGTCATTCAGTCTCAAAATATCTTACAGTTATTTTTTGGTTTTTTGTTGAAATAAAACTACCTTGTACATATAATCATCATACTATTATTAAGTGTATCCTTTAATCCATAAATAAGGATTGAGATTTTTTATTTTTTATATTTCCTCCTGGATATAGGTATCATCGATAACAATTTTTTATTTCTTACTTGAATGTTTTTTGTTAGCTAGTTATTAATCCCAATGAGCTTGGACATGTTGTTTATTTTCAGAACTAAGCATTTCAAATCCCTACAAATAAAAATTATAATTAAAAAACCCCATAGATTATTAAAGCTACTGTATTTACATCAATTAAGTTAAATTCTTCACAATTTTTGCGGATTTTAAAGCAGGTTAAGCAACATCTTGATCTAATTTTTTATCTTTCCTCAGAGAAAATTTTTAATAAGATAGTATCAGTCTCTATTTATTTTTTGCACACATAGCACTTATAGTTGGCTTTTTAAGATTTTTCAACTTTTAATAATGTCATTTTTTTTTTTATTTATTTTTTTTTAATGTTTTAAACGATTAAGTTTTTAATTTTTTTTGTGTTTATAAAATAAATTACTATGCTTTTATTGTTTTAAAATAGTGGCTCTAAAAAAGAAAATTCTTTTATCCTTATACAATCAATATTAACAATTTCAAGAGAATTAAAATCAAGTTTATATATGAAGTAAAAATTAAAAATCAAATACGTATTATTTACATATTATTATCAAAGTCTTTGTTAATTCTTTGTCTTTTATTATGCTATTAACTATATTATCAGAAAAAAGTATTTTCTAAAGCATAATAATTCATTTAATCTATGTTTTATAAATTACCTTAGTTATATTTTTTTCGGCTTTTAAAGTTATTTTACTATATAATGTATAATAATAGAATATAAAAATTAAAATAAATTAATTATTATATAGGAGTTGTTTGCGATTATTTTTATAATATTATATTTGTTTATAGAAATGAGGAAATTACTTATATTCTATTTATTTTTAAAATATTATAAAATTCAATGAAAATGCATAATATATCATTTATTATAAGAATCTTTATATATTTATATGAATTCTAATAATATATTTTAAAATATAATAAAATATATAAAAAAGCATATTTTATTCTTCAATAAAAGATAGGCATTATCATAATTATATTACATTATTTGTGCCTACTAAAACGGATAATATATATAAATTATTAATTAAATTCCACATTCCTTTTATTTAAGAAGGCTTTCATAAATAAAAACAACTTTTATAATAATAAAAAGTTATTATGAATCAATACTTAGCAATTTTAGATTCACATATATCTATCTATCCAAATACTCTATAAAAAATAGCAAATATTAATGTTGAAAGAGAATAATGTAAATTACTGGGTCCATTTGGAATTTTTGTTTAATGTGTTTTGGGAATATTTTGTTTTTCAACACTCATGCTAAAACAACTGTCTAAGAAGCACAGAAGACCTTGGAAAATTTGGTCTATGGATACATCAAAATAAGCAATAGGATCATTTTACATGCATATGATTAACGTAATATTTAGTTAATATATGTTAAAATCTGCAATTTTATAAGAAAAAATAGAAGAATAAAGAAATAACGATTCTTCTACAGAATTTTTGCAATAAAAATAAAAATCTTATATTTCTTTAATGCCCACACTGGTTCAATTGTAAACACTGTCAGAATAAAATGCATGCAGCTGGTATTTGGTCAATTATTTAATGGATGTCATATTTTGTACACTATTAAACTTCCTTTTTGTTTAATTACTCATAAATGTGACTAAAAATAATTAAAAATTAAAATTCAATCCTGGAAATTATGGAATAAACACAAGTTTTTCTGAATATGCATACCAACTAATAATGTGGATTATGATCATTTCTATTGATAAATCAATAATGATGCAAATAGTAATGAAACTTCAGAACTAATTGAGCGTTGTTGGTGAGTTTTTACTTAAAAATATTCATGATTACCCACACATAGAACTCGTGGTAGTAATGGTTATCATACCATCTATTTTTAATTCAATTTGCTTTTGGATAACTGATAATTTCTTAAGAGCCAAAAATAAATCTTCAGATAAATCATTTCTAGAAAAAGAAGATTTTGATAGCTAAGATGGTAAAGAAGGCAAACTGTAAATAGAAAGTAATAATAATAACAATTAAAATTACGAATATAATAATTTGAGTTAAAATGATAATAATAACAATGAGTAAAAAGAAAGTGAAAAAGAGAGACAAATAAATTAATAATAATAGCAAATTTAAGGTAAAATAAAAAATAATGAAACAACATCTTGCATTTGATATAATTTAATAAATACATCATAATATCCAAATTTTAAACCGAACTTATTTTTGTTTATATATATAAAATTTAATATATTTAAAAATCAAAAATACTTATTTTATATTTATGTATAGAATAAACAAATAATAATATTTTTATATTTTTTAAATTTTAAACATGGATTCAAAAAAAATTTATTATCATATATATACAATATAACCAAACTAACTATATATTTAATTAATTGATGAATCATTTATTACTTGAATTTTATGAATTAATATAGCTGATTAAAATAGGAGAAGCTTTATTTTCTTTTATTCCGTCAACAATCCATAAATCGCATATGTCTTATTTGTGGCAGCAAATAACTTCTCTAGTTCCCTATTTTATGCCTTATTTTTTGGATTCTGTGTGCAAAGACCCACTACTTTTTAAATGGATAATTTTTATAATATCATTTTATTTAACAATTTAATTGTATTTTTCGTTTCCTAGTTCATAGTTTTTTTTGTATTTCCTAGCAATTTCAATTCTCCAAAAAATACTTTTGGCTCTTTTTTCAATACATCCTACTTCCTACAATTTTTACACTCTACTCAGATGTTTTTAAGAAGAGGATAAATACTTTCCTGTTAGTTTATGTCTGAAGGCTACAATATCGTCCCCCCTTATGAGTTAATCATGTCTTTCATCTATTTTACCACTAGACATACTATGTTGCAAAATTAAATCTTGAATATCTTTTTCTCCACTTTCTTATTCTTTTTGCAAATCCCCCTCGCTAGTTTTATTTTCGCAATTACTTTAACTGTTATGGATGTTATTTTCAGTATTGTTATTCTTATTACTGTTATTCTCTTACAATAAATTATTATTTTTTACACATCTTTGGGCGCTTTTTGAAAGTTCGATTTCATTTTGAGTAAAGGCATTTTCCAGGTCATCTACCCATAATCCTGATTCTATTAATTCCTATTTAAACAAGTGAATATTCCCTATTTTTATCATTTCCCACCAATCATAAGCATCGCCTCCTTGATCATTTCCCCCACAGGCACTTACCTCTTGACATTTGCTTCCAGTTTCATATTTGATATAGTGAGAGTGGAGAATTCTGCCTGTTACTGCGTGTTTTAATTTTATGAAACAATTTGTTATGACTGCATTAGCTACATGTTCAATATTCGAATTCTAATGGTACATTAGTGAGGAGCAAGCAGATTTATCCTCTGGGTCTAATAAAGAAGTTAACTACTATAAGGAGTCTGATTTACGTTAACTTAATGTTTTTATTTTTCGAATCAAAATCTTCGAAGAGTGAGTGTTTCGACTTGATTCAAAAGAAGTTTTTGACATATTTTCTTCGTCTATTACATATTTAGATTCATCTTAATACCTTGCTAATATTTTTTGTTGTATTCTGTTTTTTTTTTACTACTATTTACGATAGCCTTCATCAGAATATATATCTTCTGATTTCATGCACAAGTTCCCCATTCAGTATATATGTTTTTCTGTATATAAGAATCTACTAGAATTTATATATGATTTGGTATAAAGTTAAAAATAGATACTTATAATATAAGATTTTTGTTTTTATTTTTTGTTTTTACGATTAATTTACAAACTATTAAAAAAATTTTTTTATTAATACTATGCATATAAATAAATATATAAATAATTTAGTATATTTAAAAAGTGAAATATTAATAAGGATTTATTCTTCTTCTTTGTCTGAAAAGATTAATATATTATTGAATCAAAAGTTAAATAATTATATAGAAATAGACTCAAAAAATTACCTCAATATTAAAAATATGTAAAATAAAAAAATTTTTTAGATTTATATCAACTTAAAAATATATATTTTAATAATTCTAAAAAATAAATAATTAAAAATTATATATTATTATTAGTAATATATATATATAATAGGCATATAATATAATAAAAATTAATAGAATATCAATATTTTTAATTTAAATTAATATTTATTTATTTTCAAAAGATAAATTAATTCTATAACATTTTTCAATTTTTCTTCTTCTACAATATTTTATGTAATCTATTACTTAACTTTTATAATTCAATTTATATTTAGTCTATATTAAAAATTTCAATTTATTATTAAGATTTTTTATTATTTGTTAATAAATCCTCTTGTTCTAAATAACTTTATTAAGATAATTATTTTTGCTAAATATTCAAGTTGCTTAAAATACTACAGTTGTTATTGTTCTTTCTAGTAAGGGATAATATTTCATCTGGACTACTAGATATTTAATACATTACTCTTTCTTAATTTTTATCAAGTAGATCTCCCATAGTATTTCGCTTTATGAAGTCATTTTAATTATTTTGTAGTTCTTAATGTTATAAATAATTTTATTAGGCAGTTTAGTTTAGAATATTATTGCTTTTTTAATTTTTTTTTATATTCAATTTTATAGTGCTTTTCCCCTATACACCTCTTATTCCTCCCATTTACTATTTATTTATAACCCCGTATGATTCTTCCAATTAAGCATTGGGTTATGTTTTAATCCTTATCGGTTTATTTTCTTGATTGTTTTTTTTCAGGTTATACTGTTATATAATTTTATTATTTGCTTGTTGAATATAAAGATAATTAACGGGAGATTAATCTCCACTCCGGATTGTATTATTTTATTATTGGATTAAATTTTATAGTTTGTCTATTATCATATCTTTTTCTTAAACGTCTTTTTTTAATTTATTTTGGCTTTATTTTAAAATATTTATAATAGCTGATTATTTATCTAATTCTACCTATTTACTTTCTTTGCTTCCTTTTAAATAATTATTATTTTTATTAATTACAAATATCTATAAATAATATAACTAGTATAAAAATAGTAATATTAAANNTTTACTTTAGTTTATTAAAAGTTCTCCTTAAATTTTGCATAGAATTACTTTTAGCTAAGGTTTCGTTTTATTGAATATTATTATCTGGAATGGATTATTTAGAATTAATTGGTTTTTTTATTTTATTTTGAAAATGTTGATTATTATGTTGTTAATTTAAATTTTTTGTAGGAAAATAATAGGTTTTGGAATTAATAAGTTATTATTAATTAGGACTTAAAGTACTGTTTTATTTGTTTTTTTTTTGATTTTATCCTGGGAGACAAAAAAAAGTTGTATGATAAAGTGTTTCTCAAATCACCTTATTCCTGTTTTTCTATAGAAATTTCTGTTAATTATTATCTAACTATTTATTTTTTATTGTTTATTTCTTGTTAAAATTAGGAAATTCCACTCTGATAATTTTTATTTCCAGGAGAAGTAAACTACGAATCGTTTTGAATTCTGGCACTTCCTGGGTAATTTTAAATTACTGTATTCATTGTCATTGGCAAAGTTTTCAACAATTTCTTGATAATCTTGAGTTGTGGTTTTATCAGATGATTTATTAATTCCATAATTTTTGTTGTTGTTTCCTATTTTTACCATAAATTTCGAAGGACCATGTATTCCTTTTGGGGTTTTAGTTTAAGTAGGAATTATTGTTTAACTATTTACTGTTGATTATGTTTTTAATGTACGGTGACTATATATTTAATTAAAATTTTTAAGTTTCGAATTATTATTGGGGGAATCTATGTGTGAAGAAATATTTGTATTTTCTTGAGTTTTGAGATTTGAATGATAATTAGTAACAGAAGAAGTAAAGTTACCCTTCTATGCTTCGATTCTTTTATTATGAATTTTATTGTTGATCAAATTCATGTTTATATGTAGATCCTTTGCGATAGTCTGCTTATTCATTATATTAAATGCTATGATTTAATTGATGTTATGATTTAGGTTTATATTTTAATTTTATTATTTTTTTCCCTTCTACTTAATGCTATATTATAATATTTAATTATTTATTTACTGAGCTTAAATAGACCAAGACCTGTTTTATATTATTATAAATTATCATATTTATTATTATTATAGATAACAAAAATTTATTTATGTTCTTAGCTAAACAAATAAAATTAATAATTATTCACAAATTGTTATTTAGTAGCATACTACTTATAAAATAATTTTTTTTATTTTGTAATTAAATNTATATGTAAATTGTTAACCCACTCATTAATTATTATAGTTTATTTTTTATTTTTTATAAACAAATAATAATTATAATAGTACTACTAATATATACTTTAATAATTGTTTAGAGAAAATGACTGTAATTAATTTAAAAAAAAAAATATTTTATGAAAATTAGCAAAAAAGTAAAAATCTATTTAAAGTTTTATTATCTAATAGTATTTATTGAAATAAATTTCTACCCTCCATTTAGCTATATGTAGTTTTAATCATTTTATATTTTGACTATATATAAATTTATTTTAATTTTTATATTAATATTAATTAGTATAAATTTCTAATTCTCAACAGCATAACAAACAATTTAAGCATTAAGAAAAATCAATACCTGAACAACAATCAATAAAAATTTCAAAACAAATAAATAAATTAAACCACTCTTCTTATGCTGTTGAGTTTTAATTTAATTCACAATTAGTATCTGAATATAATTCATATTTAGAGTTTTCTAAATATATTTATTATTGTTTTTTAGCCTTATATTCTTTAGTGGACGTGCAGTAGGTACAGGAAAACATGGAAACATCCACATCAAAATGAGTACTACATACCCAGTCTTCACAGGTTCCACATTAAGACTAAAGAGCTGTAGAGTTATCACATATTTTACACTTTCTTCTATTCATTTATTTTTATTAAAATATTTTTATTTAATTAAATTATTTTTATTAAAAGATTTTTATTTAAAATGACTTGATATAATAATTTTATTAAAAACTTTTAAATATTTATATTTTAGATTTTATTAGTTATAATAAGTTAATGAAAATACTTAAATTATATTATTTTTACAATATTTAAAACATTTAGATTTTATTAGTTAAGATATTATAATTAAAGTTCTTAAATTACCTTATTTTTATATTATTTATGAATAACTTTTTCTTAATACAAATATAGATACTAATTCAGACATAATTTTTTAAAATCCTGAAATAAAATTTTTATACCATTTATATTTTAAAAAATTCAAATTATATATTTGCATCATTTTCATCAATTAATACTCCTAAAATAAGAAATTAATTTAATTTAAATTTTCTTATTTTTGCGATATTCTTGTTTATTATTTAATTAAAAATTCATTTTTTTATTAAAGAATTTAACAAAAATTACAAAAAAACAAGGTTTTTTAAATATTATTTTTAATAAATGTCTACGTTATAATAACAACCCATATAATATAATATATCACCGAGTTTGATCGGGAGATTGGAATATTTAATAAGATATTTCAACACTTAAAAGAGAATAATGGAAGATTTTACAAAATGTATGTCTGATAGAGCTGATTTAGAAATTCAATATTAAAAAGGATTGGAAAAAATAGGTATGAATACATAAAAAATAAGTCCTTTTAGTTTTTATTAATATTATATTATAATTACTTGGAAGCTGAATAATTGCAATGTTTATCTGAAAACTAAAATACGGAATAAAATATGGGCGCCATGTTTATGTCGCTAAGATCTTGTATTCTCACTCACAGCGAGCAATCAGAATTGATGGCTACAAATCTAAAAAATGATGTTTAGTTGAAAATGTTTAAAATAAGATAAGAATAGTACGATGAAGTGTAGAAATATACTGACGAAGTAAAGACAATTGAGTATACTCTCCATAGACATATTTAAAATTTAGAAGATGTGAAAAAAAGCTACTATTCCAAATTCAAAGAACTCGAGGAAATCACGGTAGCAGTAAATGCGATTACAAACCAAAGTAGCCCTGAATAGCAAATATAATAAGGGGGGTAATAGGCTGCGCTCAAAAATAGATAGTAACTTTATACAAGAAAAGAAAAACTTGAAGAGTAAAACCAAACTTTATAAGAAAAAGTAAAATCAGTTACTTTGGAGTATAATAGCTTTTTAGATAGATATTTTGACTAGATTGCCAGAATAACTGAGTCAAACCGAATAATGGAAGAAGAAAGAAATGAATTTTTAAAAGATTCGATAATGAAATTTTTAGTTTTCCAAATCAGTTATATCAAACACATAGAGTATGACTATGGGCAAATTTCAAACAAAGTTGAAGTATACAAAAGAAAGTTTCCTATTGTATAGTTTAAAGATTAAAATACCTCCTAGTTGTTATCAAAATTAAATTTTGAAGATTTCAAATAATTTATTGAAAAAGAGTATAGTAATACAAAATTAGACAAAAAAAGGTAAATGGCTAATTTATTGTAAGTTATAATACCTAGTATATCAAATAATATATAAATTCAATAAAATTTATAGATCGAATAAATAAAACCTGGTTTATATATCTGATATAGATATGAATAAAATTTAAGACTAGGTTAATGTAAAGGTTAATGGAGCAATTTCTAAAATGAAAAACTTGTTTAATCCTAAAAACCTCGGTGGAACTACTCTCATTAATTTAGTTAATTAAGAAGATATAGGTATATATGAATGTTGACTTTATTATTAAATTATATTATACATAATAAAGTATAAAATAATATTAAAAAATAGAAATCTATACAGTTGTTCCAAAAGTTGAAACTTATTAAGATAAGATGAGACCTATTGAAAGAATTATTGAGCATATTTTATCAGGAAAACATCTAGATTTTGACTAGGAATAGGCTTTCGGAGAATAAATACTAGTTCCTGAAAACCATGAAATATTTGTAAATAAAATGCATAGTTTGTTTAAAAAATAAGTTGACCAAAAGTACAAAACTATTATAGTCAACAATTTAGTCCGTTTAAGCTAGATAGCTTTAAATGCTACCAGAGACCATGAACTGATCATTAAACTTTCTTATATTATAAAATAAATTTGCTTTACTCTTCACTTTGAAGATATATTTTATAACTCTTACCTTTTCCATGATATTTTCTAATAAAACAAAAGCTAGTATTGGAATAACATATTGCTTGAAATTGACTTTTAGATATCTGAAAAGAACAATGTAGAAATCAATTCCATCAAAAAAGATTTTATAAAATTACTTCTATAGCCTCCTGTAATATAATAAGAATAATAATAATAAGCTGACTAAAATCACAATAATTTATCTCAAGTAACTAGAAAGAAAAAACCCATATTTAGCGAATTGGAAAAACCTGCTATTCATAATTAAGAAGTCGGTAAAAAATATTTATGCAAAAATAATTTTTAATACAACTAATTATAAAATTCACAAAGAACCTGAAAACGAGTAGTAAGAAAATAAAGAAGGATATTTAGAAGAAAATAAATAAAAAGGAGAAGAATTATCAAAGTAATAACAACAAAGCTAATAATCTTCATAAGAAAATTAAAATACTACCAATTAAGTATTTTTCACTTAATAGCCTGATTAATTATAATAACCTATACATAATTAAATATAATAATAACAAGAATTAGCTTATCAGTAATAACAGTAAGAAATCGTTAGATAATAATAATAGCTATAATAACAATAACAATAATAATCATCATAGAAAAAGAAAAATATTGTTAGTTTCGATTGAATTAAGGAAAACAATATATATTTATAAAAAAATATTACGTGTGTTATGTTTCTGTTTAATTAATTTTAAAAATAAACTGATACATAATTTTTATTAATAAAATTATTGTTAATTTTTTTTTTGATTAATTAATATGCAAGTTTTATTTATTTATTTCGTATTACAAGTTTAATATTCATTTGAATTCAATGCAAAATATTCTATAAAGTAAAATATGTCTTTCATATCTCCTTTAACAATTTAATACTAATTATATGCAGTAAAAAATAAAAAACAAACAAACTACAATACTAAACAAACAATTTTCAAATAAAATAAATTCAACACTAAATAAGTTGGAAACCATTAGAATTTAGAGTGAAAAATAAAAAAAATGGAAGTCAACAACTTTTAAAGAAAAGAAAAAAGATAAGAGGAGGGTGAGGGTTACCAATTGTTTGAAGGAGAGAATTTAATTAATAATGAACCTATCGTTATTAAATAATTATAGTTAGATGTGTATAAGTAAGGTACTCTCAGTTTAGAAAAAATCAGTTAAATTAGTGAAAATTGCAAATAATTTTCTTCTCCCGGCCTTATGAAAACATATCATTAGTAATTTAGTTATAAAAGAAAAATGAAATATTTATATTGAACATAATATCTAAATGATTGTTTCTAATATAAATATTGATTTTTAAATGAAAACTTAATAATAAATTATTAGCCGTTAAAGGCATATTTTAATTAATAAAATAGTTGGGATCATGGTGGACAATTTTACTAAGCAGTAGAAAGATGTGATATAAATCTATCAGACTTAATAACTTCTTAGTATAGCTAGGATCCTCAGCAACAAGAATAAATGCCGAGCCCTGGAACTATTTTCGAGCATGATGTAGTCCTGCTAATGCGTTAAATATTGGAGGGACTTTAAGAAATGTATGAGTTAGGAGTAAGAATAATGTTTTTTTATTTAAAAATGCGCTAATTGTAATTGACTCATTATATATATAAATCTTAAAATTATTGTTTTTATTAGTATTCACATAGAGATCTAAGCTCTGAAAACATCTTAGTTAAGCAGATAGAAGTTGAATAAATTGATAAATAATATGTTTATAAAAACTAATAACTCAGCTAATTGGAGTTAAAAATAAGTGACTTTAATCAAATGACTGATAAATTAGATTTTGATCGGTTTAATTTAGTTGGAGTCTAACCTAAAAATATAAACAATATTGAAGAAACTTTTTAACCAAGCTTTGAATTTTGTTCTCCTTAAATATTAATGATGATGGGGGGATTAGAGAATCACTATACTTCAAAAACAGATGTGTATTCTATAGGTTTGATAATGTATCATATGCTTTTTGGCTAATTGTAAACTAAACACTCTATAAATTATTTTTAACTTATTAAAATTATTTCCGTCGTAATTTTTAAATTTAGGCCCTATTCTCCTTAAATCCCTCCTGATTAAGAAGTGAATTAATAATAATTGATCTAAGTAAAATTATAAATGATGCAAACTCCTCTTCCTTTGCCCCATCATAAACCGATAACGAATTTAACAAGAGATTTTTTGTAAAGATGTCTGGCTTTTGATGAAAAAAATAGACTCAGTTTAGTTGAAGTATTCAAGGTAATTTAATAATAGTATTATTTTAGCACAATCTAATTCATTTATTCATTTTTATTTAAAATAATAAAAGCATGAATTGTTTAGATAATATTTTACAAAATTATATGAAGAATTGAGAGTTTCTTAGTTAAATCAATCGAAGTTAATGAATAAAAGTGCTCAAGTTATTTAAAAGCTTAGAAAATGTAAAATAATAATTTATCATAATTTAGCCATTAGTTACCTTAAAATATAAAATAGATGTTGAATCTAAATAAAAGAATTTGGATGAATTATTTGAGATGGTAGACAAAGATGGAAATGGATATCTTGATGATAATGAATTCTTTTAAATGCTGCAATAGCTTGATGAAACTCTGTAAAAACATGAAGCAGATTCATTATTTAGAAAATTGGATGTGAAAAAAGACAAATAAGTAAATAAATAAAATAGAAAAAAAAGCAAATATTTATAATACTTTTATTTTACATATAACTAATTAAATAGATCACAATAAAGGAGTTTAAAAAGATTTTTATTAATTAAAAACTTCCAAAAAGACTTACTTAAAAAGTAGAAATGATGAAAAAATATATGGATGAATAAAATATAAATGCTAATTAAACATTTGATAAATATCACATGGGAAATGGGTATCAATCTTACATGGATTTCAACAAAATGGTTAAATAAATAATGCCTTCATTCGATACTAACACAATAAATTAATTGTTTAATTTCTTTTCTCAAAATAAAGGAATGATATCGTAATCAAAATATTATATTAGTTTTTATTATTAAAAAAATCTAAATATGTATTTTTAGAAAATAACAGTTTATTTAAAACTTGCAAATAAACTTCGATAACTAGAGAGATTTTCTATTAGAAGATGATATTAAGGAACTAGCTTTGAAATAAATGAGTAATTTAAGAGATATTTTGAAGGATAATAATGTGGATATTTTAAAATTATTTTATGATAATTTTTCTGGCTATAGGTAAAAAACCTATATCTATTTCTAAAATAAATAAATATAAAATCTTAAATTATATAATTATAGTGATTTCATCCACCATAACGAAATTTAATCAGTATTATAAAAATATGTGGAAAAAAAAGATGTCAAATTTATTTATAAATATTTTGAATATTTGCACAATAATAATAATAAAATAAATTGGAGCTAATTAGCTAAAGCCTTATATCCTGTAATCTAATTTATTATATATCATTTTGTTATTTACTTTTATTTTTAAGCGAAATAATCAAACTAAAGTGCAGGCTATGGTTTTAATGGATACATTAAAAAGAAAAGTATTTGTAGATAAGAATTTAATAAATTGGAAACAAGAATTTTTCAACAAAGAATAAATTAAATAGCTATATGGAGGTATATAATTATTATTTATAGTATAAATTAACTTATTTATTAAAAATCTTACTCTCAGGAGATATTGAAGATGAAGATATCGACTTATTATTTGATTATTTCGATTTGGATAAAGACGGTTTAATAACCAATATAGAATTAAAAAGTCATGTCATAGATATTGATGAATAAGTTAAAAAAACAGCTCATAAACACCTGCAAAACCTCAAAAAATATATTAAAAGGCATGAAGTCAATATTGACAAAATATTATCTTAGGTTAACTCCAAATTATACACATTAGCCGATTTTAGAAAATTTTTCCCTAATTTATCAGTAAATAATAATTATTATTATTATAATTTATTTTCTGATTTTTTAACAAATATAATTTATATCTACTAAATCTAGGAAGAAGAAGCTCTTTATATGTACCAATATATTGACAATGATAACAACGGAAGAATTACTTATGATGAATTAAAAGAAGTTCTATTAGAATAGGATCCTAGAATGGTAGAAGAAGCAGACACTTTAATTAAAAAGCTTAAATTCACCTTGTAGAAATACAATGTTAATGTAGAAGAATTATTTGAGTAACATGCTATAGGAGAAGGAAGAAAAAGGTAATTATAATAATGGGATGTACATGTAATAATTTTACTTTTTATAAAGGAAAAACTACATTAACCGAGCTCTTATGATGGATATGTTTGAAAAGTTTAGAGTTACCTAAGATATGGTTACTTTGCTATCAGATATATATGGGGAACCTAGAACTGGAATGATATACTATTAAGATTTATTGCATAAATTAACAAACTAAGTTTAAAAACAAGAAGAATAGTCCAAATAAAAAGAAAAAGCCTTAGAATATATCAAAAGATTGAAAAATGAAATCGAATAAAAGCAAATATCATTTAAAGAATTATTTAATCTTTATGATTTAAAAGGAGAAGGTAATATTAATTAAAAATATTTAATACGATCATTTAATCGAATTTTTATATCATATTAGGTTATTTAACATACAAGTAACTTAAAGAAATGTTTGAAGGAAATAAGATAAATTTAAATGGTTAAGAATTAGAAGTAATATGTGATTTCCTCGATGATGATAATAATAACGAAATTTCTTATGGAGAAATTAGCAGGTATTTAGGATTAGACAGAAGAAGTAGTGTAAATACTTAATCTCTTGCTTAGCAATCTTTGGAAAAATTAAGGTAGTTTATAAATAAATTATAAATATAATAAATTAATATTAAACTTTAATAAAGTAAACTTCTGAAAAACTACGATGTTAATCTAAAAGATTTAATGTCCAGCTTTGACACTTATGGAGATGGAACACTAACATTAGCTTAATTTAAGGAGTCTACTTTATTCCAAGAATTTTCATAGTTCAATGAATAGTAAATAAATGCAATGTTTAAATATATATCTCAAGATTAGTCAAAAATGCATTACAAACAATTTGTGCGGGCTGTTATGTGATATAATTTTTTCCATAATTCTTTAATGATTATAATTTATTTTTTAAATATTTTTATATATTTTTAATATAACCAGTAATTATAGCATAGGATAATATGTTGTTACATACCAATGTTAATAAATATATTACACTTTATAGTTATAATAAACCATACTTATCTTTTCATCTTTTTTTTAATTAATTTTTAAAACTATAATAAAATTTGTTATATTTCATTCATTATTTTAGACTTAAAGGATTTCGCTTATCAAATAAAATATTATAAATAGAATAAATAGTAATTTTTAAATTTTATTTCATACTTAAATTTTGACATATAATACATGTTATTATAAATAATGATATATATTTATAATATAAATATAATTTATATATTTTTTTGAAATTGCGTTATAAATAAATATTAGGATAATAAAATTATAAAATAATAATTTTTATTTGACAAATTATCAAATTTAAGATCCTTTTTCCTCAAAAGTTATCTTAAATTGGGTTATTAATTAGTTGAAATTTTTTCTTCATTATTATTTCTTTTCATGCTCATCTAATGAAAAGCCATTGAATTTTTTTAAATTTTCTAATTAAGGATATAATTTGTCAAAGCTTTTAGCTAAGGTCAAAATTTTAGCGGCAGTATCAATTAAGGTTTAATGTTATAAGTTCAAAATTTTAATTATGACTTTGACCTTTTGTTAAAATTTGTAATTGTTAATTGAAATGTTATTTTATAAATTATCTGAAATCAAAATTTACCTTTTCTTCAGCTTTAAAATTGGATTCAATTTATTCTATAATTTTAAAAGCGACAAAGATGAGAGCTCCAGAGAGGAGGCAGTATTATCTGTTTTAAATAAGTTCGTAATCGTATAATATCATTTTGCTTAAGTAAACACATATTTTTTCTAAATAAGAATAGATATATGGTTCAAAGAAATCTTTAAGACCAGTTTTGTATAAGGTATGCATGGTGATTTCATAAGGGGTAGCTCCTATTAATTCAAAATTAATGGTTTCCAAAATTTCAGCTTCTTTTTCTTTGATCTATTCAACTGGCAACTTTTTGTGAGCAATTTTATCATAAACAACTTGCAATTTCATGGGGTAAATTTCTTCATATTTGCAAGCAATGAACATTCTATTAAATTAGAAATTTTATAAAATCTTATTATTAATAGAAAAATCAATCAATTTATTTTTTTTGCTTACGAAGTTACTCCTACTAAATGCAATTCAGATATTTCATGAACTCTATTTCAAAATAAAATTTTATTATTATTTTTTATTTTAATTAAAATAATTTCTTAATAAGAAATCAATTAATTAATATTATAATAATAGTGATTGCTATAATATTAATTAGGTAAAAAAAATTAGTATATTATTATTACAGTAAGTAATAATTAAATAATTAAACATATTTTATTCTTATATTTTATTTTAAACTCATTAATTTGCTTTTATTTTGAGTAAATAAAATTTATTGATAAAATCGTATTTAATTAACTAGCTAGCTAAAAAATAACATATTAAGGAAAAATAAAAAGACATTTAACAATTTATTTTATTTTTATTACGTTTAATAAATTATAATATATCTAATATTTGTATAATTACTTTTTGGTTCTCTAAAAGTAGAGATCTAATAATCTAACACTCAAAAAGAAAGTTTATTCTGTGCATTTGTAACTACTCAATACCTCAATCATCCAATCAACCATCTTAGCTCTTAGGTTTACAGGAATATTGTGTTTAGCTAAACAATTGACAGGAGTAGTTTCTGCCTATTATAAATAAATATATAATTATTATTAAACATTGAATATTCAATCATTACTTCTTTATATTTCATATAAGCTAAAATTTAAGAAGAATAAAATTTGAGTAAATTCTTATTATCCATTTCTTTATATTATTATTTAGTTATCTATTATTTATCATCAATAGTAATAAATTCTTTAATACTAGGTTCAGTATTGGGAGCTGTTGAGTAATTTGTAGATGCCTCTTTTAACATCTAAACCTATTCTAATTATTGAGAGTTATATTATTATTGGTTGGGGACATTATTCGAATAGGATTTTCTCAAAACGGGTTAAGGTTTTTCTTGCATATAGTGGTTCATATTTTAAGCTTATCCTTCATTAAGGTTTCTTTTAACTTTATCAGCATTAACTTTTCTCTATACTTCTTTTTCTCTTAAATTTTCTTCGGTTTTGGAATGAGCTAGTGAAGGTTAGCTATATAACAAATAAAATATTTAGTAAATAAATTCATTATAAAACTAATATTTATTTAAATATGCTGGTTTTTTGATAAACCAATTTACATTTATTATTATATTTATACAAATTTATTATAAAGTATTATAATTTACATCATATTGGTAGAGTCTTTGAAAGCGTAATGACAGTCAGGATCTTAGGGTAGAGATTTTTATGTCATTAAACTTTTTCTGGGAATTTTGTATTTGTAGGCATCTTCAACATTACTGTTACTTACTTCAGCATGGTTTTCTTTATCGCACATGATGAATGATCTAGAATAGTTAGTCTTCATTTAAATAATTTAAGAGAGGCTAATAGCTGTTTGAGTGTTTTGCTTTATGGTTTTGTTTTATGCTTTTTTGTTTTATTTTACTTTTTAATTTCGGAATTTATTTAATTATTATTTTTTGCAATGATTATAAAGGCAAGAATATATAGTTTTAGTAGACCTATATTTCGCGGATTAATCAACGACTAATTTAACAGATTCGTTGTATTCGAACACACAAATTTATCAATAAATTTTACAATTAAAAATATATTAATTCCAATTTTTTATTATAAAATTTAATTTAATATAATTTTATTAGGTGAAGGAAAAAAAAATGATAATATGTAAAATATAACTTACCTTTGTTTTAATAACATTTAGAGGATTACAAATTCTTAATTCAGGTAATAACTTTTATTAATTTATTAATCATGTATTAAAATATTAATCATAAAATAATATTAATAAATAAAATTTATGTTTATAATTAATAATTAATTATCAATAAATATATTATTATTAATAATTTTCAAATACATATTAAAAATAAAATATTCTATATGTAATAATGTTTAAAATTTTATAGTAAATGAACATAATTCCACTTAATTTAAATTGGTAGATAATAATTAGATAAATAATTCATTTAATATTATAAATTATCAATGAATATACTATATATTTTAATTTTAAAATATTTCTCATTTTATAATTAGTAAAAAGTAGAATTTAAAAAAAAAAACATTTTAATTTATAATTTTTTTAATAATTTGAGATATAAAAAGATTAAAAATATTTAATATAGTTATATTATTGATTCAGGTTCTATTATTCCTTGGTTAATAAAAATATTTTTCTTTTATCTATACAGTATTATTATTAATATTTTAGTAATTAATAGTAATCTCAGAATGGTGTTATAATTTATAATTTGAAAAAAGAAAAGAATAAATAGATCCCTATAATATTAATTAAATATTATATAAAATACTAAAATACAAAAATACTGAAGTAATAAAAATGAAATAAAAAAATAATAAATTTTATAAAATGAAAAATAGTTACTTATTGGTTATAATAATCTTAATATTAGTTTTACTAAAAACAAGGTGCATAAAAAAACATGAATCGAAAATTATTAAAGATTATACACTCAGCATAGAAAAGCTAGATTCTTGTGAAAACTTTTTGAGAATATTAGAAATATATGCAAATGAAGAGCCATCTTCATTATTATAATACATTAAATCTTACACAGGATGTTTTTCCAAAGAAGCTTAAGACATATCAGGTAGTTAAAATAATTTTATATTTATTGAGATATTATTAGCTATTTATAAAAATCACATATTTTTAGGATATGAATGCTGCTAAAGAATACAAAATTCAACATTTAGTTTAATTGAGTGGCCTAATGTATTTACTTAGCATAAATACAGCCACCTTTATGTTCCAAATTTGCTTTAAGGTTTATGTCATCCTAAAATTTGTAGTGCGAATGATTTGCAAAACAATATTGATTTAATTTAAAAATTAGCAGAAACACTTTAGTTAGATTTTTGGTTGAGTGGGGGAGGTGTATAATTGATTATGCCTACTATAAATAATTCTACTAACTAAACTAATATTATATAAAGAGATGGGGAAAGCCCTTTGGTATTCTAGTAATATATAAAGAAAAATCTTTAATTATATGTGAAATATATAATGATTTTCCTATTTTTTATTTTAATAGAGTTAGATCAACTGAATAATAAAGAGTTATTTCAGATCATATATTATTTTTTACATTTTCTATAATACTCTTAAGCACTCCAGCTATATGTTATATAATTTACAGCAAACTATAGCATATGAAAAATAAGGGAGATTATTATAGTATAAATTAAAAAAAAATAGAATTTCTTCAGTTATTTGACTACAGAAAGCACATAAAAGATTTCTTTGGCTAATCTTCGAGAAAAAGCTCATTAGACACATTTAGTGTGGTAAGGATATTGGGAGTTTTATTGATTTTTTTAATCCATTAATTCTAACATTAAGAACTTGCCAAAAATTACCATGAAGTCGCAACAGAATCCCATAAAACATTTATAACTTTAATTTATTTCGCATTTGAAGCTGTTGACATATTTTTATTTATGGGAGGATTTTTCTAGGCTATAAGTTGGGCAAGTTCTAAAAGACTTTAAACATTTAACTAGGGTAAATATGATAATAATATTTATCAAAAATAATTAAATAAAATTATTGATTTATCGTTTAATTTAGGAAAGTTTTTTGGAATTGTAAATGTATTTAAAGCTTTATTTTAGAGATTCCTACGAGTATGGCCGCTACTATTTATCAGCATGATTTTATAAAACTAAATATATTATGCATTAGGAAGTGGGCCTTTATGTAAGATTTTAATTAAATATTTTGTAAATAGAATTTCTATATAGACTAAAAACTTAATATTAATAGGGAGTATGTAGGAAAATGAATTATAGAATTGTGATAAATATATGTGGTCAAATTTGTTATTCGTAGACAATATGTCTGAAGAATTTACATGGAAATGCTTTGGACACAGTTGGTACTTGTCTGTAGATTTTCAACTATATTTTTACTGTTTAATTGCTCTTTGGGTTATGGCTAAAAACCAAAGAAATGGAAAATTGATGTTATGTAATTTTTATAATATTACGGTATATATGTATATTAAGTAAATATTACTAGGGTTAACTGTTATACTTACATCTGCTTATAATATTTACTTCGTATTCGAAAATAAAATAAGGGCCTTAGATGTATCTGATCTAGCTAGATTTGAGCCTTTTACTAAATCTACTACATATTATATGGTAGGAATGTTTTTTTATAGAAAACCTTATGCAAGAGCGTCTGTCTTTATCTTGGGATTGCTTTTGGGAATATCTTATGTCAATAAAACTGGAATATTTGCACCTGGTAGCAAATTTAGAGACAGCAACAAATTATAGAATGCTTCAATTTGGATGGGAATAGTTACAATTTTATTTTTAATTTTCTTTCCCGCTCCTCTTTTAAACGACTATACTGCGATATCCATTTCCTTATAAAGTTTATACTTCTTTGCATTACCTTTGCTAACTATATTAGCAGTTGTAAAAATATATTTATTAATAAAAAAATAAATTAAAAAAATAAAATTTGAATTTGTGATTTAATAGGGTATGATAGTTGTTCCTATTATTAGTAAATATGAAAATAATGAAATTCTCTTGAGAGTTGATACTAGTAAACTTAACACATTTTTGGGAAGTAAATGGATCGGATAGTTTGCAAAAATTTCTTTCATCATGTATTTGGTACACATATTCGTGATTAGATACAGATTGTATTCAAGCCAAGAACTTTTACCCTGGACAGTACAAGACATGCTTTACCAATTTGTTATTAATTTGTTCTTTGCAACTATTTTATCTACTTTTTTGCATATATATTTTGAAGTTCCGATTTCGCTAATAATTACAAAGTATTTTTCTAAATAAAAATAGTCAATATAAAGAGATTTGAAACATACCTAACTATAACAAGATTCAGTTGATAGGGGAGATTATTCATAAAATAAAAATTTAAATACAGAAGATGATTATGAAAATTCCCAATTAATTAACTAATAAGAATAACAGGGGGGGAAATATAACTCATATATAAAAAATATATGCAAATTATTCACAGCATTGTGGTTATTAGCTATAATTACTACCATTATAATATTTATATTTTTCTATCCTAATGAAAAATACAATGATTTTGAATAAAATGGGCTCTAATGCTTTCCCACCTGTAAGAAATGCACTGGACCGGAAAAATACGAATGTTAAGAGTGCTATGAGGTAATTATAAATAAACAAATAAATAAATACAATTATATTTACTATTAAAACTTGTATATTTTACTATAGCCTTTTGAATTATACTCGAACGGCTCATGTGATTACAAAGAGATTGTTGACGAAGAAAATTGGTCTTCTCTTCAAAAAACTTATTTAAACAATACTGATATCATGATAACAAAAGATGGTAGAAGAAGATAAAGGAATTTATAAAATAATGATGGCGAAACAACAAAAAATGATGAAGATTAAATCGATAATTATCCTGATGCGAAATGCAGTGATAGTAGCAATCCATTTTTATATTATAAAAAAGGAGCATATACATAGCGATGGGTGCTCAACTTCTAAGGAATTAATTCAATTTTTTAATAAAATTATGACAAGGTTAGCCCCAATGAAAAATATGATTTCTCTTTTATGATAAGCAATATGCCAGAAAGTATTCCTCCCAAACAGGGAATTTTTAATTTCTTATAGAATTAAAATCCCATATTTTATGATTATTAATATGCGACCATTACCAATTGTCAAGAGGGTAAATTTTAAATATATTAATAAATTATTTAATTTACT